>CM053788.1:617490827-617943327 GCA_028749045.1 Cupressus sempervirens
CAGAAGTGATCAATGTAAGCCTTAACCAACCAACTTTATGTTGTAGTAATAAAGTTTGTGGGTATCATCCCCACCCCAGTTTTACTTTCTATTTGGAAGGTTTTTGGGTCACCAAATCTTCATATTCAAGTGTTGTGGATGCTTTTATATTTTTAGTTTCTTATGCATGCAATTAGATCAAATATGATGCTAAATGGTTTATTGGATTAAGAATTAAAATTAATAGAATTTTTAGAAGTTACTGATTCACCCCTCCCCTACGAGTAACTTAGCATAGTCTTGAATATTTCCAACAATAATAGCCAATTGAAGCAATAGTTTGTGAGTTATGGCCTTTCAAATTTGGGCTAGCTGAAACATCTAAAATAATTTTCAAAGATGTATTTGGCTAACTCTATATGTATTGTTAGGGTCTGTTGGTGCTAGGTATTAATTCTCAATGTCTAAAACATTCTCGGGAGGCATAAAATTGCCTATTTAATAAAGGCCCGAACATTGTATAGGACAGCTCTAGGTTGTAGTTCATAGCTTAGTCTTGTAGATTACTATAATGAAGGTTCCATGTAGGTTATCATATTGTACTTGTGAATTCTATAATTATGCATTTGCGACACAAATAAGAATTCCATATTTTGTTCTCACAATTGTTGTTGTTTCTTCATTTATGTTAAGTGTTTATGGTATTAAGGGGAGAACCCTTCATTGTTATTCATCAGATACTTTAAGCAGAGTGGTCAGTTTGTAAAAATATTTCATATCCACTAATATAGTCCCTAAATTTATTTAGTGCATAGATAACTACAAGTAACTCCTTTTCAGTGATTGTGTTGTTAAACTCTTCACCTTGCAAATTCTTACTAATTAAATAAATAACATGTTAAATTGAGTCTACCTTCTAGCCTAGCAAATGCCTATAGCATAGTTTTAGGCATCTATATGAATGTGAAAAGGTATTTCCCAATTGGGCCCTCTCAAAATGGGTGCTATGGTGAGGACTTCTTTAAGCTACAGGAAAGATGTAGTACACTCAGAGTCCCAAGAAAATTCATAATACTTTTTTAACAAGTTATAAAGGGGTGTTGCAAGTTTATTGAAATCCTTGATGAATCTTCTATAATATTTGACATGTCCTAGGAAACTTTGCACATCCTTCTACTTCTCTAGCGTAGGAAAAGTACTTATAACCTCAATCTTTGTTGGATCTACTTGGATTCCTTGTGATGAAATGAAATGACCTAGTACTACTCTTACTTCCATCATCATAAAATAGTTTTCACTATTTAGGGAAAGGTTATAGTCTTGGCATCTCTTGAGTACCTTCTCTAAATTTTCTTTTGCTTCCTAAAAAGTAGTCTTGCAAATAGTAAAATCATTCATTGAGATCTCCATATAGTCAATAGATATATTAGAAAAGATAATTATGATGACTTGTTGGAATGTGGTTGGGGCATTGCATAAGCCAAATGGTAAAATTGAGTAAGCAAACATTCCACATGAGCAAGTGAAGGTTACTTTTTCTTGATCCTTTGGAGCTATTTGTATATGATTGTAACCACTAAAACAATCCAAGAAAGAAAAATATTTCTTGCTAGCTAGGTTGTCAAGAACTTGATCTATAAATGGCAAGGGAAAGTGGTTTTTCATAGTGGTTGAATTGAGCTCCCTATAATCTACACAAACTCTCCATTTTCCTCCCTTCTTTGGTACTATAACCAAGGGTGAGACCCATTGGCTATCAGAGATGGGGTAGATAAAACCAACACTTAATAGCTTTTGGAGCTCATTTTTAACTATATCCCTCAAAATAGGGTTGACTCTGCTCTAAGGCTATCAGATAGGTTTGAAGTCGAGATTGATGTAGATCTTGTGAGTGAAGAGCATAGGATCTAATCCTCTCATGTCCATATAGTCCCAAGAAGAAAAAAAAATTGATTCTCCTATAATAACAGCAACATAACTTTCTAATGGGAAGGTGATAAAGCATTGCTAACATTCAGTTCTCTTCATGGACCAACCTCCATCTTAATAACCTTATCTACCATGAATAACTAGGAAATTGGAGAAGAATGCACATCATGAGGTAATAATGAATAAAGGAATTGGGATGATTTGGGATGTTGAGGTATGTTCAAAGGTGGTAATATGGTTTCTAGGATACATTATGCTTGAGGACACACTCGAGACTCTACTCCATACTCATTCATGATAATGGATGAAATTATATCATCTTCTTCTCGAGAGGCTAAAAATGACTCTTGACCTATCATCATTATTCGATGGTTGGAATTGACCTCTAGATCATAATCACCCAAGTCTGGCCACATGACTTGGTTATCTAGCAATAATAGCTGAGCAAGGGAGTATAAAGTCAGGTTCTTAGTATGGATACCATTAGCTATGCAATTGAGATAATACCTGTTTTTTCATGACATTGATGGATGCTCCTAGGTCAACTAAAGAATTTTGAACTTGCATCCCATGAATGATGACAGTAACCACAGGACTCTTAGGGTCATAATATTTGAGTATAGTTAGTTTCTCCAACATCAAATCAAACAATTGTCATAAGACATGAATAGTTTTTGGGTCCTTCTTTCTTCCTATTTGTTTGATACATGCTTCCTTGATGGATTTAGTATATGTAGGAACTTCCTTGATAAGATCTAGTAATGGTACTTTTACTATTATTTATTACTACTTGGTTTTCTACAGGTTGACCTTGTTTCATCAACCTATGAGAAAACAAGGTTTCTTTGGCTACAGGAGAGGTTTGTTGAATTGACACATCCACTAGTTTAGGTATGGAATCTTTAAGTTTGGTTATTATAGACTTTTGGGTTGAAGAAAGAGTAGTGTCTGACCTTAAGTGGATATCATTCAAACAGATAACATAACCCTATTGATGTGTTGCTTGTTTGGTATAGTTGGGATTAGGATTAGGTTGAACTAGTAGTTGAGTTTCTCTAGGAGTATTAGTGGTTATAGAAGGAGGCATTAGAGCCTACTACTAAGGTGGTGGCATTAAGGCTTCCTAAATAGGTTAGTTATTCAAATTTTGAGGTTGCTACCAACCCTGCTAAGGTTTCGTCCAACCTTGTTGTGGTTGTTGCTGGTTATTATGCTCACTAAAACTAGTATTACAAGAATTTTTCCATTGATTGTTACTATTATAATTTTGAAGAGGATCTTGTGGCATACCTTGTCTTTGAGCCCATGTCCTTCATTGAGCAACGTAGAGCACCTCTCCATTTTCATCAATGGATTTAAAATTAGTAGGCATTGGTTGTTTCTCCAGGATTGCAACAAACTTGCATTTGCAATTTCTTTTCTTCTCCCTACAATATGGACAATATTTAGCTAACATGGCATCGACTTCATCTTTCTTCCTTCTTTCCTGCATGGTATCCAACTGAGTGGCTACATTGTTAATGATGTCTTGTTTGAAATCTAATAGAAAATTTGATAGCTCCATCTTTGATACTCTTGAACCGCCATCAGAATTATGTGGTAGGTCTAATAGTCCCCTACCTTTCTTCATAGTGGCCCTGGAATAATTTAGACATATATTCTATATATCAGTCTATTTTTTCTAAGTGATATCTCTTCTTGCCATAAGATCTAGAGCCTCAATACTTCCATCATTTACACCTCTCAAAAAAAGATGTTTCTTTATTTCCTCATTTAGTTGGTGCTATGTGTTACGCTATAGGTTGAACATGAACTATGAAACATAGTCTTCCATGGTTTCATCTTCCTTCTAGGATATTTTGAAAATGTCATCACCTTTAAAATATTGACCCCTACGATATTCTTTATACTTTGTAAGAAACAAATTTCTGATTGTAGGCCAATTTACTACAAAATTAGCAGCCAGCCCCGTGAACCATCTTAGAGAAGCTTCTTTTAGGGTAAATGGAAACAAATTTATCTTATGGGAATCATTTACATATTCATAACTTTTGCAAAGGATGTCAAACTCAAAGAGGAAGGTTTTAGGGTCTTTAGTAATTAGGCCATAGAACTTGGGAAGTGTAGCAGAAGGTATGTCCTTCAAGTTTTGATTACCTTGCTAAAGAGGGATAGGAAAAGGAAATATAAGCTGTGACTGAGCCATTCTTAGAGGAGGACCTAGTGGTGGTGGTGGTTGATAGATAACAAGGGAAAGTGGGTTGTCTTGGTATTCAAATTCAGCAAAAATATCATTCAAATGTAAGGATTCTTCAAAGGATGAGGGTATTTATTCTTGAGGAGCAACAAATGTATTTTCAAAAGGTTCTTCTTCTTCATTCTCACTGTGAGGTTGTTTAGGCATAGGATTAAAAATATCCACTTGAATATTATGACGAAGAAATCTCCCAAGCAGGTCTCTTCTTCTATGCATGCAAAGTAATGCAGAATCTATACTAACATAATGACTTTAGAGTCGAAATAGATTGAGACCATCCCTACAAATAGTGCAAAAAAGGGTTGGTCAGTTTAATAAATTAGTAATAAAGGATTGGACATCCTTTCATAATGACAACATCATGTATATTACTTGAAATAGTACACTAACTTCAATTGATTTATCAATCTAGGAGCATAAACTTGAAATGTTGATTGCAAAGTATATGTTGTAGTAATTCATTACAACGCAAATAGAAGCAATGCTAAAGGAAACCTATGCTAGAAACTAAAATGACAACTTAAATATATGACTTATTAATAGTACATGTACTAGACACTTATTAATATCTCTCTTTAACCTCAATAAGTGAAAGTACTCAACAATATGTTCGTACCAACTTGATCTTTTCGTTGTTCTTCTGTTAGATACCATAAAAAACTACTATGTTGACATCAATGACAAACACAGTCATGAATGTAATATATCATAATGATAATGATCCAATCATGTTTTTACAATACTCCCCCATAGACATCAATGCCAAAGGTTTCAGCAACCATTTATCTCTGCAACAACTGTCTCTGACTTGCTCAAGTGTCCAAAGACATTGTTCAAAACAATATCTATCAAGAGTCTTATGTGATGAAATAACTTGCACAATAGAAGAAATAATATGAAATATTAATTAAATTCTTGATAATAACTGAGAGTAGTAGGCCACTTTGAGGGAGCAACCTCCAAATATCTCCAATGAGAACACACTTCACAATATGATCTTGAAATAAGACTCACAACCTCCTATATATATCTAATTATGATTAGTTTGAATAGACACAACCCTACATAACACCTAGGCCAACCTACATACCTAAATAATAATATAATAATGATAACATGACTTAATTAAGGATTAAGATAGCCACAAGTTGACTATTCATAACCCTATATACACTAGTATTAAGCGCGTAGCATGTCGTCTCTCTTGAAAGAAGTATTGTCCTCAATGCTAACCAAGTGTGAATTCTTTTGAATGAACTCCTCATCCTCCCACATGGCCTCTTCAACTAGTAAGTTCTTCCATTGGATGAGATACTGAGTCAGGGTTATGTTTCCCAACTTCTTAGTGCATGTTTGAATAATGTACTCTGGTTCCAAAATTAATCTTCCTTCTTCATTAAGTTCTAGTACTATTTTTTTAATAGGAATATTCTACCCAATTACCTTTTTTAAATAAGAAATATGAAAGACTAGATGTATCTTTTTTGTTGGTGGCAACTCAAGCTTGTAGGCAACACTACCAATCTTTTGCATGATTTGGTATGGTCCATAATATCTTGGAGACAACTTATTATTCTTTTTTTGTTGCTTTATTGAGATTTGTCTATAAGGCTGCAATCTCAAGAAGACTCAATCCCTAACTTCAAAATTTCTTTCACTACGATGTTGGTCTACTTGTTGTTTCATTCAATTTTGTGCCATAGCTAAATTCTCCCTGAGTCCTAAAAGTACCTATTGTTGATGAAGCAAGTGGTCCTCTACTATCTGAAATCTTGGTGACACCTTTAATGATGATGTGATGGAAGGAGGATAATATCCATAAAGTGCCAAAAATGGAGACATTTTTTATGAGCTATGAAAATAAGTATTGTACCACCATTTTGAAAGAGGTAGCCAATCTACCCATTGAGATTATTTCTCTAAAGTGAAACAACATAGATATCCTTCCAAACATTTATTAACAACCTCAGTTTTCCCATCTGATTAAGGATGGTATGAAGAACTATGAGCCAATTGAGTACCCAAATATGAGAATAAATCTTTCCAAAAGTGACTAGTTAAGATAGGATCACGATCACTAACAATAACCTTAGGTGTACCATGTAGCTTTTGGATATTCTCCAAGAAAACTTTTGCCACTATACTTATTGTAAAAGGATGTGATAATGCAATAAAATGTACATATTTAGTGAAGAGATCAACTACTACCATGATAGCATTATGACCTTTAGATTTGGGAAGCCCTATGATAAAGTCCATGGATACCTCTTCCCAACGTTGGCTGGGAATAGATAAAGGTTGCAAGAGACCTGGTGTCTTAATTGTTTCCCCCTTATTTCTTTGACAAACCAAACATTCAGCCACAAATTTTTGATCACCTTTTAGCCCTTCCTAGAAAAAATCTTGCTTGACTCGATGATATGTCTTCAAAAATCTTGAATGACCACCAATTGGGGACTCATGTAGTTCTTTGAGAATCTGTATTTAAGAGTGGGATTCTCATAGAGATGCAAGCACTCTTTATACCAAAGAATATCTCCCTTTAAATAAAACTTATCTAAACTACTAGGGTCACTTTTTATTTGTTGGATGAGATTACTTGTTGCAACATCATTTTGCCACTCTCCTTTGGCTTCTACCACCCAATTTCCTCATAACAATGAAAGGGCACACAATAAGGCGTCATCTTTTTCATCCTTCCTGGAAAGTGCATTAGTCACAATATTTTCCTTCCCTTTCTTGTATACAATTTCAAAGTCATATCCCAACATCTTAGTGACCCATTTTTGTTGCTCTTCTAATGATAGTCTTTGTTCCAAAAAATATTTTGGGCTATCATGATATGTCTTAACCTTGAAGTGTCAAACCATTAAATAAGGCCTACATTATTTAATTGCATGAAGGATTGCTAGCATTTCCTTCTTGTAAATAGGTTTGAGTTGATATTAACCTTTTAATTGACGACTCTCAAAAGAAATTGGTCGACCTTCTTGCATGAGAACTAATTCTATCCCATTTCCAGAAGCATCACATTCCACAATGAATTCCTTGGTGAAGTTTGGAGTGGTAAGTACTGGAGTCGTACACATAACCTTCTTCAATTGCTCAAATGATACATTAGCAGATTCATTCAAATAAAGAGAATCCTTCTTCAATAAAGTGGTAATTGGTGCTACTATACGACCATAATTCTTCACAAATATTTTATAGTATCTTGCCAATCCCAAGAAACCCCTAAGCTTCTTAATAGTTTTTGGAATAGGCCATTCCATGATAGCCTTAATTTTGTTAGGGTCCACCTTTACTCCTTCATGTGAAACTGTGTGTCCCAAATACTCCACCTCCTTAAGACCAAAAGCACACTTGGATGGCTTAGCATAGAGTTGATGATCTTCGAGTAATTGTAATGCTTGATCTACATGTTGCAAATTTTCTTCCCAAGTCTTGCTATAAATTAATATATCATCAAAAAACACAAACATAAACTTTCTCAAGAACTTTTTAAAAGTGGAATTCATCAAACTTTGGAATGTAGATGGTGCATTGGTAAGACCGAATGGCATCGCCAAAAATACATAATGACCCTAACGAGTTCAAAATGTTGTCTTACAAATATCTTCCTCCTTAATCTAAATTTGGTGATAACCCAATCTAAGATCTCACTTGGTAAATACATAGCTCCATTTAATTCATCTAGAAGATCATCGATGACTAGAATAGGAAACTTATCTTTAATGGTGAACTTTTTGAGCACTCTATAATCTAGATACATGTGTCATGTTTCATCCTTCTTACACACCATCACAACAAGTGAGGAGTAAGCACTTTGGCTATGCCTAATAATTCCTATCTCTAGCATTTCCTCAACAATTTTTTCTATCTCACTTTTTTGTATGTGTGAGTACCTATAAGGCCTAACATTTGGTGGCTAGATCCCTAGAACTAGTTGTATGGCATGGTCATGATCCCTCTGAAGAGGAAATCCTTTAGGAATATCTCCAAGAATCACTGAGTGACGATCAATTATTGCTTGTAAATTTGGATGAGTAAGAGCATTAGATTGAGAGACTTCTAATGAACATAGTTAGGCCACAAATCCATCTGCACCTTTCTTAAGAATCTTTTGCATTTGATGAGAGCTTACTATTTGTGGGGATTTTGTCTTCAATCCCCTTAGCTCCACTAGCTTTCCTTTTGATTGAAATCACATGAAAAGTTCTTGCAATTTCATCTCAATTGTTCAAAATGTAGTAAGTCATTGTACTCCCAAAACAATATTCATTGCACCCATGGATATTGCATACATTGAGGTATCAGTTGATAATCTCCCATGGATAATTTGATGCTATGACACTTTCCTAAACAACTAACTATGCCCCCATCTATAATCAAAATTTGAAACTCTAGGGCTGGATATATAAAACAATTTAGAAGAGTTTCCAACTTTTTGTTGATGAAATTATGATTACTACCTAAGTTGATCAACATTGTTACTTTCTGCTTATTTAAGAAACTCACTACCTTGAGAGTTTGTGGTGCACTAAAACCTGAAAGTGCATGACAAGAAATTATTAGTTGAGAATCATGTGATTCCTCACCTAACTCCCTATCATCTTCTGATTTGGGCTCATCCCCTTCTTCCTAACTTTGACCTTCAATATAGAACAATTTCTTTTCACTACATTTATGTCCTCGACTATATTTGCTATCACAATTGAAACACAACTTTTTCTCTTTTCTCATCAATTTGTTGTGGAGTCAACCTAGTAGGTTGAGGAAGAGAAGGTGTTGAATATCCATTTTCTCTTGTCACATTAGCCCCTTGCTTTCTAGGAATCAAGAACTTCTCCTCTACCCTATGTGCCAATATAAAAGACTCATTTACTAAGCTAGGACAAAAAAATGTGTACCTCATGTTGAATGTGAGCCTTGAGACCACCCAAGAATAAATCATTTAAGTTCTCCTCTATAATTGCATCCACTCTTCAGGATAGATTTTGGAATTTTTGAATATAATCCTTGATCATGTTCGTTGAAGCTTAGCAAGTTGGCTAAAGAAGTTTTTTGTCACACTTGTTATATTGTACTTGGAGTTCTGTAAAAATTGACCATGATATAGTGAGACCCTTTTTCCTCCTATGAGTATAAAGCCAACGATACCAAATGAATTAATCTAGTTCTAGATATAAGGAAGCCATCGTGACCTTTTGTCCATATGGGATTTGATGTACTTCAAAAAAAATCTCCATTTGATTTATCAATGTTAGAGGATCCTTGCCATCAAATTTGCACATATCCACCTTTGGAAAAAAATTCTTAGATCCCGTAGGATTGATAAAATTTGTGTCATTATTAATTGACTTGAAGGTTTCACGTTGACTTCTTGAGAGCTCCTTCCTTGTTTCATTCATATAGGTGCTTAACATGCTTCGTATATCTAATATATCTCCTTGTAGGTCACACATATCCCTCTTAACCTCTTCCTTGAACTTACCAAGTTCCTCATTGGAATTACTATCCTCTGTTGCTTCCCAATCTTGATTAGAGGATTTCCCCGATGTGGTAACATTCTTTTTGCCTCTTGTTGAAGGCCCTGTCATGATGGAAACCAATATTTTTGAAATAAATCACACAAATGAAATGCAAATTCTCTTTTCTTTTCTTTTTTTATTGTAACTTACTAGTGCCAAGATACCCTTGGAAAAAAAATCCCAAAAAAATAGAAAATTTGTTGTCTTGAGAGAGAATTTTCCTTATTTTGCAATATCTTACTTTTTTTCAATTTCTCCAAGGTTTGAAATTTAGACTCCTCTACTATGTATTCAAAAACCCAATACAAGTTATACTCCAATTCGATAGGATGTGAGAGATATGAAGATCTCAAGAAATTGTGTAGAAATAGTAATTCTGCAATTATTTCCTCAAATTTGCTCCAATCTCTCTAAAATTTTAGACTATAGCTTCTTTAATATGGTCTTCAAAAACCCTTTAAAAATCTTTGAAAAAAATTGCTAAAATTTGAAAGTTATGCTCTTCCCAAAATCACCTTTATGTTGAAAAAAAATCTTGCCTCTATGGTGCCAAGATCATGCTCTAATACCACTTGTAATGAAATAACTTGCACAATAGAAAAAAAAACATGAAATATTATATAAATACTTGATAATAACTGAGAATTATAGGCCACTTCGAGGGGGCAACCTCCAAATATCTCCAATGAGAACACACTTCACAATATAATCTTGAAATAAGACTCACCCTCCTATATATACCTAATTATGATTAGGTTGAATAGACACAATCCTACATAACACCTAGTCCAAACCACCTACCTAAATAATAATATAATATTGATAACATGACTGAATTAAGGATTAAGATACACAAGTTGACTATTCAAAACCCTATATACACCAATATTAACGATGTAGCATCCTAGATAACTCTATCTATCACAGATACTCCCCCATATAGGAAGCATCAGCATTCAATCCAGACAAACAATAGTGCTCTAATATCAATTGTTAGAAACAATAGTCCACTAAGATAACTAAGAGGGGGGGGAGTGAATCAGTTATGCAATTAAAACAACTATCAACCTTAATTATTCTTAACCATTCAGTCAAAGTAAACAGCAACCATAACAAGATGCACATAGACAATTACACTAGATTTGTTAACTAGGGAAACCCTTGATCAAAGGGAAAACCTCGGTGGAAATGATGCCCAGAAAGATATATATATATATATATATATATATATATATATATATATATATATTCTTTGTTAAAGGATGGACCCTATTAGGAGATTCTAACCCTATGATACAAAGCCATTTTCTCTGGACTTACTTCTTTAATAGCTACAAATCCTATTTCATCATCACTACCATTTGCTACTTGTTCATCAAAATCATCTTCTTCATCTTAAGCCTTGAACTTAACCACCTCCGCCAAGTCTTTAGGCTTAATGGATATTATCCTAGAGAAATATCTAGAACTCTCAACCAAGCCAAGTCCTTCCATTATTCCTTCCATAATCCCAAACCTTCTCCACCCTTTCTTGGTTTGAATGCCTCTCTCCTCGTTGTGGAAGGTATTTCCCAAAAAATATCCAAAATCTTGACCAAAAAAGGTCTACGAGTAGCTTTCAAACCTTTCTCCAACCTTAGAAACCATGTCCCACCTATCAAAGACTCTAGAGACGTTTATTCTAACTCAGGGATCTACAAAGCAATTTGCTCTTGTGGGACACTTTATATTGGTGAAACAAGTCATTCTTTCCACACTCAAATCAAAGAGCACGTTGCAAACATTATGCACAATAGGGTTTGCAAATCAGCCTTAGTTGAGCATTATTTCTCTACCAAACATCACATTTGTTTGGAAAACACACAAATCATATCCAACAAGGAGAACTATTTCAAAAGGAAGCTTAAAGAAGTTGTTGATATCAATAACCACCCCCAACAACCTTAATCGTTATGATGGTTGGATCCTTAACCCCTCGTGGCAGCCAATGTTGGCCTCGAGGTACAAAGACCAATGTCACGAGAGGTAATCTTTCTCTTCCCCCCTTTCCATCCTGCTTGGTCACTCCCTCTCTACTGGGGGGGTTTCCTTCTCTCTCTTTGTTCTTCTCCTTCTTTGCCTTGGGTGGCTTGCACTTCCCTTCCAGCATGGTGGCGGCTTCACCTTGCAATTCTTTTTCTTTTGTTTGCGCTTGTTGTGTTTTCGTACCTCTTGAGTGGATTGGTGTTGTTTTTCTCAGTGTTTAGGTATGTGTTGGTGTTTGGCATTCCTTTAGCTCCTAGATTTTTGCATTTCTTTTTCTTTTGTTCGTGTTGTTGTGTTTTGGTACCTCTCAAGTGGATTGGTGTTGTTTTTCTTGGTGTCTAGGTACGTGTTTGTGTTTTGGCATTCCTTTAGCTCCTAGGTTGTGAGCCTCTCACTTGCCACCTTTTGGCAGGCTCGTGCTTGTTTGGTATGATTGTGTTTGTGCATTTTTTCTTGGGTTGATTTTGATTTTTGTAGTGTCAATTTCACTCACGCTTTGCTTCATTGTTATTATCTTGGTTTCAGTGGCGCATATATGTATGTATGCATTTATGTATGTATTTATTTATTTATATATATAATTATATATATGTGTATATATATAGGTATTTATTTATTTATTTATTTATGTATATATATATATATATATCTATATACATGTATATATAAGTATATTTATGTATATACATAAAGGTATTATATATATGTATATACATATATATGTATGTATATACATATATATATGTATGTATATACATATATATATGTATGTATGTATGTATGTATGTATGTATGTATATGTCTATGTGTGTGTATGTATATATATGTATGTGTGAATATATATAGACAAAGATATATATAAATAGATAAAGATACACACACACACACACATACACGCATACAAATATTTATGTATACATATATGCATATAAATATGTATACACGTGTGTGTGTGTGTGTGTGTGTGTGTGTGTGTGTGTGTAAAGTCCACGCACATGCACAACATTAAAACACACACATACACAAGAGATATATATATATATATATATATACACTTTTTATTTTATTTATTTTTAATAAACACACAATATTTGCATGTATGTTTTACTCAGACACATATGCACACATTTTTGAAAAACAAACACGTACATATGTATTGTGTGGTTATTATATATATTTACCTATATAAGTATCATAGATCGTGATAATATAATATACACATTAAACATATAATACACATTATATATATGTTTACATAAAGGATTAAAACATAGGATTAAACATAGAAGAAGCAAGGGTAGAAACATAGCACTAAACAAGTTTGTTTTCCATAATAGTAAGGATAATTATAAGTCTCACTCTACTCACATATTATTAATGGATTACCAAAAAAGAAGACATTTTAATAGATTTCTTAATTATGATTAGAGAGAATATTTAGTCTCTTGATTTACATGACACCAACTTGTTTTGTTACTTACAATCATGAAAGTAACAATAAAGATGTCACTTTTATTTTGTAAATTCTTAAATAAATACAAATAATTTTAAATTTAGCACTATAATATCAACATTTTTTACTTTTCAATATATATTGCCTTGCCAGATATTTTATCTATGAATGATGTTTGTATTTATGTAAAATTATAAAATTTGTTACAACAATAAGATTTTCAATAATAAAAAGTTAATTTTCAAAATTCCATATATTGAAATAAAAGCTTACTCATAAAAGTTTAATTTGTTATTTTTGCTTAACAATTGAATTATTAATTTTATTAAAGAAATTATTGTTTAAAATATTAACTCTCAAATTTGATTTTAGAAGGTCAGGTAACAATTATGTATAGAGCTATTTATTGGCAAAGGAGAAGAGTCTCATGTAAAAGTAAAACATTACAAAAAGGAAAAACTATATATAAAATTGATAACGAAAGTTCTGAATGCTATTCTACAGAACTTTTATTTTTATAATATAAAGAGTTTAAATTCAAAAGTGTACTTAAACGCAGCAGAAGGATTATATTGGATTATATCAAGCATAGCTTGTATGGTTTTTATAACATTTAGAAAATCAAATGGATTATATCAAGCATAGCTTGTATGGTTTTTATAACATTTAGAAAATCAAATGTTTAAAAAGTTATTGGATTATATTAACCACAGCTTGTATAGTTTTTGTAACATTAAGAAAATCAAATGTTTAAAAAGTTGTGCTGAAAAAAAAGGGCAAGGAGTACGAGTCTGCAAGGGAAAAAAATGGGTAAGGATTACGAGCCTGCAAGGGAGAAAAAAGTGTCCTATCTTGGGATTTGTACCAAACTCTTGGCTTCTATCCCAGTCTCTGTTACAGGACTAAAGCCATGTTCACCTTCAGCAAAGACTTTTCTGCAATTGTTTTTAAAAAATGAAGAAAAGTTGCAATTTTCAGCAAGGTCCAAGTGTGGGGTTCAAAGCATTATCAAGTTTTCTCTCCTGCGTGCAAGGGGTCTTCATTTGCTGCTAGTAGCAAGGAATTACAAGAGTATCAGACTAGATCTAGTTTTGGTTATGTTTCAAAGAATCATTTCATTGGGCAATAATCATTCAATAATGGATGGGACTAAAGGCATTCTCCATTAAATGAAGCTGCCACAGCTGCCCCATTGATCGCCATTTTGCTTGCTAAGTTTTACCGTCTCATTTCCTCACTTTTCACTGGATTACAGCGGGTGAAGCGACGGACCATGAGCAGAAGCATTCGGCTCTCAACCATGCTTTATATAGCTCTCCAACTTGAAAATAGGTGAAGTTAATGATCTGATCCTCTCAAACAAATCCAAGCCAATGAGCAGGGTGGCAGGAGACATTATCATTGTTTCTCATTCTTAATGGTGAATTTAAGGCGCAGCTTTACACAAACTGTAAAAAGCAAAGAAAATGAGTATGGCTAAGATATTTCCCCCATTTGCAAGGATATAGCATAGGTCAAGGAAGTGAAAAAGTCATAAAGATGACATACAATTTCTGCAAGTTTTTATTTTCTTTTTTCAAGTGGTGAAAACTTGTGTATGTCTTTTCGAGCCTGCAAAAGTTTCCAGATAAAGAGAGAATAAGGTTATAGGACTTTTTAAAGTGCACAAAAAACAATGGCTAGTAGAGCTGCTGTGTAATTTCTAGCAAGGAAAGTGGCCTGATTGTTAGAGGCAGGAGTTTTCTTTTGCCATATCATCTGACTCATGATCGATAGCATCATTGGACTGCAAAAAGCCATATTAAGTCAAGTTTTTCATGCTCCCTTGGCGAAATCTTGAGAAACTTAAAATAAATCCAACACCTAAGAATCGAGCTCCCTGCGGAGAGGTTGTCGTCAAGGAAGGAGTAATTCTCAAATGGGAGGCCAAATTTGAGAGCACTCTTGAAAGCTCTGTGATATTAGGCACCGCCTCAAAAGGATTCAGAAAAAATTTGAACGCTAACCCTAGTCAAAGCTCGATTCCAACACCCAGCCAGGTCTGAACAGAAGAGAGTTCAAGAAGACAACAAATCAGGAATTTCCGTCAAAAGCCATCAACAGCCGCTGCATCTTCCATCAAGACTCAAATTGCTCAACAATGTCTAGTCATAGTTTATCAAATCCATAAGATAAGATAAGATAACATAATGATATTAATGTCCAACAAAAGACCAAAAAGAGTTCTATGGGACTGAAAGGATTACAATAGTGAAGCAAACACCAGCAAGAGCACACAAAGGTGTCTGAACAAAAATGAATACAACCAAAGTAATAGTAACAAAGAACAAAGACAGGGAAAGCGCTAGGAGTCTTTTTTGGGCGAGAAGAATCTGTCACTAAATGATACAAATGCTGATGTGTAGAGGCATTGTACTGTCTCTAGCCTCTCCCAAAGGAGTGTCTCTGGTGCAAGAAATCAAAACAGGGTCTGACACATCTGGAAAGCCCGATAGACCAAATAGAGCTAGAAGACCTTTTCACACCACACAAAGGGGATAATGGTGTAAAGAAGGCAGTAATGATCTGAGTAGATGAGTGCTAGTGGGGAAGCAATGTTTGGATCGTGCTATCATGGAGCATGGTGGCCTCACGAAGATAAAGTGCAAGACATCTTTGATCATAATAGTTGAAAAAGTCATGGAGAGAAAACCACTCCCTGAACAGACAAAAGAATCTCCCTCTAATCTCATAATAAATGGGACATCGAAACAAGAAATGAGCCTCATTCTCCACCTCCCCTAAAGTACAAAGCATACAGATCCGCTCCCCACTATCAATATGATGATCAGTCTAGGCCCGAAGATGGTGGGAACCAACTCTAAAAGAACCTAAAGAGATCCACAAGGCATGAGACCACCGCCATGAAAGATAGCTAAGATGGACAATAATCCCATAAAAAATCTCTAAAAAGTGCTCCGCATAAAAAGACATACGTGGACGTAACCCACCAGGAGGGTTAATCCAGGTAGTAGTAATGTAACGTCTATAGATATCAAAATGAACATGCTTATTAAGCTCTTGTCAAGAAGGGAGAAGATGAGTAGGGGCATCCAAAGAGAACTGAAAAGGAGGGAGACGATCAATGTCAATCCGAATCAAACTCAGCAAAGAATGAACCTGCGCACACCAACCTCGCACGTGAGAACCAGACTCCGCATCCGCAATGGAAACAAAAGAGCAATAAGCTAAACAGGAGTAGTGGTTTTAGTCCCTAGCAATATCAGCAAACCCATGAAGACAATGAAGGAACCAAACCAAATCAAAAATGGCCGCGAGTTTGAAAGGATGAACACCAAACTCAACAAAAATTGACACTGTGAGGAATGAACTTGTGGCATCTGATGATGCGCCTCAAGAACAAAGTTTGGACTTGCTCAATCGAGGCCTAGTCAAAGCTAAAGAAGAGAAGGACTCCAAACCATAGAACCATAAAGAACAGTCAGCCACACCAAACCGTCTAAGAGGGATAGCTTAGACGAGGTATCCTAGAAGTGATGTATGAAACATTGTTTCTCAAGCAAAGCAAGAAAACCCATACCCTTATTAACTCTGGGTTGAACAACAGGTCTCATACTAAACCGCGGACCAAAAAACATGACCCCCAAATATGTGTAGGATGAAGTGATCTCAATCTCTTGGCCCTGAAAAATGAAGTAAGATGAGAAGTCATTAAACAATTAAAAACCATGACCCGAGTCTTACCCAAGTTAACCACAAGCTATCTCTGATCACAAAATAAAGCCAAGCCATCGAGAAGTCTTTGTAACCTATCTAGAGAGTAAGCAAGGAGAACCACATCATTCGCAAAAACGAGGATAGAGGTCAAAACCTGATGAAGAAAACATCCATCCCCCGGGAGCGAAGACTTCAAGAGAAAGTCCTCAAGCTCATCAATATACAACCCAAATAAAGTAGGAGAGAGAGGACACCCCTGCTTAACCCCAATGGTGCTATGGATCAGATTCAAGAAAACCTTAGGAGTCCAGAATCTACCAACCACAATCTCATACAATCTCATAATAGCGATATGCAGCATCTCAAAAATACCAATCTCCTTAAGTGTCTCAAACAAAACCACCCTAGGAACATAATCGAAAGCTTTGCGAAAATCAACAAAGCAACAGTAGACCTCCAATCTGTGTTTGGCCTCATCAATAATAGCCTGTAATGTGAAGATATGATCCATAGTCTGATAATCTACCCAAAAACCAGCCTGCCCTTTAGCCCTACAACCAATCCTGTCAAGCTCCGCAAATAGCATAGCATTAAGAGCTGTCACATACAGTTTGGCAAAAGTGTGCCCAATCATGATGGTTCTGTAGTTCCTTGAATCTGAAACATAACCAGTCTTGTGAATGGGAAAAATCAAATCTCTAGACTAAGAGGTCGAAAACCCAGTATGAATCACTCTATTAAAAAGAATAGAGAGATAGGGGCCCAGAACTGAGGCACCGAATTTGAAAAGCTCAGCCTAGAAACCCTCCTCATCAGCAACTCAACTACACTTCAATGATCTGATAGCCTCATAAATGTGGGAAGGGATGAAAAGGCAGATGGAAGGAGGCGAAGAGGGGTGAATGGAAGGCTGCCCAAGAATGTCATAAAGAGCCATGGTGTGCAAGATGAGGGAGCAAAAGTCGAGGGTGGAGGGCGGAGGGGTATGGGGGAAAAGAGTGTGCCAAAAGAGCTAGGGATTGTGGATTAGCGTAGAGCAAAGAGATTTACACTTAGAAGCAACAAAGTTACGCCTCTTCTTTCGAAGAAAATGGAGATAAAACGAGCAAATACTGGCAAAGTCAATTGAGTGAGCCTCAGAAGCAAATCGCATAAAACGATGGAAAGATTTGCAATCTGAATCGAACCACTAGTTCAGGGGACAAGTAATACAACGCTTGCTGCGAACGAGCAAAGGGGGACGATAAAGAATGGAAAGGGTGGAGACTTAAGGATAGTTGATGCGAGTAAGTCAAACATGGAGGCGGCCTCACACGAGCCTGAGAAGCACGAAGGACTGAGGAGTCTCGAGAGATGAGCGAAATAGAGCTCACAATCGCCATCGAGAAAACAGAAGCAAATGGGCAAGCGAGCAGTAATAGATGAATGATGAGGTGACATGAGAGGGGAGAGGCTAATAAGAGTACTGAGGAGAGCATGATCTGCCAGAGGAAGGCGCAAAATGGTAAAATTGCAAATGCAAGGTATGAAGAAGGGACAAGCCAGGGCGTAATCAATGACACTAGCACCACCACAATGAGGCCAACAAGTGAAGATCTCATAACCAAAAAAGCAAGAGACGTCGTTCAAGATCACCAAGCCGAAAGATGCACAAAGCCGCAACAAATGTCTGTCATAAACAGATAACGGCCCATGCACATCCTTGGAACACCTCTGAAGCCCTAAATAGGCAAGATCAATCTCAATGGAGCATATGAAATCCGAACTACAATCATAAAGTGAAGTCTGGAGTCTGGGTCTCGCATTAAAGTCCTCGAGTAAAATAATGTCCCCTAGAACAGCAAACTGAGAAATGGTCTCACAAAGATCGATAAAAGGGTCTCTGTCATCAATAGCATAGTGAGAGGAGGTCAATGGAAAGTAGCAAGCAGCCAAATAAAGATCTCTCTGACGGTGACACTTACGATCAATGCGAACCCACATAAATCTAGCAAACATGTTTGAGTGTACAATAGAAGTGGTACTAAAAATATCATTTTTAATCAAACAAGCATCACCACTCGAGCCTCGTACACTACCAAAAACACGAACCTCCTCATGACAAATAAATAACCACTAAAAATCGGTAACACCTAAAAGAGGACGTGCAGGACTCTCATGAGTCTCGATTATGACAAGAATATCAGTGGCACCCACAGCATCCCAAAGAAGACCAAGTAATAACCATAAAAATCCATTACCATTCTAGCAATTAACAAGAAAGGAGCAAGTGGGGGTCTCCCTCTCGTCCAATTGCTAGTGGGACCGTCATTTGGCATTGGGGGCCTACCTCTCTTCCCAACCCCTGAGAACAAAATCTCTAATAACTACTTTTAAGTTTCTAATAACTACCCATTTACCATCCCGCCTCACCTCAACAACAATTTTTTGAGCTTGTTTGAGCTCTACAACTTGAGCCTTCATGAGATCTTCATCTAAGAAGATTTTAAAAAGAAGAGAAAATAACTTACTCTTAGCACGTAGAGCCCAGAGCCTGTCAACAAGTGAAAGGAATCTAATAAAAAGAAAATCACCATGACCGAACCACCACCAATTCACCGTGATGTCAGTAAGACCAAATTGGTCACAAAAGAAAGAGCATCCAACTACGAGAGGATCATGAGTAGAGGAAAGTCCACAAACTTGCAAGTTAAGCTCATGGACCCGTCTCATCCTCTCATCTTCGATCTTACCTAGTACCATTTTATTAATATTAGCTAGAGATTGAGAGTTTGACTTACTACAAAGAGATGCCCATGACTTGACTTTCAGTTTGGTTTCAGATACAAGATAGGAGTGCTTAGCTGCTATGATTGATTGTTGTTCTTTGATGGAATCAAGTCCTTCCAATTGCGAAATAATAAAATTGATACTAGTTTGCAGACTTGTTATTTTTATAGTAAAAGTATTTGAAAAACTTTGGAAATCGAGCCATACTCCACTTGTGGCACTCTTCAATTCAGAAATGGTTTCGGATAGAGGCAACATGTTCCTTCAACTGCAAATAATCTGATTCTAGTTTGGAGATCCTATCACAGCCTGTGATAGGTGATGAGTTGTTGTCCATGGGCTGATCTTGAATCAACATTGTCCGCCATAATGAAACCGCAAACCCAACACAGAAAACCTAGTACTCACAAAAACCCGCAACGCACACCAAACCACCCTAGAAAATACGTAAGCAAGACCCTCAGGCCGACCTGAAGAGAGGTATAACACCCACGACTTGCAAAAAAATACCCATGGCTTGCAAAAAAATACCCACACAGAATGTGAGGTAGAGCACCCACAACATGCAGAGAAATACCCACTGCGGGCAAACACACACAACATAAGATTGCGATGAGAAATCAAACCAAAAGAAAAGTCCTCGCGACTACAATCAACAACCCAGCACAAACAGAAGGCAACATGACCACGGCTGGAGGTGAAAACACCACAAAATATAGGCCAAACGAAAGTGAACACAAACCTGCAAACCCACATCGCAACCATGTCAAAAAACACCAGCAAAAACTTCACAGGTTGAGATTTCGCGACCACCCCACAAAGCAACTGAACCCCACAACACACCAAAAAGAAACAAGCCTCTAGAATCAACGACGACATGATCCATGAATGATCACAGAAGGCGTCAAGGTCGCGTTCGCGAAAAAGAAAGAGCATTACAAGGTCGTAGCAAAGATCGCAACAGAATATGTCGTGCACCTTCCGAAAGGTGCTTTCTAGATTTGTAATTCTATAGATTTTTGGATTAGAAAATTATTTTTACCCTTTGCAAAATTTGTGTTAGCCAATTACAAAATAAGAATTAGGGAATAAAAATTAATTTAAAACTATACTAATGATGACCATAAATAGATTTTATTTGTTTTTCATTTTTTAACTTTTGTTAGTTGTAACTTTTTTTCTTTCTATTTTGAGAAAATATTATATATACTATTCCTCATTTTCTAACATCTCATTTATTTCTTATGTTCTCATTTTTACTGCCCATGTTCTTGCTTTTCTATTCCGTCATTGGGGGTTTGTTCCTTATGGTTCCTTGTCTAGCCATCTTCTCTATACTTATCCTCATTTTCTAACATCTCATTTATTTCTTATGTTCTCATATTTACTTCCCATGTTCTTTCTTTTCTATTCTGCCATTGGGGGTTTGTTCCTTGTGGTACCTTGTCTAGCCATCTAAACTATTATTTTTATCTTAGGTGTGCATGCAATCTCTCTTCCCTTCGTCCCTTTATCTTTTGATCAGTCAGCATTTGCAACTCACTTTTCACTTTGTTTTGCATATCTTGCTCTCTTTCAAACTGATAATGGATCAAGTAGTGTGATTTAAAATGTTGATGGTTAAAACCCTTTTCACAATTGAATCCAGAAACAAATCAATGTAATGAGCCTACACAGCCAAATATGCTTAAAACTGTTACTCCTGTTACTCCACCACCATGGATCGTGATAATTTATAAAAACACTCCTTAAAAAACCAGAGAGCATCTACTAGTCTCTATGTTTTATAATTTTGCATTCAATCATTGAGAATATACATACAGACATTTTAAATCTAAATTGTCAACAAATAAATTAAAAATGATGCCAAACAATTTAGCCCCCATCCAAAAGAGACTTGTACAAATTACAAAACAGAGAACTAATATTTATCATCAAAACCACAACCTTAAACCTTCTGCTCCAGCCTCTACTTAAAAACAATAATACAGTAATGGGCGCTTTGTACCATGTCTTGTTAGAGCGGGGCACTGAAAGGAGAATTCTAATTCTGTAACTTTAGGCATCATATTCATTAACATTTCTAATTGAACACTAATACCGTTGGTTTTTTTTTATGTCAATACCAAACCATTGCAGGACTAAACTTTATTCAAGAACACGAATTATGATAAGAGAATACCAATCCAATTATATAACTTTTTAGAACCTATTCATAAATAAACATTTCCCTTATCAATGTTCAAAAATGTTGCAAACGAGACGATAAAAAGATCGATTTCCACCAATGAACTATCTCTTGAACTAAACCAAACTAATGTTTACTATATGCCATTCAAATGTTTACTCGCCTACAAAAGTATTTCATCGGTAGATGTCACTGGACTTAAATACAATACGGATTGACCAAACAAAAAATGAACCATATTGTTCAAGGAAACGTATTAAATCACTTCTTCTTTTCAGTAGTTCCAGCCGACCTGAAAAAAATGAAACATAATTTAGTGTCTTGTAATAAAATATTGAATACAGCTAGATTTTTAAACATTTTGTTGAATACACTCGAACATTACAATTATAATTTTAATTTGAAGGAAATTTGACAACAAATTACAATAATTAAACCATCCCAGTGTCGGTTTCCCACTACAGAACACAGAAATTGGAAGAAGCTTATAAATAGTACCAGAAAATGTGACATTGAGAAGCAACAAAAGTAAAAATTTGTAGAGGAAATGGGGGCAATAAATGTCCAAATTCACCTCCTCTAAAAACTTTACTCATCAATGTCAGTTCATTCATTCTCACCAAGCATAGCAGGTCACATATAAACATACGACAATGACCAAAACGCTCAAATCCTTTACTGGGTAGTTCCTTGCCCACAACAATGCAAGATCACGGGGACAATGACCGGGCAAACACCACTAGTCTAGTTTTTTATTCTGAGAGGATGCGTACCAGTTTACAACCAAATTACATCTCAAGCTACAGTATTTATTTGTTTTGCTTCAATCACAACTCAACATATATGCCATGTGCAAACCATGTCTAATGAGAGATACACCTCTACACCCAAGTTATCAATTTGAAGAATCAGTATACCTGAGAATAGTGAAAATCTATTTTTAAGCTTTTTCAATTTAAACAATATAGCTGACTCGTGATGGAGAAAACAATAAAATCTGAAACATAATTTCCTATCAATGTGACGTGCCCAATTTATTCAGGTGATCACTGTATTATCATCCATAATATAAACCTCATTGTTCTGCAACCATTATAAATAATTAGAATTATCATTTATAACAGAAGCCTCGTTGCTCTACAACCATTATAATAGTTAGAAATTACTGCCAGTTCATTCTAGAACGGTGGTGTGGCGACAATGGAGGCCACATTCACTCTAGTCTGACGGAACAGAGGCTGAAGAGGTTGCTCAAGTGAAAAACGAGAAGAATTGTGATCAAAGCTGCATTGAAATTGGTGGGTGGTGTGCACGTCATTGATAAGAGGCACCAATATCATTTGAACACAGATACCCTGTCTTTAGTACCCACATGGGGGCTTGAAGTGGCTACGGATGTGGCAAATATCAAATGGGTTTTGCATTCTCTTTTTGATGAAGATTTGATGCTTGGGCGGCATTCAGTATTGGAATCAGCAGTTCCAGGCATCAGCATTGACATGACCAAAGCTACCCAGGACCCATGGATGCACGAGGAGGGGATCACAGAAAATCAGGTTGTCATAGAGGGCAGCATGCTACTTTGGTCCAAAGGAATCAAAAACATACAAGAAGAAGAACACCATTGGGAAGATCCCTACACAATCAAAAAAGGGCATCGCTGTCTGTAATGCTTTGGGTGAAGTTCTAGCAATAGGTGACATTAATACTAGAAAAGCAAATTACCAACCTCTTAACCTGAAAAGAAGATACAAAGAAAGAAATTATCCCCCCTATGGCTAGAAGCAGGGAATGATCAGTTTTGGGAAAGATCTTCCATAATCATTACAGGGCAGAGCTATTGGGCTTATATGGCTTATACAACATGGTAATAAGCTAATATGCTACAGTATGAAACTGTGGCCAAATTCAGGAAACATTACCTGTAAAACATATAACAGACAAAGTGTGGTTGATTATGGCATTTGTTTTGATCACATCACAAGGGTAAAAGAAATAGAGATAGGAGAATGCCCTATATGGCTATATAACAGACAAAGTGTGGTTGATTATGGCATTTGCTTTGATCACATCACAAGGGTAAAAGAAATAGAGATAGGCGAATGCCCTATATGGCTAAAATCATATCACAACCAATTTATTTAAAATTGGCCTCTCTCTTTAACAAGCTGCAGAAAGAGCAAATTCAGCCTAAGCAAAGAAAGCAGCCCTCGTTTGGCAAAATTAAAACAACAGAGGATAATCAGAAAATATTTGAGGATGCTCTTTAAGGGTTGATTTGGAGCTCCAAGAGGGAAATTTAAACACACAGAGCAGCAAAATGTAAGCAAAGATACTTTAGTTCCTCTAATTCTCAGGGCATTGGGAAAGTGTAAAAGAAGAAATCCCAAACAAGGCAAAAAAACCTTTTCCGGCAGAACCCTTGGCTTGGCAATGAGTGCAAGCTAGCTAAAACAAATCTGAGAAAGTGAATGAGAATGAGAAACAAAAATCCATTAAGAAGTTAAAAAGGAACATACATAAGAATAAAAAGGATGGAGCTGATTGCTCCTGGAAGCCAAAACCACAAAAGAATTTGACAAGAGTTGCAACAGAAGACAAAACAAATAGAAGGCAACAACTCAAAGCCCCAACGATTTAGAATATGCAAAAATGCTATATGAGAGTGAGAATGAATGAAGGATTTTAATAACGTCCACAAGGCCAAAGCAGCATATGGGACCCACCTGTTAACAACTAGCCTAATCCAGCTGTAATCCTTTCACTCATTCTTCTCTTCTTTGGCATATTTTGATGATCAAGTTTGTGGTCTTATCCAACTGCTTTTCTTCGAAGAGGTGGCCCATACTGCTGTTTTCTAACATCTATGAATACACAGAATAGGCAGGTCCTATCTTCTCATTCTTCTTTTGGCACTCTCCATCTACCCGTCTCGCATCTCAAATGGTGAGAACTAGTTCTAAGCTGGGCTATAAGCATTTATGCCTTCCACTTAATTGCTGTACCTCAATACACTTTTTCCTCGTGGCGTGTGTTGGGGTTAAATTCCTTAACATTGTGAGATTTTTTCCTCCCCATGTGCCTTGTCCACGTGATGTTACAGAATCTTTGGCGAACAAACTTCTTAATTTCTTCGGTACTATCCAGGCAGCTATGTATGTTGACATCCCACTTTTGCATCCATTTGTTGTTTTGCTTCATCCATGTGTTTTTCTCCTTTCTAGCTTTCCTTTAGTGACTAGCTTAGGCCAACGATGCTTTCCCATGCCGGACCATAGCATCAACTTCCAAGGGAAAGGCACCCACTTCAACCAATCAGATCTCATAAGGCACTGAGGTTTTGATTTTGGGGTTACTGATGATAAGGTGTTTTTGTATTCTTTCTACCTGTCTCCATTTCTGATCCAACAAGCTGCTGCCCCAAATTTAACATCCATATAAAATCAAAGGTGTGACAAGTAGCCAAAATAACATTTTCTTTGTCTTCCAATCCCAAAGTTCTACATCCCTGCACTTACTTTGTAAAGAATACATCGCCTTCCAGCCCCCTTGAATCCTCTTAGATCTGCACATTCCCCAACTAAGTTTGCTCTGGTATTCTGTTCCCAAGTAATTGTATGAGCTCACAATCTCTAGAGGGTTACCCTTAAAGAGAAAAGTGTATAGGGGTCTCTTGTTTCTTTTCAACAAGAAGATCATACCGTTGGTTTTGCTGGTGTTATCTTTCATACCTACCTCCTCGCAAAAGCTTTCCAATGCCTTCCAAGTGCTCTCTCAAACCATTGGCTGTCTTGGAGATAATGATGAGATCAACTGCATATAACAATAGTTTTATTACATAACTAGCCAGCTGAACCCCCTTAGATCTGCACATTCCCCAACTAAGTTTGCTCTGGTATTCTGTTCCCAAGTAATTGTATGAGCTCACAATCCCTAGAGGATTACCCTTAAAGAGAAAAGTGTATAGGGGTCTCTTGTTTCTTTTCAACAAGAAGATCATACTGTTGGTTTTGCTGGTGTTATCTTTCATACCTACCTCCTCGCAAAAGCTTTCCAATGCCTTCCAAGTGCTCTCTCAAACCATTGGCTGTCTTGGAGATAATGATGAGATCAACTGCATATAACAATAGTTTTATTACATAACTAGCCAGCTGAACCCCCTCACCTCTAGCACTATCTAACCATGCTTCCAACTTGTCAATGTGAAGCCCAAACTAAGTTGGAGATAGCAAGCACCTTGTTTGACCCCTATGTCCCTGCCAAAGCATTCTGACAGCCCATCTGTGGTTCTGATTTTGGCCTTAACCAGTTCATATAATCTATGTATTGCTATCCTTAACACCATAGGGATCCCCAACTCTTCCATTCTTTTCCAAAGTTTGTGACAAGGTACTAAATCAGTTCATATAGTCTATGTATTGCTATCCTTGACACTATAGGGATTCCCAGCTCTTCCATTCTTTTCCAAAGTTTGTGACGAGGTACTATGTCAAAGGTTTTTTCGAAGTCCACAAAACAGCAAAAAGCCTCACCCCTTGGAGTGTCCCATATTTTCTCAACTAAGCATCTAAGAGTCGCCCCGTGATCAATAGTGGAGTGTTTGGGTCTAAAGTCTGCTTGACCCTTTGCTCTTTTTGCCTCTGTTTCAACCCACTTAATGATTTTTCGTTCTACCATGCTTCCAAATAGCTTAGAGTGTCCCATATTTTTCTCAACTAAGCATCTAAGAGTCGCCCCATGATCAATAGTGGAGTGTTTGGGTCTAAAGCCTACTTCTCCCTTTGCTCTTTTTTCCTCTGTTTCAACCCACTTATTGATTTTTCATTCTACCATGCTTCCAAATAGCTTGCCAAGAAGGGGACTGATTATGATGGTCCAATAGTTAAGAGGGGTTATTTGTGTCTCCACTTTTGTAGATCAAAGCCACCACACCGATCATCCAATTTTTGGGGAAACCCTCCTTATTGGCACTGTTAAAAATACAGTTGATATGTGGTACAAGCAAATCAATGCCCCATTTTAGATATTTAGCTTGAAGCCCATCAATATCCATCGCTTTACCTGTCGCTAACCTCCTTATGCCTTGGGTGACATCATCAATGCTGAATAGGTCTTTTGTGTGCATAATTATTGGGGTACCATGTTCATCTTGCTCGCATTCATAAAGCACTTTGGTATTCTCTAGCCATTGTGTTCCGCTTATATTATTCTTTTCCTACTTCTTTTTATGTTTGAATTCATTCCAAAACTTTTTGGGGTTGTTTTTCCTGAGATTAATCAACTCAAGTCTTATTAAGATCACATATCGTTTCTTCTTTCATCTTAGCAGATTGATATACTCCTTATTTTTTTCATTATCCTTTTGTCCTCTCATACTGCTTTTTGCTCTCTGTCAATCATCATCAAACCACGGGTTAGCCGAGACTGTATCCTTTTTGCCTCTTTTGGGTTCAGATCTTTTACATTCCTCAAAGCCATAAATGGGCTTTTCATAATATAAGATAAACATAGACTCCCCGATAATCAAGGCCACAAATGAGCTTTTCATAATGTAAGATAATTTTCAAGGAATAGAGAGATTGGCAAGGGAAATAGGGCCTTGATATTGATGGGCTGCAAGCTGAATATTTGAAACATGCCATCAATGTCCTGGCATCTCATATATATTGTATCTTCAATAATTTCAATAAGGATGGATTTCCTAAAAATTGGACAACTAATGGAGTGAACCCTCTCCACAAAAGTGGAGACAAGGGCAGTTTAATTTCAAACCAAAACATTCCACTATTTATCTCAGTGATACACTAAGATTCCCGGTTGAAAAGATATGCAACACAAAGTGTGAGGAGGCCTTTTGCTCCTTTGTTGACTTTAGAGAGGCTTTTGACATTGTCCCACAAGACAAGTTGTGGGATAGAATCGAACAACTAAATATTTCTATTGAGCTCAAGGCTGCAGTACATAGACTATATGAGAGAGTCGTGGCTATAATCAGAACTACGGATGGGATGTGATATCCAGGGATTTAAAGCTGGGCTCTGCATCAGTAGGATTTTGAGGTCAACCAGCACAGGTGAGTGGAAGAACACCCAAGAATTACAAGGAGACAAGAGATGCAGAGGGAGTCTCATTTTGCACCTGGTAATGAATGCAGTGGGGCAGATAGGTGGTATGGGTAACATAGCCTTTGTCTGGATAATTTCTAATTATGGTTTTGTGATTAAGGGGATGGATTTTCTGACTATCCAAAAATGGATCTTACAAGCATTATGCATGAGAAACAAGGATTAAAAACACTGAACAATCGCCACCAGGACATGGAGGTACTTGGAATTACTGAAGAATGGTATCAGTAGCAGTACAGCTAATTTCAAAACAAGGAGATGGATGTATTTGAAAGACACAAAGTTTATATAGTTTATTACTTTTCAAAAAATAGCATGACAGAAATAGCATATCGGCCATACAAGAACATCAAATAGCTAAATTACTGGTTCCAATCTGGAAGGGCATGCAGATCATAAATTGTGTTGTTAATAGTCAAAGTTTACTTCATATCATGGGACTTTGGAAAATAAATATGAGATGGCTGAGATCAATGCATTAATATATTTATGAGAGGATTGTTTATTAATATATTATTAGCATGAGACTATTGTTGAAGAACCATTGACAAAGACCAAACATTAGTGTCATAATTATTTATTCATCACACCTAGATAGAAATATGAAGTATTCAAGCCTGGTAGATTAAATACTGCCATGAACAGAAACAAAGTACCTACAGATTTTTAGTTGTTTCGAGTCTGACTGCACTTGTAGTTTGCGGAAGGATTGCTCTCGATTGAAGGTTGTTTATAGGGACATTTGTGCAAGCAGTTTTCATCAGATTTTTGAGTTTTTGTAACTATTTCAAGCTTTATCTTTAATTAAGTGTGCCTAGGGCATCCAGATGCACTTGGATTCTTACACGGAGCACTTTTCTCCCTGGATACGCTGGATGCACATCCAGATGCACCCACAGGGAGAAAAATAGCTCACTGTGGGCATCCAAGCACACCCACACCAGAATCTGGCAAAGAATGCACCAGCATCCAGATACATGGGCAGACTGCACACACCCAGCAACTGAGGTGAATAGTGAAGACCATTTTAGAGCATTACAATGATGGGAAATCAGTCCCGAAAGTGTCTACACTATAAGTTAATCAGATCACTGTAACTTTGAATGGATTTTTGTATCAAACAAAATATCAGCACAAAATACTAGGGAGGCTAGTTTTATTTGTGAATTGTTGCATCAACCAAGATAACAATATAAACAATATAATACACTGGATTTTGCATCATACAAAACATCCGCAATAATTCTTATGGCTTTAATGCATTTTTCTTTTGAGAGACAAATATTTCTGTTCGGTAGACTTCAGTGACAACAGAAGGCAACAGAAGACAGCATCCAGAAGAAAACTGTGTATTGGTAAGTTCCAAGATACATGTGCATCTCCATCTCCCAGACAAGTCAGTGGAAACTTGGATTAAACATAGCTTTGAATGGATCATTAAAACCAGTCCCAAAACAAGGTTAATATTCCGAATGAATGTAGACTTCAATACTAAAGGCCAAATACAAAAATTCATTGCCCCGAAAGAAAACCCTTCTAGAAAAACTATTACCAAAATAAAAATTCATCACTCCAGTCATCTCAAAACCATAATCAAGATAAATTCAATTATTATCTTCCTAAAAGATACATGATCGACAAATATTGTCTGCAAACCTCCGATGAATTTCATCCGATCAATTTATTTGTAATATTCATTAAAATTTCAGATCAAACTATTAATTTGTCATCCTCGCAAAAAAATTGAACAAAAGAGGATGTCAGCAGTGAAAACAGAAAGAATAGCATCTACAAACCATAACCATCGGATCACGTGACTATAACAATCAAGCCTTTAGGATCAAACAAAAAAGCATCCGGAAACCCTAAACAAACAAAACAGGATCCGCACATCCCTGCTAAAAGGTTTCATATTTAACCAGGCACTATCATTGTCAAATTCAAGCCTTAAACATGAAAAAATGGCATCTGAAAACCCTTAAAATCTAAAATAAATAGAGAATTCAAAAGCCCACTGGTAAAAATAAATAAAAAACGCGCCACTATTAAGAAAATAGACGGTATCCGAAAGAGAAGTCAAAACTACAAGTATACGACCAAAGAAGATATCAATGCATGAAAACACCAAGTATAAACATTAAAGAGCATTCAGAAAAGCCTCGTATTCTTTAAAAAACAAAATCATTTTTTTAAATAATTATAGAATTAAAAAATAAAAACTGGTATCAGCGCACTTTAATCATGGAACAAGGGCATCTGAAAGTCCCGATTTTTTACGATGTGGTAATATCAAAAACCTAATTACAATATTATTAAAAACAATAAACAGTGACATTACACACCTCATCTTCCTGAGAACATTGGACATCTCCTCTCGCTTCTTCTTGGCTCTCTTGTGGGTGCCGAGTTTCTTCTTTGCCACTTTCAATGCCCGCTTATCCTTCCCCACCTTCAACAGCTCAGTGATTCGTTTTTCGTAAGGAGCAAATCCAGCCACTTCCCGTATCAATTTTCTGACAAAATCCGTTCTCTTGCTTCTCTTCTGAAAAGTATTTGAGATGGAAATTAGAATCAAAGCGGCACACAGGATGTTATAGGGTTAATCTGAGACCCTAATTTACTTTAAATGGATTCCCTTACCCCTTTGTTAGCGGAAGGACGCAAGGCTGGCTGCCGCTTTGTAACGACATGACCCCTGTTAATGCCTACAAAAATCCCCGATTTCACCTGCGGCGGCGCCATGGCTTCTCCTACCTCACTCTCCTACCGAAAATCAGAGACACTAACAGTCCGCACCATCCGATATATATTAGGGTTTGTAGAAGAGTTTAGGGTTTAGTGGACTTTTTTCGCTTTTCTGTGTCCCTACAAAAGTGTTTATTAATTTTTAGTTTTTAAAATCAACTGACCAAATTAAATACCATTTCAAATGTCTATTGATGATAAAAAGTAAATAATAATTTTCAATTTATATAATATAATATTTACTAAAATCTTTTAAATAGATTAATAAGTATTTATTTAAATTTAATTTATCAAATATAGAAAAAAAATCTATTATGAAAAATTAATAAAAGAAATACAAAAAATAACATGAAAAAATAATGTCTTTAACAACTATTGACTAAATAAATTATAGAAACTAAAATATATATTTAATATAAAAAAATCTAAACTAATATAAAAAATAATTTAAAAACTAATTATTTTTTAATCATTTAAAAAAACTCAATCAAAAAGTCTATTATGAAAAATTAATAAGAGAATTTTTTTTTTAAATGAAAAAGTAACACATCTCTAACAAATATTCTATTGACTAAATAAATTGTAGAAACTTAAAAATAATATTTAAAGAAAAAAAATTAAACTAATATAAAAATAATTTAAAAACTAAAATGTAAATCAATTTTAAATATCAAAGTTAAATAAATAGAGATCACAAGATCTAATGTGAAGATGGAAAGTAATTTTTTTTTAAATAAATAGATTTAAAAATAGTTTAAAATGGAGATAACAACTAATAAATATCAGAACAAGAATTAAAAGTGGAGTGAAATAAAAATTGGTCAATAAAAATAATTAATTGAAATGATTTACAATTTTTCGGTCAAACTTACCACTTTTTTTTTGTAAAAAAATCGATTTTCATGAACAAAGTTCCCACAAATAGTCTATTGGCTAAACTATCAGCTAAATTATTTTCTATTTTGTATGATTTAATAAATCTCATTTATCGTTAATTATATTAGACTATAGCAATTTTAGTAAGGTGTAAAATTAATTCTCTTCAACAAAAAGATAACAGATATTAAGTATGATATATCATGCATTAATAACAAATTTTATTTATTTTATCTTAAAACGATAATACATATTGAACCATTTCTATGGGAATTTTGGAGTAGTGCATCTATGCAAATTTGGGAGGACTTGGTGTGAACAGATTATAGAGTGGCAAATTGAGTCTACCGCCATCTTTGAGTTTTAGGACAGAATATTTTTTATGATCTAAAGACTCACTAATCTCTATTACAAATAAGTAATCCAAAATAAGTAATAAGTAATTATTAACAAGGGACGCAATGCATCAAAGTTTCTGCCAATATCTAGAGAGGAAGCATAGTATATATATGAAGATGAAATTTTGAAGAAGAAAAAATGTGAGGAAATACGAAAGACAAGTTAAAATAGATAGAATGGTCTTTAATTTTATATGTATATGTATATGTATGTACACACGTATGGGAGAGAACTAAAAACATTTGTTATTTTTTGTTGAAAAGAATTAATTTTAGACCCTACTAAAATTGCTATAGTCTAATAGAATTAATGAAAAATGAGATTTATTAAATCATATAAAATAGAAAATAATAATAGATATTTGAAATGGTATTTACTTTTTTTAATCTATGATCAGACATGAATTAAATAACAAGGATGATGTTAAGATTTCATAAAACCTTAAACTTGGGATACACGTTGGAAATAATGTAAAAGCATATAGTAAATTAAACAAGAGAAATGATGTTAAAATTATATAAAACCTTAATTTAAAAGTACATCAGCATAAAGCATGTATGTTGTATGTTAAGTTATGATGAGCTCTAAACTTGATACTCTTTTACCTACTTGATTTCATATTTAATCTTTATATGCTTTTGAGACTTTGTCATGGATTTTGTTACTCTTAAGTCTAATATATATTATATGGCATTTAATGAATGAATGTGTTTTGTAAATATTAATCAATAATATGATTTTTGTGATGTTGCAAATAGTAATAATGTGAATGAATGCTTATTCTGTAAATGTTGACTTGTAGTATTGAGTGACCTTTAACTCATGGGCAAAGCAAACTGCTTACAAGATGGTGTCCCCTATAACTCACGAGGAAGCGGGTGAAGAGGTGACAAAAGCAATTGAGGAGGTGACTATTGGAACATAGATGTCAAAGAAGGAAATGGTTAGATGTTTGTTGTGTTAATGTTGTCAATAAATATTAAAAGTGTTTAAAGAACATAAAAGAGATTGCATATACTAAAGACATGGTTCATAATGACATTTAATTGTCCTACACGTTTCATATATTTAGTTGTAATAAGAATATGATTAGAACTATGACTCTTGTTAGTTAATGTAGACACCTTAGATTGGTCAATCAAAGTCAAAATGGTGAAAGCTGTCAATTCAATATTAAAACCTTTGATTAATTAAATTTATGTTATTTGGACTAAATTATAAAGATTAACTATGTAATTGATTTAATCAATTAGTTATATAGTTCATCTAATTAAATAAATTCAACTCATTTAAATTCAACAATGGAAAGTTTATTAATTATTGGAACTAATAATTCCTATTTTTTCCTCGCCAAACACAAAAGGACAAAATTAAATCAACCAATGTGAAGAAAGGAATGACCTCACATAGATCAAGGAAAATTCTTTTTATACCCTTCATCTTGGCTTTGAATCCCAACCACTCATTTTGTCTTCTTGTCCCAAAGTTTGAAAGAGCTAATCTAACTCTCATCAAAGTATGTGTATCCTTACTCTACCCCTTGCCCCTAGGAAAATCTATAAATAGGAAACATTCTAAGAGCATTTCATCCAATTTCATATTGCATTCACATTATAGTCATTTGGATTCATGTTTTGGCATCATTTAGAGAGCATTTAACATTGTGTTTGCATAATTAGATCAATCTCATAGTAGTTCATTGTGTTTTGGCTTAATTTTCACTCTCAATTTAGAGGTTATCACTTTAAAAATGCTGGTGTAAATCTTAGAGCATTCCTATTGTCCTTCTAATCAAAGAATCATAGATGCTTATCAATTTGTTCAATTCCAAGCTCTTATTAGCTTACATCTTTCATTATGTTGAGTTGAATTGATTAAACTAATCCTATGAAAATATTTTACATACACAAAATGAAAACCACATTGGGGCCAAGGCCTCAATAGAATGGAATTTGATGTTTATTTGCTAAATTTGGAGTGTTTTTGCTGCATGTTTAACATTTGTAAGTGCAAGACACATTTACCAAGTCTTACAACACCTATAAGTAATCTTATGACGCATATGAACATTCTTTTAGCGTATATGAGCTTAAGTTTGACACCTATACTAGTGCTTATGACACTTGCAAATATTCCTTTTGGTTTTGTCTACTTTTATTCAATGCCTATCATGATACTTCATTTAGCATTTAACTTTTCTTTTAGAGAATTTAATGTATCTTTTGATGTTTAATGATAAAATTGTAGTGTCTGCACAATTTCTTTTAGCGCTTAGACACGTTCTTATAACACTTATGAAAAATCTTATAGTGCCTATTACAATTAGATTTAAAATTTAAAATTTATGTAAGTCTGATGAAAATAAGTCTCAGTTTTGCAGATGGTCAAGCATTAGAAGGTCTAGAAACTGACTCTAAAATTGTTAGGTCACTACAAGGAGAAGGAGGAGAAAAGGATTGCAAAGTATGAGAAAAAGCTGCAAAGTACAGGTATAAATGAAGATTTAAATGAGAAACAAAGGCCTGTGAACATTATATCAAAGTCTCAAATGCCTATAAATCCAAATATGTTTCATCAAATTAGATCATTTCTCCTTAAATTTTAAGCTCACGTTTTGTTTCAATTTTATTTGGATTTGTATTTCTTCATGTTTCCTTGATTGTATTGGACTAACATTTGTGGAACGAGATGCTTTGGAGTTGGAGCTATTGCTTTGGTAAGTGAAATTTGAAAATGTAAATAACCAAAAATGTTCCTAGCCTTTTCTAGCTTCAAATGAGATATACCTAGTCCTTATGCATTTACTTAAATTGTGGCAAATATTTTCAAAATCTAGCTTAACATAGCAAAGCAAATTGGAATTTCAAGCGAGGTATTTGGAATATGATCTTTACCTTTTAGGTTAATCAAACCCCTAGGCATATTAAATAGATGAAGAGGGACTTGAGAATTAACCAAACACATTAAATAATCCTTCATGTTTGTGGACAAAAAGTATTAAGTATATGCTCTTCACCTTTTGGTGAATCAAAAAGCCAAATATGCTCCAGTCCCCTTGGTTAAAAAAATCTCGAGGACTAACAATGTTAATTCTATTTGTGAACAATAGGGGTATTCTCTTAGTTAGAGTTTTAGGTGACTCTACAACACCCCCAAGATCAAATGAAAGACCAAGATGACTTCCACAAGAGATTGACAAGACAATTGCATTAATATACATGAATGATATTATTGATAATGAACATCAATAGATTACATGGGCATTCATGGACATCACTAAAATGTACACGATAGGCCTCCTTAAACAAGATTAACAATAAGAGACAATGATAAGGAGAAGATAACCTATCACCTACGCAGGCATAATCATAACCTATCACCTACATAGGCATAATCACATTTCCACCAAAGGTGGATCATCCTCCATTATGCAATGAAGTATTTACAATGATGATGATAATGATGATGTGATATCTCCACTAAAGGTGGATTGAGATAACAACTATGACCACCTAGAATAGAATTCTCCTACATTATGTGCTTAATTGATGTGCAAACTACTAGGTGTCTCAGTGAAAAATTACTATGCAATGTATTATCCTAAGTAAGCATAAGTAATTATAATTAGAGAATAGTTAATTATACCAAGTGCAGTTTAGAGGAATGCACTAAAACTCACAATGCAAGATGGGTCCCAGCTTCTAGACCATTTTAGGTACCCATGTACAATATGCAATGTAATACATGAAACGAGATCTCTCATAAAGGGGAGAGGGAGAGTTGGGGGGGGAGAGAGAGAGTCATGGGAAAAACCCTCCCCTAAAAAGAGAGATGAAAATACATAATGTATGGATGGATGAAGTGCTCAAGACCCCCAAGAACTACACACATCATGTATATACAAAGAATAATCCCACATAGGAAGGATGATAAGAGACATGATATCTTACCCCCCTCCCAATAGTGAAGAAGCTCCCTACAAGAATGGTGAGTGTTTCAAGAAAAAATTTATTCCAATGTCTACAAATAACATTTCTCCCCACGAGAAGAAGATAAACCAAGTACAAATGTAGGAAAGCTTCCCATTTTGAATAGGAACTAGGAAGTGGAATCTAGACGAAGTATGATGATGATGCCATAGATTAATCCATATCCAAATGAAATGAGGAAGGTCTCCAAATATGCATATTTGAAGATTGAATAGGTCTCTCCAAGAACAAAGATTACATCAAATCATCAAATTGAACCATGAAATGTGGAAAAATAAGTGAAGAAGAAGAATAAAGAGAGCTAATCTCCAAACAAGGTGAAAAAGTATTTGTAACCATTATGCTATCATCAAAGAGAAGAGAAATCCCCTCTAATATGTCTACCAAATCTAAAATATTAGACTTCACAAGTAATGAAACAATATCTAGCAAGTAGGAATCCCAATCAGGAAGACAAAAAGATATCTCTTGTGATAACTCTTTGGAATCACCAACAAGAGATGAATCTGTGGTCTCAAATGGATAAGTAAGAGTTGAATGAGGATTTGTTAGATCTTCCTTTTTCTCAATACATGAAAAACATTCAATCTCCTCCAATGTATAATCATCATAGCGAATATTATCTGTATCATCAAACAGAATGAGGCAATCTAAAGTAGGATCATCTGGAAAAGGAATACATGGATCTCTAAATATCTCCAAAATAATTGACCAAAATATGCATGGGCATTAATAACTCTCAATTCAGAGTAGATGTCATTGAAGAGATACCAACTAATTTTGTTGCTAATCAAAATTGAAATATGAGCATTATTTTCTCCCCAAACATATTGCTTCCCTTATGACTTTTGCTCAGGAATGAGTCCATAAAGATGAGGCAAGTGTTGACATTAAGGTCAAATAATTTGTATATTAGTGACTTAACACTTAGTTAGTTTGTTACATTTCTACCAAGCTCTACAATTGCTACCGATCTTATCATACTGCTAGCAATCGGTCTGATTGCAATTCATGTTGAGCTTCATAATGTCTACTGAGCATCTGAGACAGAATATAGTGTTTGTTGAGGTTTACAATGTCTATTGAGCATATGATACAAAGTATAGTGCTACCCAAGCTTATCAGTACCTATCAAGCTAACAATGTTAACGAAGTAGTGTTTACTGAGTCATGCAGTGTCAACTGAGTATTTTAGTTTCTACTAGTTCTTCAGCGTTCACCAAGTCACCAAGTGCTAATCAAGTTCCTACTCCTTCGAGTGATCAATGTGGACCATGCACCAGTGTCAAATGAATGCCAAAGTTTGTTGAGTTAACAGTGTTGCCAAGTGCCAGAACATCACCTAAGTGGTCTTCAGAACCTAAGTTACAACAACGAGTCAACTTTGTTAAGATTGTTTGAATTTGGTATTTTAGTCGACTCCATAAGGTAATTAATTGGATTGGTATATTTGTATTACATCTTGTCATATCCAAAAAAAAATAGAAGAACATTAAGCAAGAAGCAGTATGAGTGTGAATTAAGAAGGCCACAAAGAAGCATAAGGTAAAGCAAAGTCTTATCTATCATAGCCAGGTGATCATTGTATTTCAAAGGAATCTCACTTAGGAAATCGAGTTGCAGATTAGAGATCAGCCACTGATTCATCCCAACAAGTGCATTAGTCAAATCCTCTAACAAGGTGGACTTAATAGTCTTTTCCAAATCTCCTAACAAAGTGCATACTTCATTGTATGTTGTAAATCCTTTCACAAGGTGGACCTAATAGTCCTTATTGCTCCTAATAGGGTAGATCACCAAAAGGAATCAATTGTAAGCTTTAACAGGCCAACTTTATATTGTAATAATAAAGCTTGTGGGTATCATCCTTGTTGGTGTTTCAAAACTACCAAGCAACAAAATACTTGATACTAGGGTTCTGAAAATAAAACTTGTTCTTAGGCATAGCAACCTCCTATATTCAACTAAGAATACTTCAAATATGGATCCAACTTCAACAGAATCATAGGGATTCTCTACTCTTTAGGTTCTGCAAAACCAAGGTAGGTGCACTTGAGGGATATATAGATATATAACTGATTTATGGTTCTTGGCTTTAACATATGTTTATTAACATCATCTTTCTACTTCACTTCTATCCCTTATAGCAAAAATGGTCACAATTCTTCTATATTTTACAAATAATCCTTGACAACAACAACTAACAATGACATACAAGAGATTTTTGTAGATAAGTGTTGACCTACTATTTAACTCTTCATACAATAAAGTAAAGATTGATTTGATTTATATTTATGCTTATGCAACTCCATGAACTCAACAGTTTACATTCTAAGTAGTGATTAGTGCCTTATCCATTGGTACAGAGAAAATCAAACCAATAAAACTTGATCTGGTCAATTGCCTTACAATTGAAACTATCAATAGCTAACTCTAAATTCTCTTCTTATGAACATCCTCCCACACACCTAGAAAACCTATCAATTCAATGAAAGCATTTATTTAATTCTTTGAATTAAGAGCAATCAATGAACAAACATACAACCCATCCAAGTTGTATTAAAATGAAAGAACATTATTCATTCATTCTCAAATCTTTAGATATATGAAAAGGAGAAAAAATTCAAAGACATAGATATTTGTAGAACCTTCCTTTGTATTTATCTTCCTTGAAAATAATACATTACTGGCATCAAGTTCAAAACAACTCAAGATTAAACACCTAGTTCTTCCATGCTCTAATTACTCTCAGATATGCAAAGATGAATACATCATAAAATTCACCCAAAGACTACTAGACTGACTACAAAAATATCCTAAGACTCAAATTATATAGAATTCAGACCACTTTCTCTAGCCTTGGGATCTCATTTATATAGCATGAGATGCAACAAGCATTAGGCTTAGAGAAGAATGATAGTTGTCCTTAAGACAAAAATATTTTACAAACAAAAAGGTCATTGTCATAATATGACAAAAATTGGTGCTCCCTTGGTTTTTTGCGATAAAATGTCTCTATCATGAATATTCTTGTTGTGGGGGCATTTCTGTTGCAACTTCTTGTTGTGGGGGCATTTCTTTTGATGATTGGTCCAGATGCAATTTTTATTCCTCTAACTGTGGGACCATTTGATTTTCCTATGGTGAGTCATGTTCTAACATCTAAAAATTGATTGTGACTCATGCCTCTCCCTCTAGATCATCAAATTAAACTACCAAATCAACAGTTACAAATGGTTTCTCTCTTGTTAAGTTGCCAATTTGAACTTCCATATCTGTTACTGCAGTTGGTTGCTCTTCTTTCCTTTCTTCTGTTTTAGTTAGTTCATCAATTATTTGTAATTCATTTGGATTAGCACCATCTTCATTAGTTTCTTAAGATATTAATTGATTGTCTTGAGCAAGATTTGTCATCTGCTTGTTAAAAAGTGAATCATCTGGCCAATTAAAATTCAAGATTTCTTGTTGTTTCTTTAGGATTTCTTCTCCTAATTCCTCAATTTCAGCAAAATCTTTTTTAAAAGAATCAAAAAATATTTGCACCCTCACAATTTCCTCAGTTGTTTTAGTAAACCATATGTGATTCTCTTCATTTATGACCTTATTGAGTCTAAGGCATATTAAATCATCCAATTCCTTGGCCCATTCTACTTTGTCTTTCAATTTATCCATATTCTTTAATGCACAAGGGAAAAGCCCAAAATTTTCACCAAGATATTTTGAAAAATTATTTATAACCCTCCTCTAGACCACAATTCTCTTATTATCAAAATCTGAGAGGTCATTAGTCATATCAAAAGTTTTATCTACTTGCTCACAAGAGAGACCAATGACTAAGCAACATAAAATAGTGATATCATTATCCCTATTATTCCATTATTTAACAATTGGCTTCAAATTGGCCTCATTAATTTTCAACTCATTCCATATATCCATTAATTTTGACAATTGTGCATAAAATGCAAGCTAGCCTATCCTGTCTACCAAATATATAATTGTATTTCTTATCTTATCTTATTTTCATACTGCACATCCAATTTCATACACATGGCCCATAATTTTTTCTTTGCTTCTTCAAACTCTTCAAGTGTATAGAATTGGGGTCCTTGTGGAGTAGCTGACATTTCTACAATTCGTGTTGTGTTGAAAGGTGGCCCTAGGGGACAAGGATAAATAATTTTGGGTTTACTTATCTATCTTCTATATCTTGCCATTTTATTCTCAAGTTCAATCCTCTTCTAGACTTCCCTATTATAAGCATCTAGGACATGCTTATACTTCTCTTGTAAGAAGGGTATGGAAGCTAGCAAAGTTGAGCACAAAAGATATTGTATTTGAGTTGTAGAACTAAGGAAGGGAATAGAAAGTTGTAGACTAGTCTAAGAGAATAAAATTGATTTACATCAAGCTAAGTAAAGTAGTTATTATGTATAGGTCAAAATCTCATTATTGTTCTCTTAGCATTACAAAAACAAATCACATCAAGGGTGAACTCTAACAAGTTCTTTGTATTAAATCCCCTAGTAGGGTGACACATTATATTTTTTTCTAAGTCCTTTAACTAGGATGCTCTTAACAAGGAAAATACTCTCATAGGTCTATACAAAATCCCTTGACTGGGTGGCACTTGATATAGTCTATTACTAAGTCCTTTTTAGTGGCAAATCTTCACCAATTGGTGATTTTGTCTCTTTGGGAAATTGTCGTTTGGTGAATACAATAGATATAGTTGGTCAACCATCTCATAGAAATATTACATAATTTGGGTCCAAAGTCTAGACACTTGCCCATTAGTTTACATGTAATTTATCCAAATTCCTGGTCCCATCGCCAATGTAATATACATTTAGAATATAGTTATTTTACAATTTTTTGCTAGCTTATACCTAATGTTTTCTTATTGGACACTGTTATTTCACTCTTAGCATAACAAAATATTTTTCCTGTGGTCGAGCATTGCCAAAAATATTTACCGATACATGTCTCTAACTAGCCCCGTTTAGCCTACTATTATATAATTTAGGCTTTCATAGGAAGCATCATTTTCCCTACTTTTTACATTACCACTTGGAAATCCCACCCAATTCACCCACCTAGTTTTATCTATCCTGTCCAATTCACCATCCTAGTTTGATATATATACATTCATATGATACTTTCATTTTACACAACTTTCTTTTATCTAATCTTGCATTTCTTATTGCAGTTAAAGTTTTAGAGTGTTGAGTACATTGACTAGTTGTCACTTGCAATTTTCCTTAAACTTCAAGGTAAGTGATTTATATTTTAATTTTTATGTGGTTTTTTTATTGGCCTAGGTAGTAGATACCCTTTGACCACCTCACTACTCATTGTGTCTGCTCATTAGGATTATGAATTTTATTAGGTAGTATTGTAATAAGTACCCTTTTTATGCAAATGAAATATATTATCAGTATTATATGTGGTTTAATTAGTCTACTTTTCATAGTCTTTTGTTCAACAAGTTGATATATTTTTTGTAGCCTTTATTAATTTCTAATGTCAAACAAGAAGGGTTCACGTAGGATCCCTGAATGTAAGGAAAGCCAAGAGAGGCCACCAAAATGCAAAAACCTTATCAACATACTTCGGTGGTGGAAATAGTAGAAACCAACAAGATTTACAACCTACATCTCTAGTGCATATTGAAGAAGGGGATTCATCACAAGTTGGAGACCATTTTGAAGAAGTCCAAGTTGGAAAACCTAATATCTCAGTCAATTATGAACTTGAAGATGATATTGAGGTAGTTCCCAAGAGTAGGGAGTCATAGAAGGGGAAAAGAAAATTGGAATAAAAAAAGATCGATCTCGTTGGGATCTATTGAAAATGAATTTTCAATTAGAATAGATGGAAAAGTTTGAGTTCATTGGACCAGTGCCCACTCCAATTGACGGTGAGCCTCATGTGGAATGCAGATGTAAGCTTTGCACAAAGACATCAAAGAAGGAAAAGAGGTTGTAGCTTAAACTTGATACCATAGAAAAGTATCTTGATAACGCTTATAAAAAGGAAACTATATATGAAGTTGAAAAATTTGTGCTAACTTGAAAAATAAAGAAAAATTGTTTGCATATCATGAATGTTGAATTATACAAGTTACAAGAGTAATTATGGGAGAAGCATTCTAGAGTAAAAGTATATATTGAATCTTTCCTTGGGAAAGTAATCAAAGTGGAAAAATGGGAAAAGTTATTTAATTAAGTGTCATATTTTATATTTTGAGTAGAGGGCATCCTATGGCACACTACCCTTCAATGAGTGGTTTATTCTACTTTTTTAAAGTTTGAGACTATATGAACAGTCACTAGTCAGTAAACAACAGATGAGAATGGGCTAGTTGTCTTGCATAGGTTGAAAAAGAAGACATGAAGGCAAAAATAAAATAGTCACATTTCATTGCATTGTCTTTAGATGAAGTTAAATAAATTGATAATACTTCTTGGGTGTGCATGCATGTTTATACTGTGAACGATCTTCTTTGTCAACATTTTCTAGTATCTATTGTTGAAATGAAGTATAGTGCAACAACAAAAAATTTATATGATTTGTTTAAGAGTACTCTGATTGACTATAGATGTATGGATAACATGGGGATTGCTAAAATATTGGTTTGTCTTGGAGTAGATGGAGCTTTGATTATGCAAGCTCATAAAGGAAGTCATTGCACAAAGATCTAGAATCATTTGGCACTCTACATTATTCCCATTAACTGCATGGCCCACTAGATGAATTTAGCTTTTGTAATTGTTAGCAATTTTGGTTGTGTTCTTAAAGTAGAATCTTTAATCAAATAAATTTACTAGTACTTATGTCAAAGTTCAAAATGAGTCAGAGAATTTCAACACTTTGGTGAAGGACTTACTAATAGGAGGAAGCTTCTTAAAGGTTATGATACCAGATGGATCTCTTTGGATGGACCAATGCATCAAGTCTTTTCTAAATATCAATCATTTCTTGGAATATTCCACTCTATGCAAGACAAACTTCCTTGACTCTATTTGACTTTAACTAATGTTAAGATACTCTCAACTTTAATATCTATTCTCCCCATGCTAGAGGAAATGAGAAATATTATGGAAAGGTTCAACAAAGAGCTATGCAATTGAAAAATATACTAAGCTACATAAATTCACATACTCTGTATCAAATACAACCATTAGATGAATCAAAGTTTGCAAAGTGGATAGGAATCACAAATTTGAACAATCTTAAGAACTTTTTATATATTGGTGCAAATGATGAGGTATGTGATAGGGTATGTGGAGTTGAAATACCAATGTAGTACTATGCATGTGTTGACCTTGAGTTTAATGACGAGGATTGATTAAGCAAATTAGAGAAGGTACTTTCACATGTTAAAACTAAAGATCTCAAGAAGATTGTCAACTCTATCATTGAGTTTGTCAAGTGAGTTTGCTACAGTCTTTCCTCACAAATTAGAATCAGATTCCCTCTAAAGGATCTACTTGAGGAAATGTCTATTGTTTTTCCTCAATATTGAAGTTCAAGCAATCTGAATGATTTTGAAGAAGGATGATGACTTTTATTAAGCATTTTTGCAAAATTACAGTAATCAATGGAGTAACTATAAATATAATTTTAGATGAAACTGGATTGAGAAATCAATCATTTTATTTTGGAAATATAAAGATGGAACAATATGATCTTATAGAGAACCCAAATGAAGAGGGAGCAATAACAAAGGTTTGGAAAAACCCTAGTCAATACTAGAATATTTCAATCTTGTCAATTTATGTTTGACAATGATATTAGGTTTAGTGGAGTTTGGAGAGTTTTTAGTACTTTGTGCTTCCTAATGTCAAAGAAGAGAGTTGGCCAACATTTCAAACCCAAATGGTAGTGGCAATATCACAAATAATGACACTGACAGTGGTTCTTGTTCTGATATTGGAAGCAATGATGATGAATTTTACTTTGGCATGCATACTGATAGTGAATCTAAAGAAAACATGGCAAACAATCAAATGTAATATGAAGTAAATGGCGAGGATTTTGAATGATAGTGATGATGAGTTGGTGTGGTAGCTATAGAAGCTTCTTTGTGAGTCAAGTAGTAGACTAGTAGCTCTAGTCTTACCAATTTCAATTCAAATTAATTTATGTGCTCTAGTCTTACCAATGTCTAAGTTATACATCTCTATAGACTAAGACTCTATCCACTAATTAATTCTATTTTAAACTCATTTTATACCCTTATCTATTCTGTTGTAGATGTTTAAAATTATTTTAAACATGTTGAGATTTTCATTGATTCTTAGTTTTTAGACATGTTGAGATTTTCATCGATTCTAGTTTCTTAAAAAAATTTGTAACATAATAAACTTTCTTTCAAAAAATTGTATAAAAAATCAATGTGTAACATAATACATAATACATTTAACATTAGTGTCTCTATGTAGAAATCTTAGACAATAAAATTATACAAATTTAGAGCCTAGAGAAGTAGAATATAAAACCCTTTGCAAATGACTCTGAATTCCCTATTATAGATACAAGGGAGAAACAATAGCTACAGATTAGTTTGTAATTGTATATAATTAGTACTACATTATGTGTGTATAGTGTACATTGCCAAATTTCCAATTGTACAAATTTTTTCAATTAGGACTAGGGAAAAAAATTCTAACTACTCTAGGTAGTAGGTTGTCTAGCTATCCCGATTATTGATTCTTGATTCCTGCAATGATTAACAAAATTAAAATTAAATTAAAAATTAAAAAATTATAAAGATCACCATGTAACTAAGTACTTACTAAGTAGTTAGTACTATGATTGAGTAGATGAGCACTCCATTCTGCATCATTTGGAAGCTCTATTTTATGTAGGTTGTACATAAATATCTATTGTTGAAGTTGATGAAAGATCAACCCCACATCTCCCAAGAATCACCTGCATGCAAACAACTGTCATAGAAAGAGAGAAGCAAAAGCTATGGAGGTTCGAATTCCCAGATCCATAGATGAAACATTCTTGATGAGCAAAAAGAGAGATTGCTATTATCAAAAAGTGAATTAATTAGAAAGAGATCAATCCTTATAAAAGGAGATTAAAACCCTAACAGGTAACTAACCTAGGTTGCATGATAATAATTAATTATTATATGCCCAAAGTTTGGCTTAAGTAAACTAGAGATAATAAGTGACTTAATAATTAAATCAATACAATTTAATTAATAAGAAAATACTTTATTACTCTAACACCCCCTCTTAAGATAAACTTAGGGAGTAGCTAAAAATCTAGAAACTACTATTGAAAGTAAATTTGGGTCCTGACAACAAGGCCTGATGAGGTACCAAGTACAACTAAATCTCTAAAAAGAGGAGAAATGGGGAAGAACACATGGAAAAACCCTACTCCAAAAAGAGATGGAAATAATGTTGAAAGTACTAGTAAAGGACTTAAGAAGCCTCTAAACTAGAGAATGTCCCAAAAGATAGGAACAAAAGATGATCATGAAGAACATCACTTTTGATAATAACAATCTCTTTTTTTGTTGATAAAAAATGTCTCATCTATGGATCTGGGAATTCCAGCCTCCATAGTTTTTTCTTCTCTACTTCTATGATAGGTGTTTGCATGCAAGTGATTCATTGGAGTTGTGGGGTTGATATTTCATCAAATTAAACATGGTACTAGAGCTCCAGATCTTCATGCCCCTACTATGTTTATGATAAGCTTGGCTTGGCTTTCAAAACTATATTTTTTTTCAGAGTGTTTCAGTTTTCAAAACAATGTTTTTTTGGATATGGAGGGTCACTAATTTTTGGGTCACTTTGAGCCCAAACGGACATCATCATTGAGCTCAGAGCACCTAAAACTCTTATTTTCATATAAAATTTGTCTAATTTGGACATAGTTGAAATATGAGGCAAAAAGATATTGCTCTTGTATTGGGCATGTTTCTCGAGGCAACAATTTTGTGATTTTTGGCATGAAAATCAAGATTTTTTTATTGAAAATTGAGATCTTTTACTCACAAATTGATTTTTTTGGCATCGAAATTGAGATTTTTTGACATGAAAATTGAGCTTTTTGGCACAAAAATTGAGATTTTTGGTACACGAATCAAACCTTTTTGCACACAAATTGAAACATTTTTTGTACGAATTTGGCTCCAAAATCTCATTTAACTATAGTCATGGAGGGTGAGCTACCTATAATGATGAGACCATCTACTTAAAGTACAAGTATCAATAAGTTAGCCCCATGATGCTGAATGTGAATTGTAGGATCAGAATGACACTAAGTGAACCGTGAAGCAAACAAGAAGGGATCCATCTTCTCATACCAAGCTCGAGGGGCCTATTTGAGACCATATAAAGACCTTTGAAGCCTGCATACTAATGAAGAGTCTTGCACAAAACCATGTGGTTGCTCCATATAGATCTCCTCATGAAGGTCTCCATGCAAAAAGGCACTCTTCACATTGATCTAAAAAACTGTCCATCCCTGTGAAGTTGTAAGAGAGAGTACTCCTCATCCATAGCCCTTTCCCACTCTAAGTGTCTTGTTGCCTATGAAAAATTTTGTGGATCATCTTAAATAGCATGACTTGGGAGGCTAGTACCAGAAGTCTAAGCACGAGTACAACAAGAATCTATAGGATCACCTGCCATAGGTCTTGTTGTATCAATAGTATCACAAGCCCACGTGGGCACTCACAAAATAATTGGTGGAGGTGGTGAAGGGGGGCCAATATCAAGATCTTCCTAAGAGGATGCATAATCCTATGCAAGAGTAGATGAAGTATTTGGTAGTGAGGGAGAAGCTGGTGATGGTGGCTCCATATGAGGATAATGCCCATAAAATTGAACATCTCGCCAAAATAAGACATCTCTGGAATCAATATCAAATAACTTGTACACCTTCACATCTTCACAGTAGCCAACAAAAATGAGTGGTTGACTATTCTTCTTCATGGCTTTTAGTTGAGCATCTGTAATAAATGCAATGCCTTATGAGGCATATGATTTTGAATATAATTAGCACAACTACCCAAAATGAAGAACTCATAGCTCGAGGCTATATCATATAATTGGCCATCTCCTATAATGTCTTGTTCTTTCTCTCCGCAACCCCATTCTGCTGAGGGGAATGAGGAACTATGAACTGATGCTATAAACCATGCTTAGTGCAAAAATCTCTAAAAGTTTGATTCACATATCCCCCCATTGTTAGTGTGTATATGCTTGACAGAAACACTAGACTGCTTCTCCACAAATGTCTTAAATATTTGAAATGAATCAAAGACATCATACTTATACTTCAAAAAGTACACCTATGTGCATCCAGAGAAATCATTTATGAAGGTAACCACATATAAAGCACTTGAAAAGGATGCAGTGAGGAATGACATAAGATTACTATGTATCAACTCCAATGGTGCCTTAGTATGTGTGATCTATATGATAGAAATGGATCTCTATGATGTTTTCCAAGTGCACAACCTCGACATACGTTGTCAGTACAAGAGATCTAAGGTAGCCCAATCATTAGCTCCTGTGTATCATTTGCTATAGATATCTGTAGTTGACATGGCCAAAACACTCATGCCAAAGTTTTCTCACTATGTTTGTGTGAGAAATAAGAGAAACAACTATAGAATCAGAGCTCTCAAAGCCATCAAACTGATATAAGTGAGACTAAAGATCAAAACTCCCAATAGAAACAACCAAGTTAGGATCATGGAGGTCTCAAATAACCACATCATATGGGGAAAACTCAATTATCTTTTTAAAGCCAAAATGATAAATTTGAAAGATAGACAAGAGGTTCGTAGAAATGGACAAAACTGAGAACACATCCTCTAATGAACCACCTTCTCAAGAGATAGTTCCTGAACCTATGACTAAAAGCTTTATAGAATCACCAACTGCAATCTGTGTAGTGACACTTTGAGAAAGTGAGGTAACCAAACTAGGGGAGTGTGAAGCCCTTAAATCAAGAATTCAAGTAGCTACAGAAGACAATGCTCATGTAAAAAGACCATGTCCTTTCCCTAAAGGAGGAGGTGGTGGCTTCAAAGAAGCAATACTGTGTTGCTGCATGACCTCCTTTAAAGCCTCAAGATGTTTCCAACACCTATAAAGTGGATGTCCTTCCTTGCCACAAAAACTAGAAGGATCACCTATGTACTTCTTAGTCTTGGAGGAAGACTCACCAGACATAGAAGATTTACCCTTTGGAGAGGGTTTTTGAGCATCTGATTTAGGGGTAGACTTGGAGGAACTCTCACTACCCACTAAATCTATGTTGTGCTTTGGTTTATGCTTCAACCTCCCTGTCGATGTCTATGTAACCAATGCATGTGTCTTTGAGCTGGTGATAGTTGTAATGCCCCAAAATTGGCTCATTGCCATGTTAACCAATTCTGGTCTATTTCAAGCAACTCCTAAGTTCTATTTTACTAGGCAATTCTTATTTTGATTTTCACTGCTTGACTTAATTGTCAAATGCAGAAAACCCTAATTTGCATTAATCAGGCTATTTATTTAATTCCTAAAATATTGACTTGAATTAGTCACATTAAACCTATTGATTAAGATTTAATTTAATTTGAAGTGTTTCTACTTTAATTAAATTAAATTATATCCTAAGGCTAATGTACTAATGAATTAAAATATTTAATTTAATAACTATGCTCACTTTAATTACTTGAATGGGATTATTCAATTAAATGAAAAAGGCATTTATGAGGTCATATCTCACTTTATTAAATTAAATAAAATCTTCAAAATCTCCTCTTCAATTCCAAAATGGAAACTCTGAGTGAACTATCCTTCAAATTGGAATTAAATTAGTTAACTTGTTCTCACACGCATGAAAAGCTCAATTAACTACTCATCACACTCAGATTTGAAACAATTAACTTCACCCGCACAAGGAAGTTTCCATTTCAACTAAATCTTCTCTTTGATCTTAACCCTCCATCTAAGTTGATCTTGACCATTGAGCAATTCCTAGATTCTATTTAAGGGACTCCCAATCCCTCATTACAAAGGTTAGATTTTGAATGGTATTGAATTTCTTTTGAATTAAGTACTCATTTTCTTTCTAGCTTTCACATTGCCATCATTTTTAAACTCTCATTTAGATTAAAGAATGCATACATTTAGCTTAATATCTTTTGTTTTCTAGATTAATGCTTACATCTCATATAGATTCATTGAATAATCATACTCTGCATAAAATCCTTCATTCTAGAAAGGTCTGGTTGCCTGCATCTTGATCTGAGAGCACAATAGGAAAAATCCTTCTGGTTAGAAGGCAACAGGTCACATTGTTGGGCTTCTTGGATAAATGATTCCATGTTTATTCTAGGATGAATCCACATCTAATGACCATGTTGAAGTGTAGGTGAAAGATTCGAGGTCACATTTTCATGTATACATTTCTAGCGCCCACTATGGGGCAGAGAAAAATATTTTTTCTGGCCTCATCTATCTGGCTTTTTGATATTTTCATCGTTCTGTCATACTTGTCCGTACAGTTGTCCAAATTTTTGCACAAATATTTGAGGGTTTTGCCTATTTTTGTCTACTTCCTCATGCAAAAAAGTGCCCTATTGCATAAATTCTCGTATGACACCTCATTTTCTCGCGTGCCTAAGTGCAAGAGCTCGCATGGACCTGCACAAGATTTCGTGCAAAATCTTGAAACAAACACAGTTAAGATACAATTTTTTAATATGTTGTTTATCGTTTTTCACTTACATATTTTCTCTAAAGCATCTTTATTTTGGTTTTTTTGGTTTTCTATAGCCTAATAGTTGTCTACAGGGTGTTTGATGAAGAGTCCTTTAAACAAATTTTTCCAAACATGAACTGACTGTGTGTTTGCAGGACATTGTCAAAGATACAATTGTCGAAGACTAATCTTAAAACCCTCTAAAACAATGTGTCTTTTTCTTGCTTTCCAAACATTGTCTAATTAGGGCTTGTGAACTTCGTAGGGTGCAAGACAGAGGAATAAGGGACTATGCTATTCACCACTTGGAGGTCATGACCAAGGGTGAATCAGAAACCTAGAAGCCTCTAAAAGACAACATCCAAGGGAGGCAAGCAACTTAGTGGTTCTCTAGTGCAAATTATCTTCTATGATGAGATGATGATTTCCTTTTAGGGGATCAAAATCTTTAGAAAGGATAAGTCTAGATTGATTAAGCTAAGTCAGTGATTAACGTGTTTTGCATGTTTGGGTGAGGAAATAAGGTAGAGGAATATGCTCATTCCCCTTTAGGGAAATCAAAAACTTTGACCCTTATGTTCGAATCACTAGTCTAAGTCAATCCTTTAGAGGGCTTGTCAAAGTTATCCAACCTCTAGGAATGACCCAAGTGAGCACACTCCTTTTGCCAAAGATTCCAACTCACTATAATAAAGAAGCTTTGTAGAGAAAAAGACTCCAAAGCCGTATTAATTTCTTCCTCTTGATTCTTGATATCGCATATCAAGTGGAGGCTCTATCTGTTGCACTGGCCGGTGCTAGCCCTAGTCTTGCTAAGTAAGTGTGTGCACTTTCAGATGCTAGTGTGGGTTGTTGGTCTCAACTCTACTTGTGGAGCCATCGTGGATTAATACAAATGGAAGCCAAGTAAAAACCTTTAGTTAGAGGCTACCCAGTTCACCTCCAAAAGGAGGCATAATCTTTGTGCAAGGAGGGGGAAGAATCTCTCTTGTAGAACTCACCATAGGCATGCTACTAGGTGTTGGAAGGTGCTATACACACTTGACCCCTGCCACAAGGGTGTTCATTCAGCATATATGTTATTGAGCCCTTTAAATACACCAAAAAAATAGGCACCCTCTAGGGGGTGACACGACTATGTGAGGTGCATGCATGCACATAAGTTGTGGGACAAAGGTTTTGCCTTCTCTACCATTTTTGGTTTCTAGGGATAAAGGGTGTTTGTTATCGAGTCTTAAACATGTCAAAACCTATTTAAACAAACTAAAGGTCAAGACTCCCCCATCCCTTTGAGTTGCTTTGTCCTTAATTGGATTGTCTTCGACTACTGCTTGCTTCCTGTGTCTTGTTGAAAACACTTTGTCTTATTTGAAACCCAACACTATTTCACAATCTAAAAAATCAACCCTCACTAGTACAAAAACAACAATATGTGATTAAAAAAACCACTAGAATTTGTATATATGTGACTAAACTTAGTCACGTGACTAATAGTAGTTAATATCCAATCATTTATAACACTACTAAATTTACTACTAAGCAATTTTAGTCATGTATTTAATCATTGATTTTGATCATTGATTTAGTGGTACATTTAGTAGTATATATAGTGGTATATTTAGTAATTGATGAGTAGTTGATTTAGTAGTATATTTAATCATGTGGCTAGTCACATACTTAGTAGTATATTTAATCACATATTTAGTTGTATATTTGATAGTTGATTTAGTCACATATTTAATCACATGTTTAGTGGTATATTTAGTAGCATATCTAGTAGTATATTTGATCAAATATTTAGTAGCATATTTAATAGTCTATTTGGTCATAATAGGGCGTGATGGAATCGAACCACCATCTATCTACTTGTAAAGTAGTTGCTCTTCCATTGAGCTAACACCCTTTAAAAAATGCTTATACAATGTGTAATTTTCTACATTGTCTTGGTTCTTATCTTTTGAGTTCTTGTTATTTAACATATCATCTATTTACTTATAACTAAGCTTTTCTATTTAGGTGGAAAAGAAATAGTTGGGCATTTTTTAAAGAGCCTCCACTACCAGAAATGGAAGGAGTTGCACAAAAATATATTGCTCAACATCATGTTGCTATGATTGGGGGCCAAAAGATAGGCTTAACACCCATAGATGTAATGGAAAGCACATAGATAACATGAGAACTTTGCATATACAAACTACATAAATGATGTATAAATATAAATATTAGATTGTTTTCTACATGGAAGACAATGATAGATGTTGTGAAGTTGGGAGAGCATTAGTATTTGCACTGTACTGGGCTACAATTTTGTGTGCATGCATGGATAAACATTAAGAAAATGGTATTTGAGGTGACAATATGGATATAAATGACGAAAAGGATGTTTATGGGTGCTGGCAGGAAGGGCTTTAACTTCAACTTTATTCGAAATAAAATGGTATGGTATAAATCAGGATAGAATTACATATATTAACTACACAAGTTGTAACAATTCTTGCATTACAGCTACAAGTTTATAGAATACTTATTAGCATTGAAAATACAACAAAATCATTTACATGGGATTACCTTCCTTGCACTATTGAATTTACTGTATTATGTTATTATGGGCTCAAGTTACTAATTGAGTGTCAACACTTCTTGTTACCTATAAATATTTAACTTGCATTAGATCAGTTGATAGGCAAAATACATACAAGCAAAAGATGAGGAAAACATCATCAATATACCCACACAACAACGAAGACTTATAGAAAGATAAGAATTTTGGAAATCAATGATCAATATAAAGAGAGTTTGAGGATGGGTACAAGCATAAACAATAAGGACAATGTGTGTAGTGTAAGTGTATGTTACATATAATTCAATAATTCTAGTAAGTAATTGTTGTTTATCCAACAAGATGAAAGAAATTTCAATTTGTTAAATTAACAATACATTTGAAAAGAAGCATAAATAAATGATATACAACCTGTCCATCTACAGTTATCAAAAGAGCATGGTATTGCCCCCAACTTTGCTCCATAATACGGATCGTTGCTTCGATGATTGGTGCAAAAGATGTTGGCCCTAATAGAAAAGGCAAAACATGAAATACATTAATAAATGACATAAATATATTCAATACCTATTGCATATATGAAGAATATAAATATGAACCCAATCAATCATTCCAGAAAGACATACTTATTGAGCCCAAGACTTAAATACACAAGCCATTCTACATTTAGATTTTATCACCGAAATCAAAGCTTAATCAAATACAAATCCTTACTAACCAGCAAGTTGTAGTTGGAGACTATTTCCCTATATCGTCTTAGTGCTTCTTCAAATCCGTTGCATAAATTACCATCTGGATAAAAATTGAACACCTGTTGGTCATAAGTCAAAGTTGTACAATGCAACAAGGATGTATTGTTAATGAAAGGCAGTTCACTTTGTCTCATGTGAACTCTATAAAGTGTCATATGAAAATGAATTGGCAAGATAATATGAAAAAAGTTTAAAACTTACCATCCCCAAAACCAAAATACAAGAAAAAGTTGTCCTCGTCAAACGTAGATAAGGTTCGTCCAATAATTGAAATTGCTTGTTCATAAGGATTTGGATTATCTCCAAGATGGTGTAAACTTCCTCGATTAAAAGACTTCGCACCTAGCATCCACAACAATGGTTTTGTGTCTACTAAAACAATAAGAAGAAATCTTGCAAAGCTACCAACTAAAACCAAGGAAAAGCATAAAAGATATATGACTTCACATGAAACATTTCTAAAACCAATAGAAAAATTAAATCATTGACAAGGTAGAGGAAAACCTGTCCACTCATTGTTTTTTGTCAAATTGATACCCACAATCAAGTTGGATGATTCAAGGCTAACTTGTGCAAGAGCCTTAGTCACTTACAATAAATATAGAAGCATTCCAGAGTTATATTTTTATGCAACAAGGTTTTACATAATCATTTTTAAAGATAGTAAAATTTTCAGCGTATAGCAAACTTCTAAATTGCAATATGTTGCAACGTTGCAAATAAAACACCAACTTGCTACAGATATAGATGCAAGTATCATAAAGTAAAATGAAAAATAAAATACTTTACATATGACAATTTCATTCCAAAAATGTGAGATTTAAATGATTTCTACATTAGAAATTTGGTTATTCATTGCTAAGGTAAAGTGATAGAAAATTGTTGAACACTTTCATCAAGTCTTAAACATTGTAATGTAGGTAGAAAAGTGGAAACCTTTGCAACCCAATTTATTATCATAAAATCTCTACTAATTGCTTCCCTTACTCCTGGATGTCTTACTTTCACAGCCGCTATCATAGGCTTTACTTCATGACCCAGACTCTGAAATCTTAGCACAACCCTATGTACATGAGCAATATTACCAGAAGTCACAGGCTCAATTTCAAAATTGAAAATCCTCAAATATATCTTGAAGCCTGTGACCAAAGGCACTTTTAACAAACATTTTTGTATGGGAAAATCCATGTGCTAGAGCCTTTGAATGTAGTTTTCCCATCTGATCACAAATATCTTTTGGAAACAAGTTTGGGTGTGTAACCGCCCATTGACCCCACTTAATGAAAGTTGGACCTGCTCTTTACAATGAGCAATGTAAAATGTATCCATAATTTCCTATGATTTTCTCCAAAAGCATCTACAAAGGGAGCCATTACAATAGCTGGAGCAAGTATTTGTAGAAGTAACATTAATTTTTCCATGATGGCCTAGACAAATGAGATCAAAATGTTATAGTTGTTATTTGCAAGGTTGCAACAAGAACTAAATGTTTGCATCATGTTTGATTCAACGAACACACTTTGTGCAAAGGAGGCCTATCCAATAATAATAGCTAAAACTCGAGAAGTGATTTGATCTACAACATGTAAAGCTCACGGAACAAGCATAGGACAACTAATGCCATATGTCAATGAAAATCTTGTCCATGCAGATTGAGCTTGACAAGTTGTGCCAGTATTTTGGGCTAATATAAAAAACCCTTTCGAAGTCTATGCCCCATAAAAACCTACTTTGAGTCTGGAAGCAATTAGAAGCATTGAAAGAGAACACTGTTTATAAGAATGTTTCCATACAACCCCAAGTTTTTATTCTACCCCACACCAGTATGACATGTGTTGGGAGAACTAAAGCTTGAAAATTTTCCCCAGTAAATCAAGCAACCCTAAAGAAGAAGGCTTTCCATGAGTCTCGTGCATGTTTTGTAAAGTTTTCTTTGCAAATGTGTACCCTTCTTTTGTGATTGCAAAGTTTTCCTTGGAAATAGCCACACCCATACCGACCCCCGTACCCTAAGTACCCAAGTACCCCCGTCCCCATGGAACATTGATTTTAGTCTATTTTTAGAAAGCCTTCTTTGTCCATTATTAGATAAGATGTCTAGCCATTAGAAAAACAAAGTTGTAAATAGAATTAGCAAATTTTCTTCATGATAATACTGTGATATAAAAAGTATTAAATGATGGCTAATAGTAATAAAATACCTTACCGATTGATAATACTCCTCTACTAACTCTAAAAGGATGTCTATCACATCAGGATCTAACTTGATGGTTGGATCAACATGCATAAATGAAAAGTGTAGATTTATATTAGACCAAATATACAATCATTTAATTCATATTGGATAATGAATAATTTCTTAGAATAACAATTAATTTCTTAAACTAAAGCATGTTTTGAGTACCATTTAGCCAAAAATTCCTAAGTTATTTGTGTCATTTTACAACAATCACTTCTATTATGAATATTCCTTGGAATTTGAAAGAGTATTGCAAGATAACTCTCTTGATTACAGAGAAAGGTATAAATGAATTCAACTTCTCTATTCCAAAAAAAATTGTGAAAATACAAATGAAGTTATATTTACATCAGTAAGAGACCCTCTAGATTTTGATTTTTCTCCATCTTAGCTGCCTTTAGCCTCAAGGATATAGGTGCTCATGTTTTGATGTTCTTAACTAATATAAATATCCACCTGGTTGTTTACTCCGTAAAATTAAGAAACTCCATAAGCTATCAAATCTTAACACCCTGATATGTTTGTAAAGCCTTATTTACTCTCAAGTGGTGCAACATCGTATGGCCTTTCCCCTTGAGTTTCTCCTTGCTTAGAAGCAAACACAGATGTTCTTCTCAAACTATATTTGTCCATCTCCCTGTTTCAAAAGCTGCATGATGGGATCTTCACCTAACATGATAGTATTATTTTTCTATAAAAGGTTTCAATTTCCAAACAAGCCACTTAGCAAGACACTACATTATTTACTAGCAATCAAGTTTCATATTCTTGAATTTTCCATAATTCTCTACACTGCTGGCAAAATATGCTAGAAATATGATACCCTACAAATAAGAAAACCATTGATTTACTTTTAAAAGAGGGAATTTTTTCTATAAAAAAAAAGATACCCTACAAGAGGGAAATCTGATACCCTACAAATAAGAAAACCACTTGCTTTACTTTTAGGGGATAGCCAATATTCCAGTCTTGGGTCCATGCCTTAGATCCAATAGTTGTTCCACTAAGACGACAGTAATAAAACCACAATGATGTCATTTCTTGCAATTTACTTTTCATTGTTCCTCATCTCTTAACATATAAGTAGAAACTGACCCAGGCAAATCCGTTCTACAACTTATTCAAGCAAGGGATTTCTGTACTAACTTGTAACTGTAAAATTAAAGCATACGACCATTCATGATCCAGGTGCAATTATACCAGATGTGGGGATCTCCAATAACTCAGCTAAGATGTGACCCTTACTAATACACCACAATGAATTTAGAAGAGGGACATCCTTGTAGAAGGTTGTAGTTAAAGAGGAATTGTAGTCAAACTGCCAAAAGGTGAGAACCCCTCAATCAAACCAGTTAAAATATAAACCAAAAACAAGTAAATACAAAACCAATACCAAAAATACATTGAGAATACACAAGTCGTAAAAATACCAATTAACTAATCAAAATAAAACTCCAGCAACTAAAGCCAGAGGCCACATATTACTTTCACATTGAGATGTTGTCTGGCAATTGTTTTAATTTGTTTCCTGAAATATTCAAATATTTGGGCCTTTTCAGAAGTCCTATGGAGTTTGGCAATGAGAGAAACATATCACCACTCAAATCCAAAGACTCTAGGTTTTCAAGACCTGCAATTGAATCAGAAAAGCCTATATTTTTCATTGACAAATGAATTAGAGCCACAACTAAATCATTGAAGTACTATGCATGCATTTAATCTTATATAAACATAAATATACAACTTCTTCAAAAATATTAATTAAATATGAGTCCAACTAGTCTACAACTCAAAAAAATGATAAACCCCTTCACTATCCCTGCTTCCAAAGGGGTACCCATCATAACACATTGATGCAAAAGTTGATAAATGATGGCAACTTGGGCAATTAGTTTGTGAAAAAAGATTTAACAATTGCAATGAAACAAGCGACTGTGCATGCACTCCATCCACCAAGCTTGCACATCAATTTTTTAAATGAAAATGTATTTATAATCTATAAAATGAAACACTACCCAATCTTTTAAAGATTGTTTATGGATAATTCAAGAGTGCTATAACATGATAAAGCCAGATAACTTGCAGACACTGCAGGCAAGTAATTTCAAAGAAACCAAAAATGAATGAAATGCTAAGAACATTGCAGCATGACTATGCTGATTATAGAGAATGTGCAAAGTGCAAAATCCAAATTGGGTAACACAGCTCACTTACTTTAAATATATTAAAGATAGCTCCAACCTCATTAACAGAATGCTGAGAGAACTTGTAATTAATCTATTTTTTTATGCTGGAAGGCTACATTCGATCCAGATCAAGTCTCATGTGAACCTAACATTTACATTTCATATGATTTTGATTTTTCTGTATGCTTCAGACCCGAAGTTGAAAAATCCATTATATATATTTTAAAAATATAGTTATTCAACATCCACTTTATATTGTCATCATGTCTCATGAAACATGGAAGGATGATAATGATGGTATCTTCAGTTTCACATGTGAGATCATGGAATAATGATAACAGCAAGCAGTAAGATACAATTAAGGGCTTATAACACTCTCATGCAGATGTGGCTATTGCAGAATTGTTGAGATGTCTCACTAGACTCAAAATGTTGTTGCTTTAGATTGAACATTCAACATAACTGGTATCCCACAAAAACAAATTAAAGCATTTTCCTTGCTGAAAAGTTGAGCAAACATATTGCGAGTTTTTAATAGAAAATGGCATCTTACCTCAAGTTTATTGTTGGTGAGTTTTAATGAAATAAGTGTGGTGATCTTGCAGAAAGCCTCAGGAAAAAGCTTCAGTGCATGACCACACAAGTCAATTTCTTCAACGTGTTTCTCCACTGCTTCATGCAATACTTTCACAACCTCATCATCATTATTAGTAACAAATACCACCCATCTTTTCAATAGGCTGTGATGTTTCTAATCCACTTTTAGCCAATCTGCATATATTCACAAGCCGCTCCTCTGCCTGTGATAATAATTCTTCATAAGCTACATGCATCTCATAGAGAGTTACTACAGCTTTGAAAGCCTGTTTCTCCTTCTCAGCAACATCTCAATCCTCTTTTTCTTTCTGAGACAGCAGTAAACCATATAAATAAACCCTTAAAACTGTAATGTCAACCATAATCTAGTAGTATCTACATTGAATATGGAGGTCAAGCCACAACCTGTCATGCCAAGCGAGCAGGTGCAGTCTTAGTGGACTCCTAGGACTAGACCTTTAAGTTATCCATGTCCCCTATTTTTTAATAGATGGGAAGAGAAAGATGTAAAGTGATTTGATGTATTTAAATTTAGTTTACAAAAACAATTTGACTTTTTTTTCTTCAGATTATCAGACATCAATATTCCATACAAGTATGCAATTTTGTACCTGGTTTGCATTTAAAATGCACTAATATAACTATACTAAATTTGTTTCTTTAATGTGCTAATTTATTGACTCAATGGATGCATCTCCTCATTTATTTTTTCAAAAACAATACACTTCTCATGAAACTTAAGCAAATTTTTACGTTGGCAAGTTTTTAGCTAGATTTTTTGTAGAGATGCATTTTATAGTCTTGATGAGTATTTGTTGAATGTGGGTTTTCCAACTATGCAATAAGCTACTATTTCTTTTTTATTTTATTACAATAGGCCTGCAAATGATTAAACATACAAGAAACAAGACAGTATTATTAGTTTAAAATTAAAAATCTTAAACATACATTGCTGCAAGAGGACAAAAATCCATATTTATTTATAAGAATCAATATAGTTTAACTCATAGTTTGTCTATTTTAATGAAGATAAATAGAAGAAATATAAATATCTTCAAATGGAAACTATTAAGCATGATTATTTAGCAAGTTTAGAACAACAACTTTATCTGGCAATGTAGGAATTGCACCCTTTTGTGTTGTGGCTACAACACCGGCACCATTTGCAAGTAGCAATACATCCCTCAATCTCTTCTCATCCTTAAGCAATGAAAAATATTTGACCAACTGTGTAAGAAATGCTCCAACATATACATCACCAGCACAAGTTATATCAACTATCTCTACTGCAAATCCATTTATTTTCCCCCGAAAGTCCTTGGTGTAATATCTACAACCTTTTTCTCCCTCAGTCACAAGTAGTAACTTAAGTCCAAGTCGTAATAGGGTATCAATTACTGCATCTTTTTGATAGTTTCCTCCATCTATAAGGAATGCTACTTCTTCATCCTTGCTGACCTTAATCATATCAGCCTCATCCCAGATACTGAAAATGGCTTCTTGAGCTTCTGAAGGAGATGACCATAATGTATTCTCACATTAGGATCATATGATAAGAGAGCAACTGCCTCTTTTGCCAATTTCATGGCTGCAAAATGAGTTGTTCTACATGGCTCTGTTATCAAACTTATGGATCCATAATGAAAAATCTTGGCCTGTTGGATCAGATCTTTATCAAGCTCGGCCTTAGTCAAGAGCATATCAGCACTTGATTATGCTAGAACATGGACTCTCATTCCCCATCATTTCGCAATGTTACAAATGCAAGTGTTGTTCTAGCATGGCTATCAAACAAAAAACCCTTGTCATTTACACCATTTCTCTTTAAAATGACTGCCAACATATGCCCAAATTCATCATCACCAACCTTACGAGGGCTCACTTTGACCCTCATGTCCATTCTCTACATGATCAATCTTCACAGGTTGGCGTGATTGTGGATCCTTATGAACAACAATTAGTGGAGGTCTCTTTGTCAGTTGAGGAGATAAATGGTTTAGTGGAACAAGTTCAATAAACATCCTTGCCAGATCTGCATTCATTCTTTTCAGCATAGTTGGAAGGGGTGAACTTCAGCATAAGTATAGGGATACTTGAGTAGGTTTCAGGGCCAACATACATCTTCAGGAGTGTACTTTTGGCATTGTTTCTTCCTAAGGGGAGGAACACCATTATGCATTCATGGACTAGCTTCTTCATCGGAGCGGCTTTCACTTGTTGGCATTCTTCTTTTGGGGGGGAAGCCTATTTTGTCTCTCTTCCTTCTCTTATTCTCTTATGTATATATTGGATGTATGTCGTAATGGGGGGGTCTTGATTACTCCATCCATCGATGCATCCTTATTTATCTCTCTTTTTGGGGGAGGATTTTTCCCATGAGGTTTTCCCTCTTTCCCTGCTTTACGAGAGATTTGCATTTTCATTATGTACATGGGTACCTAATATGGCCTAGTAGCCAGGACCCATTATGCATCTTCATCCTAGTTCGTAAGCTTAAAGGCATTCCCCTAAGTTGCACTTAAGGGGGGTTGTTGGTGTAAATAAGTATTCACTTATTACACTTACTTAAGTTTACTTAGGTTAATGCATTAGTTTATTATTTTGCATTATTTTATTTGTGAGACACTTAGGAGTTTGCACACCTTTTTGAGTTGTCATGTAGACAACACACGAGTACGCAACTCTATTTTAGCACATGGTGTCTACAACATTGTTTTGCGTGTCACACCCTTATAGGATTATCCTCACATCATCACACATACTTTCGTGCTTAATGGAGGATAACCCATATTTGGTGGACATGTGCCTAGTTGTATGACTTATCATGATGCTGATTACGAGGCATTCTAGATGTATCTCAGAGGCCTTTATATACAGGCACTCCTAGTGTAATTTGAATGATGGCATATTGAATACATTGTCATTTTGATCATACTCTCTCTCTCTTTGGTCTGTTGTGTGCTTGTGTTTGAGTTCTTAGTTCCTGGGTGAATTTTTCCCTTAGGCAAATTCTTACAAAAACCATTGTCGAATCAATCTAGGAGTTTGATGAATGAACTGATAAAAGATACTCTATAACAAAAGGACACCCTAAGAAAATAGATCACTACATAATTTCCAAAATACAAAATGGTTGAAGAAACCAAGAAGTGTTTTTTTGCCTACTCTCTTTGGAAAATCAGATCAATACAATGAAGCATATAAAAAATGTGAATAGTTTATACCAATTTTTCTAGCAATAGTTGACACCGCTCAAAGCTCAAATGGTAAACTTAGTGCTACAAATATCAAAAGATCAACTGACTATGATGCACTGAAGCATCTGGACATCAAAACAAATGGTAACTGCTTAATCTATATGGTCAACCACCATCAAAGGTAGAGGCTCAATATGGGACTATGAACACATTCGACGTTACTAGGGAGGTTGCCAAAGTGGGACCATGAGTGCAAGGTTTTCAACCAGGCAACAAAATTGTTTGCATGTGTAATGATAGAAATGGAGGTTCTAAAGTTGTTGGACTAATTGCCAATGTTCACCTTCGAGATTTGTGACATGGCTTAACTACCTCCTATGTTCTATAAGTCTAGTGGTTGTATCGGGCATTAATAGGTTGATCTTTTGGTGCAACGACAACTCTATCTTGTAGCAAGTGGTATTAGAGCTTGGTCAAAGGTTTGAATCTCCTTGGGTAATGCTGAGGGGGGGATTGTTGGACTAACTGCCAATGTTCCCCTTCGAGATTCATGACATGGCTTAACTGCCTCTTGTCTTCTATAAGTCTAGTGGTTGTATCGGGCATTAATAGGTCAATCTTTTGGTGCAACGACAACTCTATCTTGTAACAAAAGCTAATATTGTCTATAAGTTGATATAGTACAAATGGCCAAAGTACTACAAGAAAGTGGCCATGATGTCCAAGCTTAGTGAAGAACAAGAATATTTTTGTGGGTACACCAAACTTATGAAATCACTAATTACAAGGATGCTTATGTGAAATCGAGGAAAGTTGAAGAGATGACTCTAACAGGAATTTTGTTTATTTTAATGAAGAAACTAGTGCTTTCTTGTGGTGATGAGGTTGTTAATTCTATTGGTGACTTGACTCCTGATGCGCTTGGCTAGGCAGGGCTTGTATACAAGTTATATTGGAGGAACCCATAAGAAAGTCTTAAGGAAGATCAAGTGAATTCTTCAGAAAAATAAAGATTTATCTTGCTCTTGCCTATGGGACATAAATGGAACTAAAAGAAGACTCTTAAAGGCAGATTCACACAGAGGTTACATATGCACTTCAAGTTGAACAGTTTAAGATTGTTCAAAAATTTCAGCAATTAGCCATTTCAGCCTTTTAAATATTTTTTCATTTTGAATATATTTATGATCACTGTATCTTTGTTCTCATCAATTATCTAAAGAAGCAATCTTTGTAATCATTAAATGAGTTATTTGAATGAAATACTCTGGTCCAGTCAGTTTATGTGTGTACATCTCATAGTTTTGAGAATTACCCTAAAATCGCCAGAATCGCCGGTTTGGCAATTTGATTCATGCCTAGTGATTTTTTTGGAGCCGATGAATCAAATCACTGATTTTTTGTCATGAATCACATGAATCACCTATTCATCCAAAAAATCGCATGAATTGGCCTAATGAATCAACATAGGTAGCCAAAAGTGAAGACATTTTTTAATAAAAACACATTTTTAATTTTTTTTTGCTTTCCCTCTTTGTTTTAACCCTAAAGGGTCTTCTAATTGTTAGCGTCATGGATCTCCATCTCACATACATATGTTTCATGGATCTTCATCTTAGATTCTTACATACATTTATGATTTGATTTCTTATGGATCTTCATCTCACATACATTCTATGATTTGAATCTTTATGATCCTATGATTTCTATTTACTTCAGCTACAGCCAACAATTTACATTTTACGTGTAACATAGTTACGTATGTGATGGAATTATCATTTATGTTCCATGTTTATGTATGTTAACTTCTATTTGAAGATGTTATAGTGTGTTTAAGTTATATTCAATAAAGGGTGTAAGAAATAAGTTTTGAATTATTAAAATCTCTAAATTTTAAAGGTTTTCTAAATTCATTGATTAGTGGCCGATTCATGGACGATTCACGATTCTATTTGGTCTTTGCCGATTCCAATCCGATTTCGATTCTCGTTACTTTGATCTAATGTGACAATATGATCAAATTTATGGAAAAATCACGTATAGAAGTAAAAAAGAGGATGAGGGCACAACTTTAGAAATGCTAATGATAGTAATATGTATCATGACAGTGATATGTGCCATTGAGAGAGAGTGATATATGTCAAAGTTGAAAACAGGTGATTAAGAAATATATGGAAGGCACTGTCATGAAAAGATCGTGAAAGATGGTAAAATCCTCTTGCTTGTGGCAGGCATATATTCATAAGCATTTGAAACAGAGATAATTGTAGGTAAGTATGTTCTTACTACATTCTTGGGAAAACATCAAAAAGAGAGTTCTACTATGGTGGAGTTTCTTCAAATGAGGGGATTGCAAAATCCTTTTTCTATGGAGCATTTCCATGAGTTGAATTCAATCTTTTATTGTTTCAACAGTAGTGAACAGGTTGGCATCAAACTTAACGATCTTTTGAATTTCAAATTTTAGATCATCATGGATGGAGCCTGAATTTGTGCCTGTGTAGATCAGTGCTAGGGACTTTTGCCATTTTCAAAGGTGGGTCACAGTTATAATTTGAAATTTCAATAACAGGTTATGGGTGTGGCAGAGTTAGCTCCTTCTTTGTAGGGATAGACTTAGATTTTTCTAATTTAGTCAGATTTTCTAAAGACAAGTTTCCCTTTTCCGGTTGCACCTACAAACACAAATCAGGGGCCTAATTGTAAGCATTTTCACCATAAAAAGGGCAGCAGGGGTCTCTTTCTTTTTTAGTTTTTTCTTCTCTCTTTTGCATGTAGAAGAGAAATGCATTGTAACTCATTTTTTTGAGTATTGTAGCAGCAAGTTCCTTTTAGCTTGATAAAGTGTAGGAGTTGTTCCTTATTAATCTTTCTTATCTACTCCCTTGAATGAATATAATGTTATGTTTTGTGTTTTTTGTAATCAAAACCTCCTGACAACATCTTACTCAAACTTTAATGGTGCGAGATGAACATTTTTAGTGCAGGTCATAGTCTATGTTAGAGTAACTTTAGCAAGTTTAAGTTGTGAAAACCCTCATTTTCCTGCATGCAAAAATCAATGTTTAAAACCTTTTTATGAAGTGCTTATGCTTGACATGTCTCGATTCAACTTGTGAGCAGAGATTAATCTTTTATCAGCTAATTGTGAATTCAGAATGAATGGAGTTAGTAAGATATTGGTCTATTACCAAGTTTAGCTAGTAGTATTTCATTTTTAGGAGGTTCAATTTGTGACTTTGATGACCACTTAAGGTTCATTTGTATCAAACAAAAGACATATGAATAGGTTTCTGAGGTATAGTTGTATAAATTGTAAAATTTTCACATTGTTGCTAAAGCAACTTTATAATATTTTAACATTGACTTAGTCATTTTGTCCTCCAAACAACCAACTAATTCAAATCTTAGTTGAGATTAGTTGGGGAATGTTATAAAAGGATTATATAAGCCACTTCAACTCATCTATATAGTTGGTTGACAATTTGGTGAAGTAATAGAATAATTTTGCCTTTGATTTCACTATTTTTTGACAAAATTTCTGATAACTCTCACATTATATAGCTCTATATAGATGGTTATGGGGCTAAAGGTCACATTGTGAAATTTCCCTATCTTAGCTTTAATTTTGTGGTGGTTTGAAGATTTTTCATCAAGTACATTGAGAGAACCAAGCATTTTATTGAAACTAGGTTTCTAACATTAAGTACCTAGGGTTTTCAGACAAAATGCTCTTTTCCTCATTATTCCACTATTGAAAAATTCCCATCCTCAGTGGCATGAAGGGGTTAGGAGTGTATTTTATGTTTTTCATGATAGTAGATCATGGTCAAGTGATTGGAGGAAGAAAAACTCAATAAAAATTTCTAGCATTTTGTATGTGACAGTTCAGTCCGGGTATGAAGTGGAAGAAGTGATTTTAGTGTGGAGCAGCAAGGTTAGTGGGGTTTGGTGTGAAATTCCTTTTAAATTGGTGGACTGGAGTCATAATACATCTGTTGGCTGGGTTGGAGAGTCAAATTTGGTAGTGGTTGCTTTTCAAATTATGCCCAATCACCTAGTTGGCCTAAAAGAAACAATTCAATTTCCCTCAGCAGATGATTAGTACAACCCTCACCATGGGGTATGTAAATAACCAAATAAAGGGCATCTAAAATTGTGGTTGGTTTGGTCTCAGTACGTTGAAAGTAAAGTCCAAAGTACCCTTTAAGAAGGGCTGATAAACTAAGTGAGTTTGTAAAGCAAGTATCCTAAGGGGATCACTTGGGACTGGGGCAGTGGTGTCCATGGTTATGTTGGGGCCCAAATAGAAGGAATATCCAATTGGTTTGGGTTAAGAAAGAAACAATCATGTTTTGGTACATCGGAGCCTTAATGGGTGTTGAGGTGCATGGAAAAGAAGTTGTAAAAGTAGGTAGTTTGGTCTTGTAACTCTAAACCTTAAATATAGGAGTCTTTGAGTTTGTCATTGATAGTCTTATAACCAATTTTATTCTTTGATTACCTCTTGGGGGTTTATAACTAAAGTTTGACAAGTTGGATGTGTTTAAAGTTGACTAGTGAAGCCTTGTTCATGAAACCTTGTTACTAAGCATCCTTAGCAAATTGTCATCTCCTCTCTTACCTCTGCATCATTAATTGAGGACAATTTGGATGGGGAAAGATGATGATATAGTGGAGATTTCAGATGGTTTACTGATTAATTGTAAGTGTGTCTAATAGTTTAGTACTCATTTTTCCTTCAATGTCAAATTGCACAGGCATACAAATGGGTAATGATGAGATTGATGTTACTCTGAATATAAAAAATGTCTTGCTTGTTGAAAAATATATCATAAATCAAAATTATGCTAAACTACATAGTGGTTTCAATTCCTAGCATCTTTAGCCTCTTCCTCTAGTTTGAAAACAATTTTTTATCCACCTTTCTATTTATGTAATGAAATTGATGTTACTCCGGATACAAAAAAATGTCTAGCTTGATGCAAAATATACCAAAAATCAAGCTTATACTCACTTCATAGTGTTTTTACATCAACCTCAACTATATGAGCTTAGCACAAATTTGGTAAGAGTTTATCATATCAATAATGCCTCTACGTGTAGAATAGTCAGCATTTAAAACCCATGGATTGTAGAAAGTACAATCCATATTTGCAAGTTGAATGTTGTTTGTTTGGTATATGGAGAAGTCCTTTGAGTAGTTCAAGAACATATTAAAATGCAAAAGGATGCTTGAAAATGTTATGTGGAAGGAGTTGAGGTTTGATTTTTTTCGAAGGATTAGCAAAGAGTATAAAATGTGTAGTGAGATACAGATGCAGATGCAAATGCATACAAGACATAAGTAGTAAATGTTTTGAAATTGGTGAAGAGGTAGAGTGTTTTGATGAGCAGGCATTGTTTATTTTAAATATTACCAATGGGAAGGATCTTTATGCAATTTTTAAGTATATCCCGTGTAAATTTTTATAAGGTGATCCAAGTGAAGACTATATGATCTGCCAGCCGATAGGATTCCCTAAAGATACGGGTAGTAGATTAGTACTCAAAATGGATTTGCAAATTTGAACTTGATATTTTAAAACAAAAATCCCTTGAAATTGGTATAGTCTGGAAAGTGTGTTGTTGTGGATGGTGAAATCAAATGTTTCTTCAAAGTATGTTTAATTTTGTATTCTTTAGACATATTTTTTTGGGTGTTTGCCCACATAAATTTAATCATTTGTTTGTAGTACCAAGATAAAACTTTTCATCCGTAATTATTGTATATCAATTTGGATGAGCTAAGATGTCTTAAAGAGATTTGTGTTCTCAGCATTAAATTTTAGAAAACCAGACATAAATTTGAAGTGGAAGTTTATTTGAGTAGGTTTGATATCCATAATGAAATATTGAGTTGTGAAGATTGGAAAGAATTATTTGATCATGTCTTGTCAATTGTAGTGCCACTCCAACTGATCAAACATAGAAGCAAGTTTTTGTAATGGTTTGTAATATGTATTGACCTTAATGTTGAACGGTTACCATAGCCCAAAAGGTAAGTGTTGACTCCATACAAATCTAGAGGGAAATATAAGCAATAAATTGTTTATTAAAGTATAAAACCAGCAGTTACAAAGATCAAGATTCATACAAAAAAAAGAGTAACTTATCATAATGAATTAATTAGGAAACACACAGAAGCAATAGAATATGAACGGTGATATATACTAAGAATAAGTAATTAAGAAACTAATGAAAAAAACAACGATTGAATCCATCAAGATAAAGTAAGCATATCATGTTTTGATGACTTTTCCTTGCAAGTCTTGAAAGAGGGAAATGGAAAATGCAAAATGTATGATGCCCTACCTTAATATGCTGATTTTTTTCTCATTTAGTGCCCTTTCCTCTACTCTTATGGTTGCTTTACTGAGAAATATGGAGCTTCCTTTTTCATATTTGCGCTGAAACTTGTTATCTACATCTTGCATTCAGGGATGACTTCTCTCAAACCACTCTTTGTGGATCTTCTTTAAAAGCAAGTTTTTGTCTGTCAAAGGTAACAAACACTGTTAAGACTCAATTTTTAACCTTTTGGAAACCATTTGCCATTGAATCCAATGTTTTATTTCTTCTCACGGGGCTTATTTCACTTCAACTCATCTTTAAGCGCAGTTAGCGTCATGCAAGGTCTTGAGTTAAAGCTTTCCCTCCAACAACGGAGAATTGAAACGTGGAGTCTCATTTGGATTTTTATTAAAAGTGAATGAGAAGGATTTCCTTCAAAAATTAAATTAATAAATTAAAAAACTCTTCCAATTAATTGGAGTTTTATTTATAAATATAAATAAATTCTTTTACTTCTTTAAATATTATTTACAATATAAATCAATACACAAAGTAAAAGGTTTTTGAATTTTTCTAACTCAATAGGTTTGACTCAATTTCTATGCAATATCATAATTTTACATGCTATGGAAAATATAATTATGAAAAATTCACTTTGAAAGAGTTCAACCAATTTAGGTAATTTTGTATGTTTTTTTGTGAATAAGAAGTTATGAAAAAATAGTTATAATGCAGAGTGTTATAATGCAAGGCTTAAAACCTTGCAACTACACAACTTGAGAGATCCAAATTTTACTCAAACTTAGTGTGACCCCTTCAAATGGATCTTTAACTTTCTAAGCTAATTTGATTTAAGAGTAAAACTTTAATTGCAATAGTAAAATATAATATAAGTGTTATTTTAGGCAAGAGCCTACAACGCATTGATAAATTGCAAGCCTCTCATCCGGGAGGTCTTGGGTTCGAATCTACTCGCAATTAACACATAATAATAATTAATGTTAATAAGAATAAATAACCTAGGCTTTGGTCGTTTACCTATCAAAAAAAAAAATAAAAAATTATTATTTCATTTTTAAAAACAAATATTAATGTTTGATAAACTAAATCTTAAATTTTTTAATATTCAATCAATTATTAATTTATAAAATTTGGTCAATTTAAAAATTCAATCCATTATGAATTTATAAAATTTGATCAATTTACATTCAATCTATTATTAATTTATAAAATTTGGTCAAATTAAATATTTAAATTATAATTTGAATTTGTTGTTGATAAAAAGGGAACCATAATGGATTCTTACTTAGTCAAACCATTTCTACTATAAATCAAGGACAAGGACTTAACCTTTTCAATTTTAAGAAAAAAATTCCTTGTGTATGCAAGTGTGTCTAATCCTAGGTACATGTACCACCTACCACCTACACTCCTATTCTATGACCAAAATAATCTATTTTTTTCCCTTTAGGGAATAGAGTCAATTAGGATGGAATAGTATTATGTGATATTTTTCCATATATGGATATATTGTCTTCGTACTTATTAAAATGTACATCCACAATTTAATACTTATTGTAAATGGTTAGGTTTAAAAGATTATAAACAAAGAGTAATAGAAAGGGACTTGATCAACGTAGTCGTGGAGATTAGTTGTTGACACCTGCAGTTAGCTCTAGGAAGGATGAATGTTTACAAAAAGAGTTGTCATAAAGACTTCATAATAGGCCTTTTACGGAGAAAACCTATATAATATGCATATCCACTTAACCAAAGGGACTTTATGAAAAATAACATTTACATGTTACGTATGTTTTTAATTGGCAATAAATTGTTAATCGGTTTCTCTATGTTTTTAACTACTAGTTATAAATTATTAATTCTTTTAATTATGAATATTAGAATAAGCAATTGAGAATCCAAATGACTAATATAATAGAAAAGAACTAAATTAAGCAAAAAAATATTTAATCCACCCATTTATTGATATGCCTCTTAGAGGAAAATTGAAAGTGCTTGTAATATTGATCGAAGAGCCCAAAATGGTGAATAAAATATCCCAAGTCATTTAACAAAGTATCTTGCATCCTGAAATATGCAAAGTGAAACCATGATTAGGTTGAGAAAGAGAAGGTCCAAGGGCCATGAATGAGTTATGAAAAGTAAAAATTAACCTAATCCATTAATAAATAAACATTAGAGAAAGTGAAAAGGAGAAGTACAAATGCCTAATTATTAATGACTAATTATCAAGTCATTTATTTGGTAGTTGTTTGTGTTTAGGTGACTAATTATGTAGTCACTTATTTAGTCATGTATTTGGTAGTTTATTTAGTAATTTCTATTTAGCCAATCTTGTGATTTTTACCTGGTGACCAAATTAGTCACTTATTTAGTCACCTATAGTTGTAAATTGTAAAGAAATAGTGGAATATGATCAATTTTAGGCATGTGACTAAATTTTTTAGTGTTGTGACTAAAACTTTTAGTCACATAGTCACATATTTGCCCAAATGTACTAGTGCCGATAATCCATCTGTTATCTATCAAATTCACCAACAATTTGTCCGAAACCATCTGAAGTTTTCAAAATCTCTTCAAAATTCAATTTAGTTGTCAGTCTGGCCTTAATTTTCATGCACAGTTTGCAACATTTTGTGCAAGTACTATTTGTCCTATCACTTCTTCATGTGGTTCGGTCCAGGTCTTTGCGCGAGTACTTGCACATCCTCGTACAAGATCTTGCTGACAATACTCTATTTTATCTGCCAAATCCCATCACTTCTTTGCGCAGCCTCCAACACATCCTCGTGTGAGTTTTAATTGATGTTCTAAATTTTTGCCTATGTCTGTGTACTTTATCACACACCTCCTAGAGGATCTTCACGTGTAATCTTGTGTCAAAACTATTCGATCAATCTGTTCAAGCTATCTGTGCTCTATGCCTGGTTTGTTTCTTGCATCGGGTTACCTCTTCTTTGTCTGTGAATAGCACCAAACAATGGCATTTTGCTTGTCTGATGACTCGTGGTCTATACTTTAACTAGTCTCATCTCTTAATTGTCTTATTCTCATCCCCTAGTGTTCATTATACTCCATGTCACGATAGTCATAATCTTTGGCTGTTCTAGCCTCTACTCAGACTACTTGTACCCGAGTATACAACACTCTTCCATTGCTTTTTTGAGACTACATTTTAGTGTAATTCCTGTCTTAGTTTTTGCTTCTTGTCCTTATCTATGACTGTCGCAACAAGAAGTGGAAATGTGTTTTATCCCCTTCGACTTAAGCAAGGTCGTGCTAGGGGTCATAATTGTGGTAGAGGTTGTCTTTGATTTTATACATGGCCTATGTCCAGTTTGTCTAGTGAGGAATCTTCACGATTTCACTCACCCGTCATATCACCTCGAGTCCAGTGAACATTCTCCATAAACTTACAACAAACTAGGAATCCCTTATATGAAGAGAATCCTAAGATTAGCAAAGGTCCCCCATCTTCAAACAAAACTTATGAATTCCTTTTCAAAGGACCTTTCCAATCACAACATACTAAAACTGAACATGTTCCTACAATGGGTAATTATGAACCTGAACATGGTAGTCACATCAGACACCAAGAACAACCTAGGAATGACAAAGAAAAAGACCATGACACTGATGACGAATAGGAAGAGGTGGAAATACTTCCCAAACACATAGCAAAGTGTTGTAAAGACAAAAAGTTTCAAAAGGTCATGGAAATCCTACTCAACAAAGAGAAAGAAAAATACTTTCTCAAACTCACCCAAGAGGGAGCTAAGTTACCCCATCATTTCAATGTGGAAACCATCATCACACCGAAAGAGGAAACTGAGACTTCCAAACTCCAAAATCAACTAAAAATCATGCAAGGCCAACTAGCTCAGATGATACGTGATAAAGACAAACCCACGAAGACATACACCTTAGATGCTCTTTGTCCATTTCCATTTGACAAGAGCATAGACATGCCTCCATTTCCAAGAGAAGTAGAGCTACCTAAGTATGATAAATACTTTGGAACCACTAATCCCTAAGATCACTTGCGGGAATTTGGTGCCTTGTCTATGGAATTTATGCCTAATCAAACATATCTCATGCATTTATTCCCAAGAAGTCTAGGTGGTTAAGATATGGAGTTTCACACTTGCCTCCTGGTATCAAGACGTTTGATGAAATTGCCAACTTGTTTTTTCAACAATATTCTCATAACATTCAACACCCTATTAATATTTGAGATTTATGTAACCTTAAGCAGAAGAACGGGGAACCTTTTCTCACATTCCTTTAGAGGTGGAGAAAACTTTACACCAGATATTTGTGCAAGATTCTCGAAATGGAAAAGCTTGACATCTTTACTAATATCATCTGCCTAATTTTGGGTATAGAGTCCAGCTTCAAGGTCCACACACCTTCGAAGACATGGTCACACAAGCTATTTGCATAGAGAAATTCATGGTCAAGAAGGGCAAACTTACCCTTCAAAAGGACACAAAACAAGGATCCACCTCTAACAAGGACAAACCAAAGTATGTCAACAAGAACCAAGAAATTGTACATGATGGGGTTGTTGACAATGTCACTTCTAAACTTGCTAAGGTAGCCTTTAATCTCACAAATGATCTCAACATGGCCAAGAATGTTAAGAAACCTCTTCCTGACAACAAGACATCTGGGAATAGATTGAGAAACTCATGGGCTACATGCCCTAAATGAGAGTATATGCCTCTGGGCGAATCTTTGGATGTGGTTTACAAAACCTTGTTACAAAACAAGCTTATTTCACCATTAGACAATTCTCGCCCTTATGATCCACAACCACACCCACCATGGTGGAATGAAACAACATTCTGCGATTACTGCCAAAATAAAGGGCACAAAACTAGCAACTGCATAAACTTGTGTCACAAGGTTTAGGACATGATCGATGATGGTGACATTGTGGTAGACAGACACAACAAGAACTCAGATCACAAGGCCTTTAAAGAGCCCTTCCTGGATTATGAAAAAGGAGAGAGCTCAAAACCAAAACCTAACAAAAAAGTCAACTATGCATACTCTAATGATAACAATGTGATCAACATGGTTGAACCTATAGATTTTGAGTACTGTGACATTATTACCATCAAGGGCAAACAAGATAATAATAAACACAAGACGCTATTTTTCTTGAGGGGCCCTACTTCCAATGCAATAGACAACACATCTTTGCAATATTGTGCCAATGCTATTACACACTCTCGCGCCAAGTTGGTGCTCAAAGGCCTTGCACCTTCTACTCCTAATCTTGAACAACATAAAGATAAAACCCTTGCTGGTCCACCTGGCAGAGGTGCAAAACTTGCAACAAATTTAGTAGCAACTAGCTATAGTGTTCTCGATCAATTAAAATGAGGTAATGCTTAAATCACAATCTTTAAGCTGCTTAAAATCTCACCTGCTCATAGGCAGATTTTGGACAAAGCCCTCACTGAGGAAAAAATTCCTAGAGATCTTGATCTTGAGTAATTTCAATCTATGGTAGGTCACTTGACCTCGCCTTACTTTATGTCCTTTGAGGAGGATGATAATTCGTTGAGTCACCCACACAATCAACCTCTACACATTGAGCTCATGATACATCAGACATGTGTTCATTAGGTACTCATTGATAATGGCATTGGGCTTAACATTGTCTTTGCTGCTCTACTTAGACAATTAAACTATTCTAAGGACTCTATTGATCCTTGCCACAAGATCACTATCAAAGTGTATGATGAAGTCGAGCAAAGGTCTCTAGGTCTTGTGGTATTGCCCCTCCACAATAGTCCTATCGAAAGGGATGTCACTTGTCAGGTCCTTGAAATTCACTTGGCTTATAACATTCTAGTAGGAAGGCTATGGATACATGAGATGCATGTTGTGCCATCCACATACCATCAATGTGTCAAATTCCTATTTTGTGGCTCTGAAGTCACTATTCCTGCCAGTACTAGCTACACCTGCAATATGATCAAAGCTGCTGAGAACTTTGTCCCTACTAACAGGGGATCTATTGATTATCATGATAACAAGCTAAAACAAATTGAGCAATCTTTCAAGCTAAAAGAAACTAGCATGGGTGAATACCATATTGAACTAGTGGTGTCATTAACATCTCTTCCTGAGTCTCCTCAACATTATGGGAGACCATCTAAGGCAAAGAAACCACTTGTGTTGACACCTCAAACCAAGTATAATGACACTTTTGTCAAGGCCATAGTCCCCTTAGAGGATGAAAGCAAAAATAGAGCCATTAATGCACGGCTTTGTAGAGAGGAGACTCTAGTTGACCTAATAGAACAAGCTCATGAGATCACTCCTAAGAAATATGGCCCTAGTCTTAGACTCATGAAGCACTTTAGCTATAAGGGAATTGGTCCTATTGAACACAATAACAACGGTTTAGTTGATCCTATCAAAGCAATAGCTTGAAGAAACATAGAAACATCTAGTCTAGGCTTTAAGAAGGTTCCCTTCCATTTAGGGGCTAAAAAATTCATACCAGAACCTGAGAGTTCATTCGAAAATGAGTCACATGCTAAGTCAGATAGTCAGGAAGATAATTCTAACAATGAGTATTCTTATCCATATCCTATTCCTCACGATCTTGCTAAATTCTTTGCTAAGCTAGATGTCTTTGTGCCACATGTCAGTACTATGGATGGTACTAGTGATTCTTTTGAGGCTAATGTTGATCCACACCGTGCTCATTTAGAACAAAGGAGTCTAGTTAGGTGTTACGTGTTGAGTATCTGTGCAAAAATCCAAATGATGAAGGAGAGTACATTCCTATCACTGTTGGGGAATTCTACAGCTTGTCACCATGCAACACTAATTCTAAGGAATATGAATTTGACTCCCTTTCAGAAGCAACTACAGGTAAAGACATTGACCAAGTTCATGTCTATGAAAACCAACTTGAAGTGGGTAAAACATCTAGGGTTAGGTCAGACTGGTTTGATCCAACTAGTGTCCTCGAGTCTTCAGTTGCTAACACTAGTACTCAAAGGCATTTGAACACATGAATTGTGGACGAAGCCACTCTAGGTCTCAAATTGCTGGTCCAAGCATTTAATGACTATATCGTGAATGCAATTGAACATGCCACTATTCTTTCACTTACATATCTCGAGCTTATAGACTGGAATCCTAATACATCTAGTGAAGTCCCCACATTCTAAAATGACTATTCTCTTGCCTACTACTTGAATGTTGTCAAACCAATAATGTCTTCCACTAGTGAAAAAAGTGTCAACATGACTGAAGCTAACATCAAATATCTCAGTCATACAACTAAAAAGAAAAAACATAGAAGGTCTAATGGTGAAAACGACATTGTGGCAGTGTCAAAACCTATAAAAGTAAAAACAAAAGATGCATCCAAGGGTGAAAACCTCTCTAAGGTGCCTGTAGATGAGATGTTTGATGCACTTCCAAGTTACTTTCAAGAGAGATCATCAGTTTTGATAGAGCTGACATAGCCAATCAACCTTGGCATAGAAGAACATCCTCATATGATACATTTGGCATAGTCACTGTCTCCTAAAGAAAAGGAGGAATTCATTGCCTTCTTTTGAGAGAAGAAGATAAAATTTTCTTGGACATATTCTGACATGCCAAGACTAGATCCTGATCTCATCATGCATCATTTGTCCATCACACTAGGCATTAAACTAGTTAAACAAAAACTTGAGAAAATGCACCCTCATGTTGCATTGCTCATCAAAGTTGAACTAGAGAAACTTCTAAAAGCTGGTTTCATTCATGTCATTGATTGTGCTGAATGGATATCCAACATTTTTCTAGCCTCTAAGCATGATAAATCTATCAAAGTTTGTATTGACTTCCACGATCTCAACTTAGCATGTCCTAAGGATGATTTTCCACTTACCAACATTGATAAGATAGTGGACATTATAGTAGGATATGAGATGTACTCACTCATGGATGGGTTTTCTGGTTATAATCAAATCAAAATTGCACCAGAAGATTAGGAAAAGATTGCTTTTACATGTGCATGGTGAACCTTCTATTGGAATGTAATGCCATTCGGCTTGAAAAATGCTGGTGCTACCTATTAGAGAGCATTCACTACAATTTTCCATGACATGATGCATAAGACCATGGAGGACTATGTGGATGATACCTTGGTGAAAAGTCTGAAATGCCATACTCATCTACAAGATTTGGGACCTATCCTAGATCACATGGAAAAGTTCAGTCTCAGGCTCAATCCTAAGAAATGTGCATTTGGCGTCACATCAGGGAAGCTATTGGGATACATTGTGTTTGCAAATGGAATTGAGGTGGACTCAAAGAAAGTTCAAGCAATTATGGATATGCCTCCACCTCGTTACATTAGCCAGATGAGAGGTTTACAAGGAAGACTCCAATCTATTCATAGGTTCATCTCATAACTGGTGGATAGATCACAACCTTTTACAAAGACTCTACATAAGGGTGTGAAATTCAACTAGAATCAAGATTATGAGCAAAGCTTGACATAGATAAAACAATATCTTGCTAATCTGCCAATCTTGATGCCTCCTATCTATAGGAAGCCTTTGATTTTGTTCATCTCAGCAACTAAAACATCTCTAAGAATCCTATTACCTCAAGAGGACAACAACAACAAGGAAAGAGCTATTTACTATTTGAGCCACACACTGATCTCTTATGAGATGAATTACAACATCATTGAGAAAGCTTGCTTAGCAGTTGTCTTTGCTTCCCAAAAGTTGAGACATTACATGCTTTCTCACACTACACGACTAGTAGCTAAAATTGATCCACTAAAGTACTTGTTCAACAAAGTAGCTCTAATAGAAGATTGGCTAAGTGGGTCATGATACTTAGTGAGTTTGACATTCAATATGTTAAACAAAAAACTATCAAGGGGCAAGCGATTGCAGATTAGGTTGCAGATGCACCTATGTAGAGTCTTCTCCTCATGAACATTGATTTCCCTGATGAGTCAATTCTAACACTCACAAATCAAATGTGGGTGATGTTCTTCAATGGGTCCTTCACACAATAGGGATCCGGTGCTAGGTTACTATTCATAATGCCACAAAGATATTTATTGCCCAAAGCATATAAGATTGTGTTTCCTTGTACAAACAACATTGCTGAATACAAGGCTTTGATTAATGACATGAAGATTGCAATTGAATGGAGAGTGGATCAATTAGATATCTTTGGGGATTCTCAGCTCATAATCAACCAGGTTAATAATGTGTATCAGACAAAGGATGAAAAATTAATCCCTTACAAACACATGGTTGATGACATGAAGAAATATTTTGCTCACATTACCTTCCAACAAATTCCTCAAGAAAATAACAAAGCGGCTAATGCTATGGTTACTTTGGCCTCCTTGCTATGGATGCCTAAACATGATCTCCAACATGAGTTCTTGGTGGAAATGTTACTCTACCCTACCTATGATACTCCTAATTCTAGGATGATTTGTTCTATTGTAGGACAAGACTCATCTCACTTCCATCACATCTACTCCTATCTCCATAACCAAACTATTTTGGATGGTCTAATCGGGAATGAAAAATGTTATCTTATCTACAATGTTTCACGATATGTCATTATTGTTGATGACTTATTTAGGAGAGGTCTCAACAAAACACTCCTTAGGTGTTTAGAACCCGAAGAGTCTAAACACACATTAATTGATGTCCACGAGGGCATTTGTGGATCCCACTCAAATGGCTTAACGCTGGCTCACAAACTCATTAGAGCTAGTTACTATTGGCCAAAAATGGAGCAAGAGGCAATCAAGTATGCCAAGTCCTACAAATAGTGCTAGCTCCATGGGAATCTAATTCATGCTCTAGCTAGGGAGCTAATTCCATCTACCATACTATGGCCATTTCAACAATGGGCCTTCAATCTTGTGGGTTAGATTCACCCATCTTCTTCTAATGGACATAAGTTCATTATTACAGCTACAAACTACTTCACAAAATAGGTAGAGGCAGTACCTCTCATTATAGAAAATGGCAAAATTGTAGCTCTTTTTTATCAAAAACTACATCATCTACGGGTATGGTGTACCATCCTCCATCATTACTGACAATGGAGGATAGTTTAAAAATAAAGACCTCAAGGAGCTATGCAAGAAATTCAAAATCACACAACATTGGTCTTCTATCTATTACCTCCAGGGTAATGGCCAGGTAGAGGCATCCAATAAGGCAATCCTCAAGATCCTCCATCACACAGTTAGCAAATCTGGGAGGGACTAGTACCTCCAGATTAATCTAGCTTTGTGGGCATATAGGACAAGCATCAAGACTCCAATGGGTACAACACCCTTTGCTTTGGTTTATGGATTGGCTGTTGTGCTTCCAATAGAGGTTGAGATTCCTACTTTGAGAATCTCTATGAAAGGCCCGATTATTGATGAAGATTATAGAATAGCTCAACTTCAAGAGCTAGTATTATTAGATGAATGTCGACAAGTGGTGTGCGATCAGTTGTAGGCTTATCAATAGCGAATGTACAGAAGGTACAATAAGAAAGTTAAGCCACATGATTTCCAACTGGGTGATTTCGTCTTGAGAGAGAATCTAAGAATCAACAAAAATGGGTCCAAAAAGGGAAGCTTGAACCAAACTGGCTTGGTCCTTACATAATCACTATAGTGTATGGATCTGGTGCTTACCAGCTTTCTACAACCAAGGGAGAGCTGCTCAAGGAACCTGTCAACACTCTCCACCTAAAGTGGTTCTACAACTAATATGATTTTAGAAGCTTTTTGTACATATCTAAAAGTCTTGAAAAAAAAGATCTAAAAAAAATTGCAAAAAGTCCTAAAAAAAATCATTACCCTAGTGAAAACCTAGCAATAGGCAAAAAAAAAAAAAAAAAAAAAATACAAAATACAAAAAAATTGAAAAACAAGAAAAGTGCCATTGATGAAAACCTGGAAACAGGCATCATGGTAGCACAAATAAAAAGCTCTACCAAGAAGGTGAAAACCTGGCAAACAGGCACCTCTTGTTCCCAATGCTTCATCTTGCAACACATCTCTAGCTTCCTGTATAGTTGCTTTCCTACTTTAGTTTCATGCTTTTTTCACTCATGTATCCATGGACTGAGTCTTGTCACAACTCGAGGACATTGCCTTTCAGTGTCATAGAATCTCTTTCATGATAGTCACTAGTTGTTTCAATTGCATCTACCTATTATCGCTAGTGTCACTCTTTGTTAAGATTCTCCTCATAGAATCTCTTTCACAACAGTCAGTAGTTGTTTCAACTACATCTACCTACTGTCACTCTTTTTGAGATTCTCTTCATAGAATCTCTTTCATTACTATCACTAGTTGTTTCAACTATGTCTGCCTATTGTCACTCATGTCACTTTTTGAGAGTACTCTCATTGAGGTCTTTCTTGCGTCAGTCACCAGTCATTCTGGCTGCATTTGTCTACTATTGCTTATGTCACCTTTTGAGATTCCTTTATGGAAGATCTCTCTTGCATCAGTCACCAGTTGTTTTGGCTGTGTCTGTCTACTGTCGCTTAGTTCCTCTTTAGGTTCTTTACCTTGAGGATTCCTCTTTGACCTCAATTACTAGTCAATCTGGCTGCATCTGTCTACTGTTGTCACCCTACTTAAGAGATTTCTTTCATCCATGTTCTAGACATTGACACTTGACATCAATCCTATAACACAAAAACTCAAAATGATACACTTGTTTTGGATATGCTGAGCATTTTCTTTGCTTGTTTTGCTTTTGCTTTCATCATGTCTCCTCGAGCAATTTGATGATGTCATTCTGACTAGAGTAGTAATGACTAGGGGCATGATCTTTTCTTTGCTTTCTATTTGTGGTTTAGTTCCAATAATTTGAAATACTCATATCAGAGGGGTGTGCACTATAAGAGTCTCCATCTTGTATTTGATGGCCGAGTGTACCTTAAATCCTTTTATATGGATACATTAAATCACATTGGTTCTTCTCCTTGCTTGTTGGAGTGAACTTTTCATGCTATAGTAAATATTGATACTCGTCCTGCTAAGTGAACAAATGGGTCACTACGAGTATATCTAGCACACTTCTATTTTAGGTTATGAACGCAAGGGTTGTTGTGGACATAATACTTATGAAATAGTTAGCATAAGATGGATCTCTTGTGTGTCTAGTGTGTCTACATGCAAGCAACATTCTAGTCATCCTATCGTTCATCCTTTGATGCTTATGTTAACTTGCTACATTAAAAGGGACAAATGTTCTTGTCATTCTGGCTTCTTATGCCTTGAATGCTTACATTTCATCCCAACAAAACTAGAACAAATATCCTATTCATATTCTCATGATGGAAATGTCAGTGAGAATTGCATGACATTTAGGGTTTTTCTATATGCTTAGTGATGATAAATTGTCAAAGCTTGGTAACTAGACCTAGGGTTGCATCTAGTTTTAGGTTGCATCAAACATAGGGTTGCATTGCATACATTACTTGGTTCAGCATATAATTGGATTGCAACTCTACTTTTTTCTTTTGTGATGGGGGATTGCTGGTCTCTTCAAAGTATCATGATTCTTCATGGCTGCACAAGCATTTGGTTCTTTGGTTCGTCCTCTTGCACTCCTTGATGGAATACCTGTCATTGTCAAGAAAAAACATGAAACACTAAATGAGATGTCAATCTATTTACCTGTGCATTTCATCCATAAATCCATAAATTCATCTCATCTACATGTACAAATCAACTAAAAAATGCATCCATACACCACGTCATGTTTTGGATCTCGTAATCATAGCATCAAACATCTCATGTACATCAAATTAAAAGGCAGACAATGATAATGACATGCACACATGATACTCAACTCAAAATCTGATATATATATATATATATATATATATATATATATATATATATATATATATATATGTATATATATATCAATATCAAGAAATTTGTTAGTACAAGAAATGGGTGCTACTCGAGCATTGTTGATAAAAAATGATACAAAATGGTGCTGGCACACCAATTGATACATAGCCAAAATCAAAACTCAGAGGCAATATGTATATCCTAACTAACTCTGTCTAGCATCCTCACCTCCTAGAGGAGGAGGAGGAGGAGGTGACCACATATTTGGCCTAGTTGGTGGATGTGCACCCTTGAACTCTTGAGCATAATGAGAAAATTGTGGCACCTGCTGAGCCTCATCAGGCACTACTATGGAGTATGCTGCAAAATACTAGGCTGCTTGGGCTACCTATAGTTGGCCCTCATCCTGTAGCATCTCAGTTCTCCACTTAGCCGCCTGCACTTACTCTTGTAGTCACTAGATCTCATGATCTCGCTTCGCTATCCGTGTATCTAACATGACCACCTATATTTGGAGCTCTTCTAATTGTCAAAAGGCTTGACGTATCCTCTCTCTCGCTCTCCTTAGAGAATCCTTAGCTCTACCAATAGGCTGATCCTGCATCTCCTCATCCAACATCTTTGCTTGCTACTCTACCGGTGCTTGCTCCTCTATACGCGGCCTCTGTCGCCAACCTTGCTCTGCCCCACTGCCACCAATGCTTGGATCTAACCCCATCTATCAGGGGGGATCTATACTTGCCAGACCTAGTGTCTGACCTACTTGGCTGGTCCCTATGGTGGTTGCTGTGCTAGTTGCTTTACTGGCTACTAGACTGGACCCTGTACAGGAGCTTGTTGAGGTCATTGTGCTGCCATTCCCAATGGATCTATGAACTATGGGAAGGGTTGGCTAATAAAATATGCCTGGTAGGCAGGTGTCATCTTAGCATCTAATATCTATAGGAGATAGTCCCACTATGACTCAACTAGGTTGCGCACATCTATCAGTGACCTCCCAGGGTCTAACCTCGCTGACCACCCCTAATCCAGATCTCTTGCTACTTGGGCATATGAGCAATACTCCTGTGAAATATCTTGGGGCTGCTCGTACTGTTAGCATACCCATGTAATGGGGAATCTCTCTATGATGTGGGTGGTTCAGCCTAATAGTGACCGTGAGGATAACATCTAGCTAAGCTCCTGAGGAGTGTTATCCTAGTCCTCAGTCTCTTTCTAGGGCCACCATACGATAGAGACTAGATCATCAAGATGGGTCCTGCAGTGCTCCATCTTACCTAGCCCTGCCTAGGTAAGCTACCCACTATATCTACATATGAATGGCTCCATAGGCTCTCAGGCATCCTCAAAAATGGGTTTGGTAACTAGCAGATGCTCCCATGCCCAAATCTATAGAACATAGACACAGATAACCATGCTCCTCTGCTCATGATAAACTATATTGTGCATCTCATGATACATATGTGCGAGCATGCATTGTCCCCACCCGAATCTCTTTGGGGCATCAAGCATCCTCTGTAACATCACACCCCACCCACACTCTAATTTGTGCTACCCTCTATCAGGTACCAAGAAGCAACTAATGAAAATGGCCAAAACAGAGGCCAACTTGTGAATAGTGCCATATGTGTGAACGAGCTCATCCCATGCAATGGATCGCCCTATCGCTAACTCCCACTAAAAGATGGCCCTCAATGACTTTGTGCCTACTCAGGGCACTGTCATAAACTACCCTCAGCCCACAGAAGGGTATCCGCAGTATCCGATAGATGTCCTCTAGTGTAATAGTCATCTCTCCCTGTGGAAGATGAAAGGTGTTCATTTCTGAATGGAAATGCTCCACCAATGCTGTCAAAAGGCCATCATTCACCAACAGTGCTAGGATCTGGCATAGATATGCTAAACCCAATATGTCAATATGTGCCATGTCGACATCATCCAAGCTTCGCAACAGAGCTTCGTAGGGCAAATAATGGGACCTGAACATGATGTCATTGAAGACAACTTGTACACACAAACAAAAATAACATGCAAATAGTCAATACCCACTTGAAAACTCAAAATGATGACAAAATAAAAGCAAATTTAAGATGAAACATCACAAAATGCAATTTTCAATTTTCTTCTACATGACAGAATTTTGTATGGAAGTACACTTTCTTGCGTGAGATCTTGCATCTTCGAGTGAGAAAGCAAGTCCTTGCGCAAGGAGCGACAAGAATATGGATGAGGTGCACCCAAAATCCTATGCATCTTGTGCGAGAGGTGGGTATCTGTCGGGCGAGATTCCTCATCATGCACGCGAAGAAATACTGAGTTTGTGTAAGGAAAGAAATCCCCATGCGAGAACTGATAGACCTACCTTGAAAACATGCTAAAAATATGCTTAAAACACATTGAAATACATGCAAAAATTAAATGTGAAGAAAGTTTGTTGATTACTCATTGGAAGTCTGTAGTCTGTCGGCCAACTGTGTCGTTGGGAGCGCTCAAGATGGTGTGTACGCATTGGAACTACCATCTTCCTCTCAAAGCTCTCTTCTTCACTAAAGAAAAAATGCACAAATGATTTGAAAATGACCCTTTGGGCCCTTATATATGTTTCGACCTAATTTTTCAAGGTGCTCCAATTTGCACAAAAATAACCACCTAGCTAATTTGACTATTTTGAATCCATTTTTGGGATCAAATTCAAAATTTGACACACTTAAGTGACTCAAAAATGCATTCTAAAATTTTGGGACCGATGCGATCTAATGCTTGTGAAGTCAAAATTTTCTTGACACTTTGTGAATCTTGGAATCTTTTCAAATTCCATTTCCTTCAAATTTTTCAAAATTCTGACAAAAAAAATCAACTATGGTCAAATCTAGTCAGCTTTTGTCAAACTTGATCTTTTGGACTCCGAAATCATGCTAAATTCACTCTAAATTTTCTTTTGATCATTGTAATCTCTTCTATATTCTGCCGACTCTTCAATTTCTTCTGTATCTTACTCTATAATGCTCTATATCATATTTCTAGTGTGTCATCCTTCGATTTCATTCTCGAGGGGGCAGGATGATTACATCATTTTATCTGAATTTCAACTCAATCTGAATCCTATGTCCTTATCACTTGGGGCAACTCATCACTAGGGGCATTTTGTTCCCCTTTTTCTGGCATCATTTTTCATCTATCTCATCTTGTCATTAGTTGATCACATCTTATTGTAGTCTTTATCAGAGTTCAATGGATAGGTATTAGGATAGGCTAAACCTCTACTCCTACGGATCAAGCCTCATTCTGGGGATGATTCTATGAACCATGGTTGGATCCTACTATCTATTATGTTTAGGTATCTAGGTGTTCTATTTGGATCCCTTAAGATTGAGCTCTATTTTGGGGATAATCTTTAAAAGCTTATTCAACTTAGGTATCTAGGTGTTCTATCTGGATCCCTTAAGATTAAGCTCCATTCTAGAGATAATCTTTAAAAGCTTATTCAACTTAGGTATCTAGGTGTTCTATCTAGATCCCTTTAGATTAAACTCCATTTTGGATATAATCTTTAAAAGCTTATCTAAGATTAAGCTCCATTCTGGAGATAACCTGTAAAAGCTTATCAATTGGTCTCTGTGTCATTAATTTCAAAACCAATCTTATCAATTCTAGATATCTAGGTGTTCCATCTAGATTCCCTAAGGTTAAGCTCCATTTTGGAGATAATCTTTAAAAGCTTATTAGTTGGTTTTTGCATCATCAAATTGCAAAATCAATCTTCTTTCTTGACCTCTACATCATGCTTTTTGATTTTATTTGAATTGAACATGTTGTTCGCACATTTATTCAAAGAGGGGCAAAATGTAATACCTCAAAATTGGCTCATTGCCATGTTAACAAATTCTGGTCTATTTCGAGCAACTCCTAAGTCCTATTTTACTAGGCAATTCTTATTCTGATTTTTACTACTTGACCTAATTGTCAAATGCAGAAAACCCTAATCTGCATTAATCAGACTACTTATTTAATTCCTAAAATATTGACTCGAATTAGTCACATTAAACCTATTGATTAAGATTTAATTTAATTTCAAGTGTTTATACTTTAATTTAATTAAATTATATCCTAAGGCTATGTACTAAGGAATTAAAATATTTAATTTAATAACTATGCTCACTTTAATTAGTTGAATGAGATTATTCAATTAAATGAAAAAGGCATTTATGAGGTCATATCTCACTTTATTAAATTAAATAAAATCTTCAAAATCTCCTATTCATTTCCAAAATAGAAACTCTGAGTGAACTATCCTTCAAATTGGAATTAACTTAGTTAACTTGTTCTCACACTCATGAAAAGCTCAATTAACTACTCATCACACTCAAATTTTAAATAGTTAACTTCACCAGCATAAGGAAGTTTCCATTTCCACTGAATCTTCTCTTTGATCTTAACCATCCATTTAAATTGATCTTGACCATTGATCAATTCCTAGATTCTATTTAATGGACCCCCAATCCCTCATTACAAAGGTTAGATTTTGAATGGTATTGAATTGCTATTGAATTAAGTACTCATTTGCTTTCTAGCTTTCACATTGCTATCATTTTCTAACTCTCATTTAGATTAAAGAATACATATATTTAGCTTAATATCTTTTTTTTTCTAGATTAATTTTTACATTTCATATAGATTAATTGTATAATCATACTCTGCATAAAAATCCTTCATTCTAGAAAGGTTTGGTTGCCTGCATCTTGATTTGAGAGCACAATAGGCAAAATCCTTCTGGTTAGAAGGCAACAAGTTGCATTGTCGAGCTTCTTGGATAAATGATTCTATGTTTATTCCAGGATGAATCCACATCTATTGACCATGTTGAAGTGTAGGTGAAAGATCTAAGGTCACATTTTCACGTATACATTAGTATCCAATTGCTTAAGATTGGTCTGCTCTTTGTTCAAGCAATCACAAAAGAACTCAAAAGTGGGCATGACAAATCTAAGACCCAAGCCATCCACAGTGGAATGGAAGGTAGAAGAGAAAATCTGAAAGTTTCCTTGAAGCTTTGATAGAGTCAAATAGATGTACTCCTTATCTATCTTCTCTTTTTTGTATCCATGTAACAAATTTCTCTACTATTTGAACCTCATAAGAAAGTCCTCAATAGAGGGTAAAGCATCAAGTACAAGAGAAGTAAGCTTTGCCTCAATCTAAAGTGCTTTGAACTCGTTGATGGTGCCAAACAAGTCATTAAAATTGGCTCACATTTCTTAAGGAGTGGAACAACCATCAAGATGAAACTATAAGTTGTATAAATCACTCAAAAAAATTAAACCCATGGCTTCATCCAACTTATTCCTATGCTATAAAGTCTAGTATTGACTCTAAAATACTGGCTGCACTATATCTAGACAAGACCATAAACCTTTTGAATGAAGAAGATATTGCATATATGATTTCCATGTATGATAGTTGTGTGGGTTTAGAATTACTAGACAAGAAGAGGTCTTACCAATTGTTTTAAGAAGGGGCTTTGAAGTTTTCTAATATACTGATATTATAGCAAAAAACAATAAAAAAACATCCCCCACAATGCAAAAAAATGAACCCCAACTTGTAGAAGGAAATCATATATAAGAAAAGAGAAAAAAGGCTTCAAATGTGTATCACAAATACGTGGTGTTAAATACTATTGAAATGATAGAGGATCTGGAAAGTTCTCAAGAAGATCTTTTCAACACTTTTTCTAGATAAAAAAATGGAGCTATAACAAACATGTTATGCCCCCTAGAAGATAGAAGGTATCATCGGCCTTCAAGTGCAAAAACATATAGAAAAATTGAAAAAATTCCAAAAAGTACCTATACCATTGTCTCTATCTTTGAATCAATTTTTTGACATTTCTTTTGGATAAAAAAAACACCCCTGTATGCTCAAGTTATAGCAAAAAAACTGATAGAGCCCCCATATGGCAAAAAAAAATTGTAATGAAGGGGGCTTAAACAAAGCACCCCCGACCTCCACATGACCATGGGCTAGGTTGGGAGGAGTGGAGGTGGCCCAGCAGTGATGCTTAGGTGGAGGAGAGGTGACAGTGACCTGGTAGCTGAGTGGTGGTGGCTCGATCAACGAAACTATGGTAGAGCTGGAGCAGTTGGTGGTCAAAGGGCTATAGCGGTTAGGATGACCATCTGCGATCTATTCTGTTAAACCCTCAATCTTCTTTCTCTCAAAATACTGAACAAGCTACAAGAGATCTGACTCTGATGCCATGAAGGATTGCTAGAGTAGAGCATTAATTTAATTTAATTTACTAAATTACCTTTACCTCCTTCTTAAGATTTCACTTTATGCACTTTGTATTTCCATTTAATAATTAATTAGTAATTATTAAATGTCATTTACCTTTTAGGGTTTTCCTTTTAGGTTTTTGATCTTTTGTAAATATCTCTCATTCTTTCAATCTAATAATATAATTTTCATATTCTTAGAGGAAAATTTGTGCCTCTTCTTTATTTTTTCTTCTCTATGATAGGTTCTTGCATGGAGGTATTCTTCATTCTTTATGGATTTGTATTTCTCCATTTTTTCATGGTATTAGAGTCGAATCTACTATAGCTTGTTCAATATTTGGAGAAAGAGAAGATCGAGGGTTTGACATAATAAATTTGACATTTTTTGGGCTTTGTCTATGATAATAGGGCGAGTCACTAATTTTTAGAGCACTTTGAGGCCAAATAGATAAGGAGTGCATCTATCTAATTCTATCAAAGCTTTGAGGAAACTTTCAGATTTTCTCTTCTATCTTCCATTCCACTATGGATGCCTTGGGTCCTAGATTTGTCATGCCCACTTTTGAGGTCTTTTGTAATTGTTTGACTAGAGAGCAGGCCAAGCTTAAGTAGTTGGATACTATCACCAACTCAAAGATACATTTATTGGTTACTTAGACAACTATAGGGAAGCCAAAGCAAAAATTGAAGCACAAGACAGATTTAGAAAGCATTGAGAGTTCCTCCAAGTCTACTCCTAAATTAGATGCTCAGAAACCCTCTCTGAAGGGTAAAACTTGCTATGAATATATTAAAGAAGTTAATAAAAGAGGGAGATTGTTGAGAACATACAAGTATGACTAATATGCTTCAATCATTGTTTTTTCACTGATGTCAAACTTGCTATTTTCTCGTAAGACAACTACTTATAAGACTTAAGTGCTATCACTTAAGTTGATTAATGAAGAGGATTTGATCAATAGATGTAACAATAGCACCTAGAGGAAAGGTTGAGTTATGATTATGAAAAGTAGTACAAGAATCAGTTAAGACAGTGATAACATGATGTATTGATAATCTACTTAAGGTTACACTAAGAAATTTTAGAAGAACAAAATACACAAAGTATGTTTGCCAACCTTGATCGAGTGGATAGTAGGTGCCAAGAAAAATCAGTGCAAGCTAAGTAGAAAATTAGTTGGAGCCAAGTAAAAGTTCATTCTAGTGCATGCTGAGCATAATAGTGGATGCTAAGTAAAGTTTAGTTGATGTTGAGCAATAGTAAACTTTAGTTCATGCCAAGTAATTTCATAGAGGATGTTGAGCAACATAGTATGTGCCAAGCATCAGAAGCAAGATAATGCCGAGCTACTATATTATTTAAGATCATGAATTCGATGGATCTGAGTTGAAAAGTTTATTTTCTTAGATTATGTGAACCAAGTTGAAGATAAAATTGATGGGCTGGAGTCACATAATTCAAAGTAAACCATTTTGAGGTGTATTCAAAGAGGATTCTAGAAGAAGTTTCTAGAAAAGCTATGGAATGTGGGATAGATTCATTGTATCCTACCTAATCCATCCAAACTCTAAATTGGACGATGAAGAATAAGAAGAAAAAGATCTTAATTTCTTATTAATAGGAATGGTTGCTCATGAAGCAAGGTTGTCATGTGCAAGAAGCCGAGGAAGAGAAGGAATCAAGGGTTTTGCTTCATCAAGTGACCTAAGTGTTGGAAATATTCAAGATATGACAGGTTACTAGGAGGGGAGGGGTGAATCAGTAACCTTAAAACTTTTATTAATTTACCATACATCCATCTATGTTACTGTATACATTAGTTCTGAAACATAAAACAATCATTACACAAGTGAACACGATAATTTGGTGACCCAAAAACCTTCCAAATAGAAAGTAAAACTGGGGTGGGGATGATACCCACAAAACTTCAATACTGTAGTATAAAGTTGGCCTATTAAGGCTTACATTGACCACTTCTGGTGATCTACCCTATTAGGACACAAAGGACTGCTAGGTCCACCTTGTTAGAGGATTTGCAAACATACAATGAAGTATGCACTCTGTTAGGAGATTTGTACAAAGACTGTTAAGTCTACCTTGTTAGAGGATTTAAAAATTTGATTCACCTCTTAGGATGAAATAATGGATCTTCTTGCAACTGATTGTTGATAAGATCCCTTATGCATTGATCACCTCATGTGATGGATATTACTTTTCAATCTCTGAATTGACCTTGTTGTGTACCTTGAACTACTGCTGATGATCTTTCGCATATACTTCACATTACTTCACAATTCTTTTTCATTCCATACATCATACATATTCTCATTCATTATATCTGATGTCTTACAATACATCTTACATATATACCTTTCAAACTTACAAAATTACAAGGTCAACCAAAATACAAGTAAACAAATACATTACAAAGTCAGCCCAATAGTAAATAACTTGGGTTCACTGAACTAACTCGGTGACCTTTTGATACTCGATGTCCACTGCATTAGTTAGCATCATTATGCACTTGGTAGAATTGAAGGCTCGGTCCATACTAATCACTCGATGTAGTTCTAAACTCGGTAACCATTGGTGACTCGGTAGATGAAGTGTCACTCGGTAGATACTGTCCACTGAGTTTACCTTGCTTCACTCGACAAACACTAAATCTTTCATTGCTCAATAGACACTGAATCTTTCATGACACAAACTATCTACTTGGTAGATACTATGAAGCATGGTAGATACTAAGAAGCTTAATAAACACTGTTGGACTTCACATTGTCTGTATTTGCTCGGTAGCCACTATCTGCTCGGTGTAAACTACAGAACTGCTAAGTTTACAAGGTAACCACTTGATGCTCGATAAGTATACAAAATTGAGTAAGTCTTGTCACTAATGACAAAATAATCATAATGTCAACAATCTCCCCCTTTGGCATTAGTGACAAAAAAACTTATGAATCAAACCTTACATTCTAATTTACTCTGTTGTTTACATATCTTACATATCTCTCCATACATATGGTATGCATAGCATTTATCTGTACAATGTCTTTCTTATTCCTTATTCATCTCATATTCCTAATGACAATAATCTTATCTCCCCCTGCCAATAATCTCATCTTCCCTTTTTTGACAATAATGCCAAAGAATGTATATATGATAAATTTAAATTGAGATACTAGAATGTGAGAGAAAATTTGATTGTACCTTGAGAATAAGAGACAATGTCTTATCCCAATTGTCTTGCAAAATCTTGCAGGTGGAGAGAGCCACTTGAACTTCTACAGAAAGTTTAATCATATGATCTGCTATTGAAAAATTGCTATCATGAATCAATGTTTTTGAGTACGCAAGATGTTTCTGCATTTGATCCATGACTGGAAGAATCATATTTGGATGTCAATCAGTGCAGACTAGATTTTGGCTTCTTCTCTGAGTAACTCTGCTTGCATTTCGAACAAAAATTTCACCTTTGTGTGATGAGATGATCTTGAAAAATGGTCAAGCTGCAACCTTTGAGTGCTATCTTTCATTTCCACATCTAATTTATTCAATTTTTCTTTGACTTCCTTTGTGAACTCAGTAACATTACAGAGCTTGCCAAAAAGTGATACATTTCTGAAAGCTTGCTCAAGATTGCTCAAAATTGAGGTTAATTCAACATGTTTTATTGCAATGTGCTCAAGCACTTTATTATCAAATTTCTTTTCTACCTTTTCAATGAGTTTCTCTTGCCCAGAGGTGTCCTCATTGAACTTATTTATAGCCTCTTCTAATTGCAACAAAATGTGTTGAGATGAATCAACATCAACACCAATAGCTTCAGTAATTATATTTTTAGCATTTTCTATTATAGTATATTCTTTGTCTCTCTCTTCTATGAGTTGCTTCTGCCTTGCCTTTTTCTCTAGAAGCTAACTAACCATTCTCATTTCTCTGGCTGAGGCATTGTCCAAGTCTATCTTAGGAATAACAATTTTTGTATCCAAGTCTATGTCTTCATCAATTTGTTTTCCAGTAAGCAGAAGTTTTAGAGGAGTCTTAAACTTCACTTCTGTGCTTACTTCCTTGGATTTTGAAATAGAAACAATAGTTGACATGGATGGACTAGTAGAAGATACTTGAATAGGTGCAACTGGAGGAGAGCTGAGAGAAGTACCAGCTGATTCCAAAATTGGTGTGCTTCCTAAGAATGATGTACAAATAGGTAGTGTATAGATTAGAATATTTACTATTGGAGTAGACAAAATTGTAGAACTTACTATACATTGATTAGAGGAGGTTGACACAGTTGATGCTCCAATGATTGATTGCTTGGGTGCTAATGAAGAAGGCTACAAATTGGTAGATGAAGTAATGGTTACCTCCATAGATGATGCTCAGAGCTGTGGGGAAGCAGGAGTAGATGATGTTTTTGATGTGGTCAATCCTACTGAAGCTGTCTCCAACCATGATGATGTTGCAGTCTTAGGTGGAGAGCGAGGAAGGGAAGCAGTGACTTGTGCTGCAATCTTCATTGGATCATCTTCTTCATCCTCTTCCTCCTTGTCTTCTTCTTCAGCTTCTTCCTTCTTCTCCTCTTCTTCTTTCTCCTTCATCAATTCTTGCATGTCTTCATCAGTCACTATGACCGAGGGAGTATTATTATCTTCCTCATCCTCTTGGTCACTATCATCATCCTTGATTTCTACAGGATCATCACCGGGATTTTGCAGATGATAGATGTATCTCTTACAACATGCTCAATGTCCTTAATTAAAATCAAACAAGTGTGGAATCTAATCATCATTCTTCCTTCATTTTTCTTCATTGCTACCTTTATTTTTACCTTAGTGAGACTCAGTAGAAGATTCTTCAAGGATTGCTCATATATGTCCTTGGCTATTTGGGTGGCTGACTCCCACCTTGGTTGCAATCTTACCAACAACTCTTTGGAGATTTGAGGGGCAATTTGGTCTATGGAATACTTCCATTTTCCCATCTTAGTAAGTACCAGTTCCTGAATATGCATCTTCTCTGCATCTGTCCTTGTTTCAAACTTTAAAGCTTTGAAATTTGCAATGCTAGCTTCCTCTTCCATCTATTTCAATTTTTCTTGGAAGGTTAGTTGGGGCTTGCTGAATACTACTTCACCTTTATTCTTACCTTTACCTCTTCTTGTTAAAACAACTATAAAGGCCTTGGGTGGCTTGGTAGTGATTACCTTGCCCTTCTTCTTGATTGGTTCTTTCTCTTTCTTTGATTCTTCCTCTTCATTTTTTGGTTCCTACTCCTCTTCTTTGTCCTCACCTTTTCCCTCAGTAATCATTAAAGGCTTGGTGACAGTCTTCAACTTAGCAACCTTTCTCTTACCTTTACTGATTGCTTGGGGAAGTTTGATTTTCAATTCTATTTTGGTTTTGGCCTCATCATAGGTTCCAAAATTTGGTTGCTTGGGATCTACTGGTTCATTTACCAGTGCTTCAATAATATCCCTAGTTTTATCAATGTTTACCTCATAAGGTAGAGGTTTTACCCATGCAACTCAGGGCCTAACTGCCTGAATATATACTTTGTCACAGTCAACCATAAAACAAACATCATCTTTGTAATCTTCAACAAGTTTAGGAGGGATTTTGAACCTTTTGTTCATTTTCTCCTTGAAGTCTTCAAAATAGTTGTCCATTATACTGTCAAAATTGACACCCATTTATGCTATAAATTCATTAATCTAATATAGAATAAGGACATCCTTTCTCCATACAACAGAACCTTTAGAGGGAAAGAATTTTTGTACATAGAATAATAAACATGTCAACAATGATCCGAATTTATAGGGGTTATTCTTGGACTATCTGATACTATCGATGTTTTTTTTAAGCTCCCTTAGCAATAGCTCAGACAAGTCATACTCCAAATTCTTCTTCACAACCTTAAATGTCAGGTCTACGGCCTCACACAACACACTATTCAATTGGCTTGAACTGTAGATCTTGTGAGCTATCACATGAATTCCATATCTAAGTTCAACATCAGTAATAGTGCTAATCTTTAAGCCTCTGCCATCCCACTCGGCTAGGGTTTTCTTCTGAAGTTCATACCGACCTAGGGTTTTGGTAGTTTTGGCTTTGCTGAGTATGGGAAGGCCAACAATCTTGTGAATCATTTTCTTAGTGATCAATATGGGTTGCTCCAACCATAACTAACCATTGTGAACATGACTAAGAATATAACTAATCCATTTTATTTGAAAGCTTCTTGGCATATGGGAGATGTGGGTCAACCCTTCTATCTCTAGATGTTTGTGCTCGGGTTTCAAAGAGCCACTAACACACATTTCTTCTAATACGTTATCCATTTCTAGAGTTCCTATTTCTTGAATTGAACATTTGAAATGAGTTTGAATATCATTGATTAAAAGTACCTTTGGTGGAATTCATGATTGTGGGCCATTAGGGCCTAGTGCCTCTGCAACTGCGGGAACCAACTTGAAGTTCGGTGCTTTCCATTCTACACCCTTGACCAACATTTCTAATCCACATTTTGCCTTGCTGGTGCTTGTGCTTGCGGAAGCCATTGTTGCTCGGTAGGTGATGAAAATCTTCGAACAAACTTCTTTATCTGCAAATTTGCTCAAAATCACTTTGAAATTGCTTTAATGCACTTGGAAATCTTTTAGCTCTAAGAATATGATGAAAATGAGGTTGAATTCTGCCCATTTTGATAAAGAGTTCACCATTAATGCTAGGTACCATGCTGTCATAATGCATGATAGATTGTCATCCACCAACCTAACTCAGCATAAGTATCAACTCGGTAGATGAACAAAATTCCTTTTACTCTCTTCCTTGCTCGATAAAGTCTTTAACCATTTTGCTCGGTAGAGTTTGATGCACTTGGTGAAAGATAACTTTTCTGTGATCTCGACGTATCTACAATAGTGATTGGATCATTTGCTCTCTTTCATTTGGAATTGCTCTAGATATAGCTTGATGATATAGTTATAGATCTTCCTTTATTAATCTAATTGGAAATGGTGGAGTCACCCACTTCTTGAGTAACGTGGCCATCATTTGAACTATTATGCTCGGTAGATTTAGGTTAGCTTTCTTTTCATCTTTAATTCTTCCTATATTCATGCAATTTTTAGCTATATGGCCGAGTTCTATGCATGTATAGCACCTTACAGTAGTGTCCTTCCTTAGGTGATGTCTTGCATAGTTTATACCAATGTGTCCATATTCTCCACAATAATGACATCTGCACCAAGTATTGTAGTCCCATCCAAATATTGCTTTAACAAGTTGTTTAGCTGGATTGAGTGATTTGGATCTACATTGGAATGCCTTGTGACCATGCTTCTTGCATTTGTGACAATTACCTTCAAATTTTGGTTTATCCTTGCATTCATTGGCTTTGTGACCATGTTGATTGCAGTTGTAGCATTTTCTATTGAATTTTCCTTTTCCATTACTCCAGCATTTGTTTGATGTGTGACCAGTTTTTCCATAATGATTGCATGAGGGTTTTGAATTCTTTTTTGCACCTTTCTTGGAAGATTCACCTTGTTCTTCATTTTATCCAAGTCTTGCTTTATCCTTTTGCTTATGAAGATTCTACTCATTTTGCTGAATCAGTTGATTCATGTCTTCTTGTGACTTCATCATTCTTTCATTGATTTACTTTTCAGTATTTAGGTCACCTTTTAATTTTTCAACAATTTTCTTTTCACATCTTAGTTCTCTCAGTATTCTTTCATTAATTTCCCTTTGACTATTTAGATCACTTCTTATTCTTTCATTCTATGCTATGAGAATCCTGATTTCTTCATTTGCTCTAGAGATTTGATCCATGAGGTCTTCATGTTGATTGGATTGATTATTTCTTGCCTCCAAGTCTTCATTTTCCTTGTTTCTCTATTCCAAAACTTCACATAGCTTGATTGATTGGATTTCTTGTTCTCTTTTAAGCTTTCTTACTTCTTTCTGCAGAGAACCATTCTTTGCTAGGAGTTCCTTGATTGCCTCATTAGCTTCATCTGAACTACTTGATGGTAAAAGGTCTTCAATCATTTCTTCAACATACTGATGGTCATTCATTTGTCTTGCAAGTTCCTTCCTTCTTTTCAAGGATTGGGAAAGATGCTCTTTTGCTTCTTTGAGTTGAGCAATGGCCATTTCTAGATCTAGTTTTTCATTTTCAATTGCCTTGTCAAGTCTAAATATCTCCATTTGTCCTTTAGATTTTTGCTCAAGCTGTCAAACTTTATCCTGAGAACCACAAAAGCTCTAATACCAATTTTTGGAAATATTCAAGATATGATAGGTTACTAAGAGGGGAGGGGTGAATCAGTAACCTTAAAACTTTTATTAATTTACTATACATCCATCTATGCTACTGCATGCATTAGTTCTGAAACATAAAACAATCATTACAAAAGTGAACACGATAATTTGGTGACCTAGAAACCTTCCACATAGAAAGTAAAACTAGGGTGGGGATGATACTCACAAAACTTCAATACTACAATATAAAGTTGGCCTGTTAAGGCTTACATTGACCATTTTTGGTGATCTTCCATGTTAGGAGCACAAAGGATTGCTAGGTCCACCTTGTTAGAGGATTTGCAAACATATAATGAAGTATGCACTCTGTTAGGAGATTTGTACAAAGACTGTTAAGTCTACCTTGTTAGAGGATTTAAAAATTTGATTCACCTGTTAGGATGAAACAGTGGATTTTCTTGCAACTGATTGCTGATAAGATCCCTTATGCACTGATCACCTCATGTGATGGATATTACTTTTTAGCCTCTATATTGACCTTGCTGTGTACCTTGAACTACTGCTGATGATCTTTTGAATATACTTCACATTAGTTCGCAATTATTTTTCATTCCATGCATCATACATATTCTCATTCATTATATCTGATGTCTTACAATACATCTTACATATATACCTTTCAAACTTACAAAATTACAAGGTCAGCCAAAATACAAGTAAACACATACATTACAGAGTCGGCCCAATAGTAAATAACTCGGGTTCACTGAACTGACTCGGTGACCTTTTCATACTTGGTATCCATTGCATTAGTTGGCATCATCATGCACTTGGTAGAAGTGAAGGCTTGGTCCATACTAATCACTCGATGTAGTTCTGAACTTGGTAACCACTGGTGACTCGGTAGATGAAGTGTCACTCAGTAGATACTATTCACTGAGTTTACCTTGCTTCACTCGATAAATACTGAATCTTTCATTGCTTGGTAGACACTGAATCTTTTATGACACAAACTATCTGCTCAGTAGATACTGTGAAGCACGATAGATACTAAGAAGCTCAGTAAACATTGCTGGACTTTACATTATCTGTATTTGCTGGGTAGTCACTGTCTGCTCGGTGTAAACTATAGAACTACTAAGTTTATAAGGTAACCACTTGATGCTCAGTAAGTGTACAAAATTGAGTAAGTGTTGTCACTAATGACAAAATAATCATAATGTCAACACTAAGAGAAGAGTCTACAATGACATATTAAGCAAGAAGGCTTATGGTTATGAATGCTTGAAGGGTGAACAAGCTATTAGAGCTATAAAGTATGAAGGCCAAGCATAATTGAGGACTGAATAGTGATCTGTAATCTGCAAGTGAAGTTATAAGTTGTTATCAGATCAAAGCCTTATTGTTACTCTCTAACAATTGTATTAGTCTAAGGGTAAATCCTTTGGATTAAGATTGACCTAACAATCATTTGTAAATCCTTTAACTTAGTGACATTCTAAGTGAATGGTCTAAAGTCTTCTAACAAGGCTCACTCCTAATAGGGTGATTGAAATCCTTTAACAAGGTCACATTTAATAGTGTGTATTGTAACCTTTAACAGGGTTGGCTTTTCATAGGGCATCACTTCAGAAGAGTGAAAAGAGTAGCATGTTACTGGTGATTTTTTCCAAATTGGGTTTCCACATAAATCATTGTGTCAAGTGTGTTGATGAATCTGTTATGTTTCATGTTTACATTTTTGCAAGTTTATTTGATAGTAACCTACAAGTCTTAAGTGATTGCATAATCTTATGGATGCATGCATGATGAATAATGTTTTATGGGTTCATTAAGCTGTGAAAAGTTTTATTTATACATTTGGACCTTCTATAACTGATTCACCCCCCTTAGTTATTCTAAAGTATTACAAAACTTTTAAGTTTGATGAGTCTTCCTCCAAGACTAAGAAGTACACAAGTGATCCCTGTAGTTTTTGTGGCAAGGAAGGACATCTAGTTTCCAGGTGTTAGAAATGTCTTGAGGCTTTAGAGGAGGCCATGCAATAAAACAATATTGCTTCTCTAAAGCCACCACCTCCTCCTTTAGGGAGAGGACATGTTCTTTCTACATGAGCATTATCTTCTATAGCTACTTGGATTCTTGATTCAAGGGCTTCACACCATATGACACACTCACCTAATTTGGTTACCTCACTTGCTCAGAGTGTTACTACACATATTGTAGTTGGTATTAGTTTTGTACATCCCATATCTCAAATTGCATGCTAAAAAATCTTGATTTACTATAATCAAATACCATGTTAGATTATGACACATCCCATGTCTTGATTTGCATGCAAAAAGCTTGATTCACATACCAAAAATCTTGATTTGTGTGCCAAAAAATCTCAATTTACGTGCCAAAAAATCTTGATTTTTGTGTAAAAATTATTGTTTTTTTATGGCAAAAAATCTCAAATTTTGTGCCAAAAATTCTCAAATTTCATGCTCAAAATCTCATATTTGAGAAAAAATCTTGATTTCTATGTGGAAAATCACGAAATTGCCACCTTGGGAAGCACATCCAATCTGGGAGCAATATTTTTTCCCCTCAGATTCCAATTGTGTCTAAACTAGACAAATTTTATATGATAATAGGGGTTTTTGGGTGCTCTGAGCTTGATGATGTCCATTTGGGCTCAAAGTTATGTAAAAATCAATGACCCTTCATATCCAAAAATTGTTCTAAAGAACCAAAACTCCTGGGAAAAAACATAGATATGGAAGCCAAGCCAAACTTCTCATAAATAGAAAGGGGCATGAAAATCTGGAGCTCTCATACCATGTTGAAGTTGATGAAATGTCAATCCCACATCTCCCAAGAATCATGTACATGCAAACACCTGTCACAAAAAGGGAAAAGAAAAATTTATGGAGGCTGGAATTCCTATATCCATAGATTAAATATTCTTGATGAAAAAAATGTGAGATTGTTATTATCAAAAAGTGAACCAATTACAAAGAGATGAATCCCTATAAAAGGAGATCAAAACCCTAGCAGGTAACTAACCTATGTTGCATGGTAATAATTAATAAAAGAGTTAATTATTATATGCCCAAAGTTTAACTTAAGTAAACAAGAGACAATAAGTGACTTAAAAATTAAATCAATATGCTTTAATTAATATTAAATACTTTATTACTCTAATAGCTATAACCTCATCAACAATTCATACTTTGAAGAGATATATTTATATGAATCAAGCAATTTATCTATGTTGTGTTCAATAGTGACAATGGTTTGATGCAACTTGTGATTCTTTCTGGAGTCGTTTCCTCAGGAAAGTTGCCTAAATCAGAGATCATGATGTTCTACAACTCTTGCATGTTATCTCCTCTTCCACATAATTTTTTTTTGCGTTAGTTGGATTTGGTAATCCAACATTTAGCACATGGAGTATTATGATTCATCTTCATCAAGTCTCTAGAAGAAAATTTCATGGCTTCATCTACTTCCATTAATTTCTCATAATTTTGCATGACAGCTAAGGCCATTACAGAGGCATCACAGTGGTTATTTATTCCCTGGCTTGCCAATTCCCTGACATTGAATCTTTGCACTTTATGCAAAATTTGTTTCATAATATTTTTTTATAGAATTGGGGAAGATCCTTTCTTTATCCTCAACAATTTTTTTTACATATTCAAAGACATCTTTCATATTGTTATTTAATTCAAGCCATTCAAACAAGCTATTAGTCTTCTACATTAATTGCTCTCAATTTTCTTGTTTGATATGATTGACCATGTTTCTTAATCTATCCTTGACATGATGGTCTTCAGAAGATTAATTATAATTTGTGGAATTGCATTCTCCTTTTTTGTTTCATTTTAGACACTCTATTTCACTCTTTTTTCTTATTTCCTTTTGTTTCCCTTGCCAATTAGTTGTTCTTTTCCTATCATACTCCAATTCCTTCTTCAAATCTTTGATTGTCTTTGTAGCAGTCACCTCTTTTTTCTTCTCATTCTCCAATTCCTTCTTCAAATCATGGATTGTGTTTGTAGTAGAGTTCTCTTTTTTTGCATTCTCCAATTCCTTCTTCAAATTAAGGATTGTTTTTGTTGTAGACTCCTCTTTTCTCTTCACATTCTCCATTTCCTTCTTCAAATCATGGATTGTGTTTGCACTAGACTCCTATTTCTTTGCATTCTCTAATTCCTTCTTCAAATCAAGGATTTTCTTTGAAGTAGTGACCTCTTTTTTCTTCTTATTCTCCAATTCCTTCTTCAAATTATGGATTGTCTTTGCATTAGACTCCTCTTTTTTCTTCTCATTCTCCAATTCCTTCTTCAAATTATGGATTATCCTTGCTATAGACTCCTCTTTTTTCTTTTCAATCTCCAATTACTTCTTCAAATTAATGATTGTATTTGCAGTAGAGGAGTACTTTTTCCTTTTATTCTCTAATTCAATCCTCAAATTATTATTTTCCTTGATCGCAGAGTCCAAGTCATTTTTTAATTTATTGTTTACTTGTACATTGTTCTCTAGAGACTTGAACAACTGTGCAGTAGAGGCTTTTTCATCCTCAAATCTTTTTTTGCTATCATCCAATTCTTTAGTCAATTTTTTAGTTGTTCATCCATCTTTTCTTCCTACATAATTGCCTATGTAGAAGAAGAATTATTTATCATATTTTTCAATTCTTTGAACTTATTGTCTGCTACTTTATCCTTTGCCTTCACCTTTTCTAGGTCTTTCTATAACCTTTCTATTTTCTTCACAAGCCTTCTATTGTCTCTATCCGCTTCTAGAAGTGTAGAGTAGATAATTATGTTGGTCTCTTTTGATATATTGATTTTACCAGTATTTTTCACTTTTGAGAAATCCATTTGGAGACTGCTAACTTGTACATCATTAGGATTTATTGAACTTTTTGGTGGATTATTATCTCTATCTAGGGGCGTAACAACCATAAAGTTCATCATTTCCATGTTTGGGTCATATGTTGGAAATATATTGTTAGTATTAGATGCCTGATGTTCAAAAACTACATCACTTTTCAATGTCTTCATAATTTGTCTATTTCTTTTGTTTGTCTAATCAATTTTTCTTACAAAGTCATTTAAACAAAAATATGGTTTTGTTGACACAAATGAGTATTTTAAAGGTGAATTATCACTTGTATTGGTATATGATCATCCAACTCCAATTACTCCACCTATAATTGTATTTTGAGGATTGTCAACAACCTGAAGATGACCCATTCCAAATCCTAGTGTTTTAGGACTATTTTTAGGGTTGTATCTAGAAGCTATTGGTGCATGCATTTTTGTAAACATTATTGTCCTTGTAATTGTCATAACTTCTTATTTTTTTGTACTTGGTTCACTTGTGTTAGTTCCAATGCTAATGGGATCAAATTCAACTAGATTTAAAGATTTAACAGATATTATATTGGGATGACCTTCAATATTATAACATTTTTTGCCCTTTATAGATGAATCATCTTCAATCTCATTAGAGAGCCCAATGACTGGTTTACTTCCACTTTGCGGTGGATTTGGTATTGCAATTGGATTCCAAATTCCTTCACCACTTGGACCAAGGGGACCTATACTTGCATAACCCATGTTTTGCATCATAGTTTCCCCTTTAGTATACGTTTGTTTAATAGGATCACTCACTTGAAGTTTAACAATATTTCTTCCACTCTTGATTGACCCAGGATCTTGAGTACCTTGAATGTCTTCGTTAGAGTTAGAGTCATTATGTCTTTGACTATCACTGGCACTGGCACTGCCTAATTGATATACTACAGATGGATACTTTTTATTCCAATAATCACTAAAACATTCACCCTCCTCAATTTCCCCAAAAGGTGTTGATCTTTGGCTTGTCCAATTTTTTCCTCCTTTCTCAAAAATAAATCATTTTGGTTTGACACCAATATTCAGATTTGCATGCCTCTTTAATTGCTTTTGGCATACATTTCATAGAAGGTTCAATGACTTTCTTGTAGAAACTGAAGTATGTCACAAGCTTTGATTTGTGTGACTCTTATATGTGCAATGTTGTAATTTGGGATGAAAATTCTTGTATTGAAATTTTATTCTTTATTTCATGTTTTTCCATCTCTTTCTTAACCTCATCCCACGAATCCATGTTTTTAAACTTTTCTACTAATGACATCTCCTAATGCTGATATTTTCTTGTAGAGTTCCCATTGGCAATAAGTCTTTCTTTTATTCTATTGAGTGGATCATAATTCCAGTGACTGACAAGATCAAAGCTTAAAAAATTCACCAATTCATTTTCCACATTGAAGGTCTTTCTCTCAAATGTGAGCCCTCCAATTATGAAAGGCAAGGAATGAAATGTCATTTTCTTTTTCTATCCATTGAATAATTCATTTGCACTCTCCAACTGGTGTACATGTTCCAATGCAAAAACCCTCTCTATCACATTCATTGGAAGTTTGCATGGCTCAACCACCCAACCCTAAAACCTTAACACAATATAGTCTTCCATGAAGAACTAGTCAGCTAATTGAATTTGACTTCCAGGTTGAATGTAATTTTTACAATACATAGGAAATATAGGCATCAAAGTGCCCATAATTTAATGGTAAATAGGTTCCAAAAATAAGTCTACAAAATGGTTGTAGTTATTATTGCTACCACTCATCCCAATCTCATGTCTCCCCTCATGTATTGGATTTAGAGTATCTAATATCTTCTGGGTTTTCTCATGAAACTTATAGACCTCAATATCAAGCTTGTTATTCTCAGTCTCAAATATTGGGTGACTCTTTTCTAAAAGAAGGTAGCACAAGTAACTTGTGAACCTAAATGAATTGTTTGTACCTTATTTAATCAATAGTAATTATCTTTACATCGATTCAATAATGTGTTGAACATAAGTATATCTTACTTCTACCTTGTCAACTAAGTCACCTTGACAAAGGATATTATAAATAATTTCAAGAACATTGTCCCCCATTTCCTTGTTACTATCCAATCTTAGACAAAATGTTAAAAATGAAATAGTATTATGATCGAGTGACACATAAATATCATATTTATAAGGGGGCTTATGATCTTTTTCTAGTCTAATAGTAACACTAATATTATCAATAGATGAATTTGATCTTATTAAACCCTTAATATAGGAATCTTGAAAAACTCTTTCCATTTTATCATAAGCATGTGCTAGTTTATCCAACTCAATGTGCTCTTTAAAGCTATATTTTTGAAACCCTAGCCCTAGGTCTAAAAAAGTGCAAATTCACTCTCATTTATAGATAAATTTTCCTCCTAAGTGTTTTGGTTTACAACTGCCTTTCTATTTTCATCATAATTTTGAGTGCATAGCATTACAATTTTTGGGTAAGTGAATACTTCAAGTACCATTTGATGTAGAGGGATTTCAAAAATTTTAGAAATCAAATACATAACTTCAGGCTTCACATGCATGAATGTAGATTTCAACAAATGCATAGAAATTTAATGAAATGAGGGTCAACACATGAAGGTGTTGCTCATTCAAATCTGCATTACAACTAGGTTTTCTTGTAGCATGATATGAGATAACAGTACAACAACAAATAAATTCATGAAAATAAAGAGGATCCTTAATGGCCGACAAAGGCCATTGAAGGATCTTTAGAAAAACTCCATGCAAAGGCCACTCTCAAAACAATAGAGAGATCCAGCTAATAGGAAATGAAAAGTAACAAAATACTAAACAATTAAGATCTGATTTTTAGATTTCTTACAAAATGAAGATCTAAAAACAAACAAAAAAATATATGTAAAATACTACACAATCACATCCATACAACACTAGAAACCCAAGAAAATTATAGGAAAACTTAAGGAATTCATACTATTCACTTTTTCCCAAAAATCTCTCTGAAAAACCTCTCTCCAAATATCTCTCTCTAAAAATCTCTCTTACAATATGCACCCTTTCTCTTTTTGAAAAGCCTTCTAATGTAACTCCCAAGAAACTATCATAGCTTTCTTGTGGTAGTTATATTTTGAATGCCAACACGTGATTCTTTAAGAATATTCATCATTTTCTACATCTTGAATTTTCCCCATAAAACACTTTCAAAACTAAAGACTTTTAACACACCCAAAAGATATTTAAATAAACTAAACTAATGTCCTAAGTGGATAATGTTGGTAGGCATATAAGAATACCACCTAAACATTTCCACCACATGAAAAAGGACTTTTATTTTAAAATATAAAACTCTAAACACAGACACACACACACACACACACACACACACACACACACACACACACACACACACACACACACACACATTTCAAATTTCAGATTTTAAACTCAAATTAGTCTGATATTCACTTGTGCCCTTACATTTTAGTCATATTACATGTTTTCTTCCTATTTCAACTAGACTTCCTATCACAATACAATTCCACATTAAAAATACTGCATGTTATCTTCTTGTCACCACTAGACTTCATGGTGTAGACATGCTCTTGCACCTCCATTAGGTTTGCTAATCCATTAACCAAAATAGTTAGTTTATTTGTATGTGTACCAATACTTTTATTAAATTTAAAATATTTGCTCCCCTTATGTGGAACTTTCCACTTATTAAACAATGATTGTCTAATTCCCATTATTCCCATATCTCCGTGGATAACAAGATTAAAAATATCATGATATTCATTGATGAAACCTAAGATTTTTTAGCACAGTGCTCCTAAGTTCTCTTACATCTTTCTTTTGGCTTGCACTTGTGTTAGGATTTAAAGAGACAAAAATAAAAATTACATGAAAATATAACCAATGTCAAAAAATAATAATGCACACACAAGAGAACACAAGACATACAAATTTAATGTGGTTTACCCAATCCCTGGGCTGCATCCATCTACAATGAGTCTAATATTTTTTTATCTAGTGATTACAACCTGATTACAATCCATAATCCCTTATAGATCAATACCATTGGGAGAAGCTATTATCACATCACACCTTATGAAATCCCTAACCCTAAGCCATTTTATACAAGTATTTTTACCGCTTTAGGGTTAAAATTAGTTACAACATGTTAGCCCAGAAATATCGATAAAATAGCCTTGAACCCTTCCAAGGAATTATGAAGTATGTATGATACTTCCTTGACCAGTCACCATAAACTAACAATCTCCCACTTGAGGACTGATCAAGCTCCAGACTAGAAAACAATCTCTCACTTGAAGACTGATCATGTAGCATTACTGCTACTCCATGAGGTTCCCATTGGACCAAACCACCCTAGACTCAATTGTTTCTTTATTTTATTCAGTCTAGAAGATCAACCAAAATTGAAGAGGAGTCCAGATTATCCCTTATTACTACCTTTGTAAACATATATGTTGGATTATCATCTATATGTATCTTGTCCAACTTTAACTATCCATCATTTGAAACTAACTGAATGAAATGGTACCACAATTGAATGTGTTTTGTCTTTGAATGCAGAGTAGAATGATTGGCAAGATGAATGATACTCTAACTATCTATAAACAAAGAACTATCCCTCTGTGGATGCCCTCATTTATCCAAGAAGAATTGGATCCATATCATCTCTTTAGTTGTCTTTGTAGCAGCAACATACTCTGCCTTTGGAGTGGACAAAACATTCACCTTCTGCAACCAAGAAACCTAGCCCACTACTCCCACCAATAGACTAGACATAACCTGTAGTACTTAACTTGATATTAAGATCCCTTCCCAAATCTGAGTCAACATAGCCTTATAAATCAGTATTAGAGTCCCCAAAATGTAAACATTTACTAGATGTTCCTCTCAAATATGTGAGAATCCATTTGACTACATTCTAATGCTCAATACCAAGATGACTCATATACATGCTAACAACTCCCATTGCATGTGCAATATCTAGCCTAGTACATACCATGACATATATCAAACTCCCTACAGTTGAAGCATAGGGTACCTTGGATATTTTGTCCTCCTCTTCCTATGTATTTAGACATATCTCCTTAGTCAATTTTAAATGACCAAGTAAAGGTGTGCTAAAAACTTTAGTATTCTCCATAGAGAATTATTGCAACACCTTCTCAATATAATCAGCCTGAGAAAGACAATTTTCTATTCTTCCTATCTCTATAAATCTTCATACCAAGGATTTGTTTTTCTACCCCCAAATCCTTCATAGACAATGAATGTGCTAACTATCATTTCAACCCCTTAATGTGATCCATGTTAGACCTAGCTACAAGCATACCATCAATATATAAAGTTTTCTTAAATTTGCACACTAAATTCTCCTTACCTTTGAGTTCAAATCCTTGTGGTTATGCTATATATAGCTCTTCATCCAAATCACCATGAAGAAAGACTATTTTAACATCAAGATAGTCCATGCAAATCTTGAGTAGCCATAATACTTAAAACAACATGAATAGAAGTCATGTTAACAATAGGAGAAAATATCTGATCAAAATCAATGCCCTTTTTTATGAAAATCTTTTAGAACTAAGCTGACCTTAAATATTTTCCTACCTCCATCCTCTTCTTTCAATCTATAAACCCATTTAATCTGTACATCCCTTTTACCTACAGACAACTTACATAAATCCCAAGTCTTTATTTTTAGCAAGGAGTCCATTTCTTCTGTCATTGATGACTCCCACTGAATCTTTGTATCCATCTGCATAACTTTATCATAACATTCAGGTTCACCAACATCTATTAATAAAATAGGATACAAAGAGGGAGAAAATTTGTTTGGAGGTCTATCTAGCCTTGTTAAACATCTAACATTCACTAGGGTGTGTGATATTTGTTGTGGAGTATGATGGACTACTGGAACATCATCCTTTTGAGTATCATCCAACACTACATAATCATTTTCTTTCTTCTCATGCTACTGCAATAGATCTTTGTAGAACACTTTCTCATTGAATATGACATCCTTGCTTCTTAAAATTTTATGACTTTCAAAATCCCAAAGCCTATAACCAAATTCATCAATGCCATATCCAAAAAAAAAACTTTGACTTAGCTTGCATCTTGGTTCTATTTTTAGAATCTATATGTGCAAAATCTTCACAACTAAAGGTTTTGAGAAAAGAATAACTCACCTTCTTACCAGTCCATTCTTCCTCTAGAATACCACAACCTAAAGGAGTAAAGGGACCTCTATTAATCAAATATACACTAATATTGATATCATTCACCCACATGTTTAAGGGCAGCCCGACATACAACCTCATGCTCCTTGCACGCTCCATTATTGTCATGTTCATGTATTTAGCAAGTCCATTTTCCTTTGGAGTCCTTGAAATTTTTTTATGTCTACAAATACCATTAGTGGAGAAATAATGTTCAAATTCATTTCTACAATACTCATCACAATTATCAAATCTAAGACATTTTAATCTTTTACTAGTCTCATTTTCAACCAACCATTTCCATTTCTTAAAAGTTTGAAATACATCAGATTTATATGTAAGGAAATAAATCAATACTTTTCTAGTTGCATCATCAATTAATGTAACATAATGATGAGAGCCACTAATGGAAGATACCTAAGCTAGTCCCCATACATCTCTATGCATAAGCTCTAATTTCTCATTTTTCTTTTTCTTCCCACTGTTTACAAAAATCACTCTCTTTTATTTTCCATACACACAACTTTCACAAAAATCCATATTGACACATTTTAGACTTGGTAAAACTTTCTTTGAATGAAATAATTTCATACCTTTCTCACTCATGTGCACAAGTCTATTGTTCCATAGCGTTGTATCACAATCTACATCAACTATTTGTTCTATCTGCTCAATTGCAACAATTATTCCTGAATATTCATTTTTATTTGAAACAATTATAGTAGAAGGAACATTATGACCTATACAAAGATATAAAGTGCCTACTTTCACACCTTCTTCTACTACAAAGGAACCTTTTGAAACATTCCAATATTTATGATTAAAAGTAACTATGCAACCGTCATCACCTAGTTGCCTTGCTGAAATTAAATTGCTACTCAGCCTTGGAACATATCTTACCTCTTGTAGTAGCCAATGATTCCCATTCTAAAACTTAATCTTAATTTTCCCTTTTCCTACAATCTAACAAGTTAAATGAAGCCCTTGAATCTAAAACCCATGAATCATCAACACTTTCTAAAGAAAGAAGCAAAGCATCATATTTAGATTTATAACTTACCACATTTTCCTCCTTGTTCCCTTCTTGTTTGTCTCCTTCATAGTTCTTTCAAGTCCAACGATCTTTCTTCTTGTGCACTGGTTTTCCATAGTATCAATAATATTTTGGTCCTCTTAATTGAGACCTCTTCCCCTTAGATTTTCTTCTTCATTTCTCACAATTTCTAGAATTGTTTCCTCTGTTAGTCATTTTGTCTCTTCTTTGTGTGTTCAAAAAACTTCCTGATGTAGATTTGTATCATTTTAAAATGGAAGCACTTCCATGTTAAGATCATTTAGCCCTCTAAGTAAGTGGTCTGGGGTCATGTCAAGCACCTTGAATGGGTCTTTTCATGGATCTAATTGTTTTCCCTCTGTTATGCTTTTCTCTCTCAATTTCTAGCCTATTTCTGACAAATTGCTTTGTGAAACTAAGGACTTTGGCCTTTGGGTGAAGGACAACCTTCTGAGTCAAGGTCACCCTTGACCTTGACCTAGGTCAAGGATGAACTCAACCTTGAGCTAGGATAGGGTTGATCTCATCCCTGATCCCAAGTCCTATTTTTAATTTCTGGGAGTTTCGAGATCTTGGGCTTCAGAAAGTTTCTTTTCCCACTTCTAGGTCAGTTGTTTCAGGTTTTTGAATGGTAGACTCTTAAATTAGATTTAATCTAGGTCTATTCCTAGGGGTTAAGGTTTAATGGGATTTAATGCTCCTATATAGGCCTTCTCTAGGAGTTATGCCCTAGATCTCTATATAAGGAAGCCTCCTCTCATTTTTCTCTAGGAAGATGCATTGTGATATCGAGCGAACTATTACCTTTCTACATCTATTATTCCATGAAGTAAGTTTCTATCAAGCATTTAAGTATTCAAGCATCTAATTAATCAAGGAGGACCATTGTTAGTCATTGAAGGATTCAATCTCTATGGAGCCCTCTTTTTGAAGATTTCTCTATCTACATTCATCTAAGCCTTCTTCTATGCAAGGATACATTCAAGATTGGTGTTGAAGATCTAATGGCATTGATTTGAGACATCCTACATACATTTTACATATATTTGGAGCATCCATACTTGTGGATTCAAGGATTCAAATCCTCCACAAGGATTTCCACATAAGCAAGGTGAATAGTGCCATTTACTTTGTTTATGTATATTTATTATTTCAGTTATATTTCAAGGTTGATTCCAAATTGGGGTTTGACTGAGACAAACCCCCCATCTAACAAAAAAACCATTTTTTTGCAGATCCAGGTGTGAAACAACAAATTAGAGAGCATATTCAGATACCCTTTTCATCAAAATTGCAATATCTACAAACATAAATTTCATCAGAGTAGTGCAGGTCAAGGTTGACTTTTCAAGGTACTATTGTGCCCTACTAATAGGGTCGAGGTTGACCTCCCTTCAAGAAGACAAATTTTTTGGGTTTTCTCCATCTCAACATTTCTTGTCCAAAATAGGTTGCAAATTTTCCAGAAACTACATACATACATCATAAAATAACATTTTTTAGATTCAAGGTTAGTATTTGTCTTTTATCTATTTTGGAATTTATGCACATTCTCCCCCACAATAGAAATATCATGTAAGCCCCTCCTCTTTCTCCCTATTTTCCATCACTTGATCCATTTTTGCATTGAACACTATTTTGTGCCCAATCAAGTTGGATCATTCCCACTGAAAATTACGGTTGGGAAGAGGGTTTCCATTTTGTTTCTATTCAAGATCCACAGCTTTTTGTACAAGTTTCCTCACTTAGAATAACACCAATCACATCATCAAATTTAAGGGTACTAGACCTAGAAACAAAATTATTCACAATCGTGACCAAGCCATTCCAGCTTTTAGGCAAAGAACACAAAATCAAGAGAGCCCTAATTTCTTCATCAAAAATAGCATTCACAAAAGATAACTAACTAGTAATTATATTAAACTCATTTAAATGATCTGCAACAAATCCATCTTTTGCCAACTTCATATTAAATAAATGCCTCATGAGAAATACCTTGTTTGAAGCAGAGGGCTTTTCATAAAGTTTTGCTAGGTTTTGCATCAACTCTTTAGTTGTCTTTTCTTTTGTAATATTAAAAACCATTGATTACGACAGGCATAAAAAAATACTTCCAAGTGCCTTTTTGTCTAGATTCTCCTAGTCCTCATCTATCACACCAGTCATTTTCTTAGTTTTTCCTTGTAATGGCCACCATAAATCCATCTAATAAAGATAGTCCTCCATTTTCATCTTCCATAACTTAATGTTCTACCCATTAAACTTCTCAACCTTTAGCTTACCCTCATCTGGTATCACTCCCACTCAATTGTGAGACTCCCACTCAACCGTGAGACTTTCATACAAAGGATAATTGAAATAACGAGGCTATGATACCACTTGTTAGGATTTAAAGAGATAGAAATAAAAATTACATGCAAATATAAACAATAAAAAGAATGCACATAGAATAGAACACAAGACACAGAGATTTAACGTGGTTCACTCAATCTTTGGGCTACGTCCACCAACAACAAGTACCATATTTTATTATCTAGTGATTACAATGTGATTACAATATGTGATCCCTTATAACTCAATACCATCATAAGAATCTATTATCACATCACACCTTATGAAATCCCTAACCCTAAGCTATTTTATACAAGTATTTTTACCAATTTAGGTTTAAAATTAGTTACAACATGTTGGCCCAAAAATGTCAATAAAATATCCTTGAACCTCATTGAGGAATTATGGATTATGTACAATACATCCCTAATTAGTCACCACAAAATAACATGAAGTGTGTCATTTTAGAAATAAATTCAACCACTATAAAGATAGAATCATTTTTCAACAAGCTTATTCTAATAGTAAACCAAATATTGTTTGTAATCCTCTCCTCTGCTACTCTTACTAATCTAGTATCCAACATCTGCTCAAGGCCTTCTATGTTTTTCTTAGGATAATTAGGTTTATCAGTTGTTTCCTCATCTAACTCATGATACTCATGTTGGAGTTTTAAAACTACTGAGCAATAGAGAGCCTTAATACCAAAATGATAATACTTATGCAACCTAAGGATTAGCCATTTCCTCTTTTTAGTTACAGATGAAAACTATTTGGATCCAACATTAACAAAACCAAGAATGGTTTTCTTCTCTTTAGGCTCTGCAAAACCAAGGTGGGTGTACCTAAGGGATGACTCAATCTGATTGTTGTATGAAAACTATCTTAGTTTCATTCTAATTCTCATCCTCAATCCATAAACACACAACTAATTGTGACATTTTAAACATAATACATCCCATATAACATATTTGGTCATAAAGTCTTATGTAGATTTGCAAGTATTCTTTGCAGCAATGGCTAACTAAGGCTAGAATATTTCATGCAAACAAGTATTGACCAACTTTGAAGATCTTCAGGAAATAAAAGTAAAATTGATTGTAAATTTGCATTTGATACCCATCTATGATCTATTTCTCTTCCAACTGAATTAATTTGACCAGTGCCTAATCCATTGGGGTTCAAAGTTTACTGCAACTCCATGGATCTGATCTGTTGCCTTACAACAAATATCATCAACAATTCTTACTAGACTTTATCATTCAAAACATCCTTCCTATTACTACAACAATCTTATCAATTTCATCAAAGATTTTACTTGATTTATCATCTTCTGCCTTGTCATCTCCTACCATTTTCTCTATAGATATAAATTTATCTTTCCACTCATTGTAGGCAGTGTCATTAGGCCAATCAAAACTCATGACCTCTCTTTGCATAGTTATTAAGGAATTTGCAATTGCCTCTATATCCACAAGATCTCTTTTGATGGTGTTGTAGAACAACTTTACCTTTACCAGCTCTTCATTTTTCATTTCCCATAATAGATGGCCTATTTCATTTATAACTTTATTCATTCTTTCACAAAATATCTCATCCAATTCCTTCTTCCATTCTTCCTTTTCCTTCACTTTCTCAATCATCTTTAAAGCACAAGGGAATAAATCAAATTTTTTTGCAAAATACTTGGAAAAATAAATAGTTAATCTTCTTTGGAAAGAATCTTGTTTATCATAAAAAAATTATAATTTATTTAACAAATCAAAGATCTTTTCTATCTGATGACAGGTAGGATAATAGATATACACATAGCAGTGATATCTTCATTTCTTTCTATCAACTTTTGTACAATGGGTCTAAATGCAGCTTCATTTCCTTTTAGCTCATCCCTAATATCTACAATCCCTACTAACAAATCAAAAAATGATGGCCATTCAATTCTATGTACTAAATACATGATACCCTACCTCAATTTTTCTTCATATTGGTTATTAAGTTCTATATACAATTCATATAACTTATTTTTCTCTTCTTCAAAATCCTTTGCAGTATAGAACTGAGGCTTTTCTGGGGTATCTGGCATCTCAATAATTGGTGTTGAATTAAAAGGCTCAACAGGTGGCCATGGGAGGTATGCAATCCTGGGTTTACTGGAGTCTCCTAATTTTCTTTTCCCAAAAATCTTCTCCATTTGAGTCACTTTATTTTCCAATGACTGTATTTGCATACCCCTCTCCTCATATGCTTTTAGAACTTCTTCAAACCTAGCATTGAGCTGAGAAAATCTATCTTCTTCTTGGCTAGACACCACACTACCAAATTTTAACATTTCTGATGCCATTCCCATTATTTGTTTACTGCCTACCGCACTAGCCCTGAACACTGTCAATGCACTAGTGTGTTCTGCAGTAGAAATTTCCTCAGTCCTTAATTGAACATCCTTTTGTTTTCTTACTAAATAAAAAATAATGGCATTCACTATATCCCATTCTGGCAGAAGGAGGACTCCTAACTATTTAACTATCTGCCTCCCAGCTTTAGGTGTAAATTGAGCAAAGTCATTCAAAAATTTAGACTTTACCTCTTCCTTAATAGTAGAGTTAGGTTTGTCTGGTTATTTTGCCTTTATTTTCTTAGAATTTTTCTCAAAAAATTTCCCATGTTTAATCTCCACAAGAATTGAGCAAAAGCCCTAGATTTTACAAAATTCTCATCATTAATAAAGTTTTATGAGGCTTCAACAACTATGGGATCAGTCTCCTTACCTTGATAATCAGCCATAGTGAGATCCAATGAAGATGCAGGTGGTTCTTGAGGCTCTCCTATCTCTAAATCTATGGAAGTAACAATCACATCTCCCTCTCCACCAATTTGTCTAAGCTGCTCCCTTAGAGATGTTTCATCATCAATTCTGATTAGGGATTGGCTTGGAGAATATTTCTCCACTTGGGAAGAAGACCCTTGCTCTAATTTTTTTCTTTTTGGAGCATTGGTTGCAGATGGGCTTCCTAGGCTTGGTCTCTACTGAAGAGAAGCCTATTGCACATTCTGGATCATTACATATCCTACCCTTTTCTGCAAGGTGTATTGGCTAGGGGCCACTACATTTCTATTGTTGATCCTCCTTTGCACCTCCATAGCCTTGTCTGGATATGTCTCAACATATGTGGCTTTCTTCTCATTCATAGTTTGGATAATCACAACAAAATTATTCATTAATGCTTGCATCTTGGCTCCCCAATATTTTTTATCTTTCAATGGGTCATAATGGGGGTCAAAAGCATTAATGAATTCTAGGGTTTTGCTGAATACTATCCATTTCTCCTTTCTTAATTCTTGCTCTTGCAAAGTAAAAAAATTCTTGATTACATCCTTTAGATAGTAAACTTGTTGCACCATGCGAGAAGCTTTCACCCTCTCTCTTAAGAGGTCATAGAATCCTTTAGGATCAATAAATCTAGCATGAGATTTTGCCACGTTATATCTATCTAGGAACAAATTTAGGTGCTTCCACCCTTTCCTCACAAAGACAACATCATGTATCACAGTAACAATTGGAAAAAAGGTACCCTTCTTAGGCAACTCCCTCTCATCTATAGTGCCTATTTGCCACAATAGCTCAACCATTCCTATCTTCAAAGGCACATAAAATGGGAACACATGTGGCTTTCCCAAAAAACCATATACTCTTATTACTATTGAAACATTATAAGGGATTATATTCCCCCAATTATGACTAACTAATAACCCCTATGCATGGTCCTTAGGTCTGACCAACTCTAACAGTGCTTGTGGAATTCTAGGGTTGTCCCCTCTCAAAAGTAATCTAAGCTTTGATGCAAAGTATCTATCAAACCTCACACAACTGACATCTGTAGCCTCTAAAGTCATATCTACACTCCATAACTACATTGGGTTCCTTTCTCCATCCTTGGTTGTTTCTAGCTCCACACCCTTGGAGAAAAAGGTAAATCCCTTGTACAAACATACATGCATAAGCAATGAACACCAACATAATGGTTTGTCCACTTTTCCCCATGCTATCCCCACCAAAGCATTGTGAATTTCATTCACAAGAAAAGTACTAAAATCCAGAATAATGCTTATCCCAAATTGAAGAGTTTGAGCCATAACAAGGACAATTGATCTTGGGATTTGATCAGCTTCATCCATCCCAAAAATTTTGCAAAGAGAAAAATATAATGCTTAAGCCCTAAGGTTAAAATGCCTTCTTAGTAATGGCTCTAGGGTGCTGGCTGTAATCACAGGCAAAGTACCAATTTTAGCAGCATGCTCCTGTAGTGGCCTTGTTCTTAGGTAAATCCTTTGTGCATCATACCTTGCTTGAAGGTCATCCATATCAATAGTTTCATGCACAACATGGTTAGGGTTGAGGTTGAAAACCTCAGTAATTAATTCAAGGAAAACCCTAAAAAGATTCACTCTAGCATGGTTCTTTACCCATTCTGTAATTGGATCATATTTCTTGGCAAAATCCATCAACAAATCACTATCAAAGAAAACTATGGGGACTATTAATTTACCATTGTCAAACTCCCATACATTGCTCATAGGAGTGTCCAGTTTTCACTCTGAAAACCATTTTCTAAATAACTCTAGACCTCTCATGGAAACCTGGGCATCTCATACCTAGTTAGCTTTGTCATAGAAACCCTCTGCTACGGCTACCCTAGGGTGTTTAGGAATCAACTCCCTCCCCTTAGTTATTTCATGTACAGATAAAGGGAATTGTTTCAGAAAGTCATTGTGTACAGAACGTTTCAGATAGTTCACTTGTCCAGTGAATTCTTTCTGAGGAGGCATTTTGAATAACCCTAAATTTTTTATAACAATACATACTTGATTTTCAAGGAGTCACAGAGTACTTACCCACTAAAATTTGCACTTTTGTAGTGTGTGATTTCCTCTGCAACTTACTGGATTGCTAAACAAAGTTTTCATGCCCTGGCTCTAAAGTTTTTGTATGCTCTGATGTTCTTTCTGTGCTTTGGTGATTCATTAATGGTGAGATCATGAGTTTTATTCATGCATTGAAATCACACGAATGAGCTCTACACCATATTTACTCTCAGTAACCATTACCTCCAAATTGCACCTAGATTTGAATCCTATCCATAGATTTTCACTAGATTGGATGACTTTAATTCAAAAAGCAACAAGCTTTATGGCTTTTAAAACATGGCCATGTGTCACATTACCGCTTACCCACATTCATTAAATTTCTTGCACCTTATTTTTGCGGGTAAGTGCCACTCGTTGATCAAGGGAAAATCAATGATCAGACAGGTTTATCATTGAATAAAGTCCAGTCAGCTACACTAACCAATAGGAAGCCTTTATATGAGTTTATGCCTCCTGAGAACTTCCATGCAAGCAGTCCCATATCATCTTCTGTGTGAGTGAGCATTTGACATCATTCTTTCCACGTGTCAAGCTGGCACATTCCTACTTTCCTTATTTGATGAGCATCTTCAAGTTGTAGGCCTGCACCAGTTGTCAATCTTGGAGAGATCAATGGTGGCAATGCTTGAATTTTGTAATCCTTGCAAGATGGGGAAAGTGACATTACCATGGATATGTGTCTACATGGCACATACCCACTTTGTTTAAACTTCATTCAAGTTCTTTATGCGGGAAAACACCCTTTTTTGATCAAGACAAGATCAACGGTGTGAAAAGTTTTTGCATTTTGTGATTGCATCATCCACTTGGACCAATGAAGTGACTTTTCTCAACCCTCATGCTCTGACCCATCTAACTACTACATTAATTGCTAAGATTTTCTGTGCCCGTAGCATAAGTACTTCCAACTAAGCACATGTGGCATATAGCAATGTGTGACTTAGCATTCTTCCCTAATTTTGGCCCCACCATGACACGCAATGCAAAGGTGCATACCCACATTCCTTATTGAATGAGCAACTTCATAATGTGAGCTTGCACTAACCCTCAGTCTTTGAAAGATCTATGGTTGATAAAGCTTCAATCCTATATGGCAGGAAAACTTCTTCAGTGGCACAACTGGTAGTACATATTAGAAATCATCTTATAGCTTGGCACACCACAACACATACTAGAGATTTTCAACCCCATCTTGCTACGTGTCAAAAAATTGCTTGCTCGCTTTATTTATCTTTTGTGTAGCTTGAAATTGCAAGCATGCGCTGGCCTTTGATCTCACACCAATCAATGGTTATAGAATCATGAGTCTTAAATACCACGTCAGCTGAATTGATGAATAAAATATTACCCTCTAGTCCAACTCATCAGATATTGCCATGAAAGACATCTCAACATCACCTGTGGAAACGGTGGACCCATGTTGTTAGACTGTGCTACGTGTCCTATTTACGCTTCCTCGCATTATTTAATTCTCAAGCACCTCCTTCTTGCAGGAGAGTGCTAACCCTTGATTTAAATGAAATCAATGGTTGATGAATTTTGGTGATAAAGGAATATCTCTGTTAATAAATCAACCAATGACATTGTAGTAATTCCAGAATATGCACGAAAGGTACTGACAAGTTTGCAAAAGGTTCTGACAACTTATGACTCATCGCAAACTTTGTGGCTCACTAAGATCTTTAAAAAGGTAAGGGCTACATGTCAACAAAGTGCATTCTTGCATTACTTAAATACCTTGCATCTCAACATTGCGGGAATGCGATACTCATTAATTTGAACAAGATCAACGGTCACATAAAACTTGCACCACAAAAGATATTTCTAAATAAAAATAGAGCAAATTACAAGAAAACCATGGTCAATAAAGGTTTAAATAGGATTTTTAATGAAGTCATGCTTGCGTAAGCCCATCCTTAGGGTAAAAGTATTATGTCTTAAAATCATTTTTTTGAAATATTATTTTTAAGGGTTTTCAAAACTAAGGTAAAATAAAATAAGGCATTAGGGTTTTCACAGTTAGGGTTTTTCAACTGATTGCTCTGATGATAAATCTTGAGAATTTGATAGAATTCCAACAACAAATAGACTAGGACATGAACTAGGGCAATCTAAGAATTTTGAGAAATACAATGGACAAACCCTAAAATGCATGAAACAATGTCTCAAGTGATTTTTCAATAAAACTTTCAAAAAAAATTTAGCACTATGAAAATTAGACCAACAACTCAAAGATGTCTAAAATCTTAAACATGGGTGAAATATCCATATCCTCAGGCAATTCAACTTCAAAAGCATTACCATTATCACATTTCTTTAATATTTTGCAAGGACCAAACTTTTTCATCTTCATTTTACTGAATGTACCAATTGAAAATTTGTTCTTCTTCAAATGTATTGTTACCTCATTTCCAACCTCAAAATTCATGTCTCCTCTTATTATCTTCTTTGTCTTTATATCCTTGATTACTGCCATGTAGATTACTTTTCACTTCGTTGTGCAAATTCTTCATAAAGTCTACAAATTATTCAGCTTAATCATTGCTCTTCACTTTAGCATCTAATCTCCTTTTTTAATTAGTTCCTCTAGGAATCATGTTAATTTATAATCTCAAAAGGAGTCTTCTTAGTACTTATACTTATAGAATTATTATATGCAAATTGAGCTTGACCAAAATCAAATCCAAATTAGGAGGTATGTCTCCAATCAAACATCTCAAAAGGTTACCCAAACTTCTATTCACAACTTTAGTTTGTCCATTAGTCTATGGATGAAATGTGGAACTAAACTTGAGATCAATATTTAGTTTCCTCCAAAGTGTCCTCCAAAAGTAACTAGTAAACTTAGTATCTCTATCTAAAATAATAATCTTAGGAAATCCATGAAGTCTCACAATCTCTCTAAAAAATAAGTCTGCTATGTGTACTAAATCTGATGTCTTCTTGCAAGGTATGAAGTGTTAGGATTAACAAGGTAGAAATAACAATTACATGTAAGTATATCCAATATCAAATAACAATAATGCACACAAAGGAGAACACAAGACACAAAGATTTGTCATGGTTCACCCAATCCCTGGGCTATGTCCACCAACAATGAGTCCAATATTATTATTATTCAGTGATTACAACCTGATTACAATTTGTACTCCCTTACATCTCAATACCACCACAAGAAGCTATTATCACATCACACCTTATAAAAAACCCCTAGCCCTAAACTATTTTATACAAGTATTTTGCCTCTTTAGGGTTAAAATTAGTTATAGCATGTTAGACCAAAAATGCTGATAGAATAGCCTTGAACCCTACTGAGGAATTATGGAGTATGTATAATACTTCCCTGATTAGTCACCTTAAACTAACAACTCATACTAAATGTTTTTTACTTTACTTTTCTCGTATGAGCTACCAGTATTACACAAACCTCAAGCCCTAATTTAAAAATTGTAGATCTTAGACTTCTACTATTGTAAGTGCACTGCAATTTTCTTTGAAAATTTTAAATACCCAAAATTGAGATTCGATTATTCGGATTTGAATTTGAGTTGCGTTGAACTAGTGCTAGCAGAGACTCAAACAATGGGTACTCTCTTGTGATCCTCAAGTTTTAGTCTTCATGTTGAGTTGTCATTTTGCATGATGTTGAACAACATGAATCCTAAAAAACTCATCTCTTGAAAAGCTAATCAAGGATCAAATCTAAGGTTCTGGGTAATCTTGTGACCTACTAAAATATACTCAATTGAAGATAAATGTGTATGTTCATGAGGAGGCCTTTGTCAGTTATGAAATTTTTTGAATAATCTATTTTTTGTTTGAAAAATTAATCACAAAAGAGATATATTTATGGTATTTATATTTATGATGAATGCAATTTATTCATGCAACTATATGAATTCCTATTTTAACTAAGTGTTCATAAAATCAAATAAGAAAGATAAGGTAATGATAGATTAAAGAAAATAACTTGAAAGGGAAATTCCTAACAGACATAAACCATGTAACATGTCTACAAATTAAATTATCAAAAAGATTGGGTAGGAAACCAATGAAATTAGGAGCAATGCTTCCTCAACTCCACTGATGCAATTATCAATGTAAACTCAATAATAATCGAAAGATGTTTCACGGTTCATCAAATTGCAAGGCCACAAAAAGTGTGCTCATGCAAGACAAGATGCTATGCAAGAACAATAAGAGATCTTTTCTCCAATTTGTTACATTAGTGAAATTTGTTAACATGAGGCAAACACCAGAACTAAAAGGTCGCACAATCATAAAAACATAATAAAACCATTGGCTTCATTATTATTCATGGACATGCATTCACAAAAATAACACACTTCGGCAAGAATAACTACACTTAGAATGAAAGCACCAATCTATTATAATTCTTTAGAATAACTGAGAGGGGGGGGGGGGGGGGGGGGGTGAATCAGTTATCCAAGGTCCAATGATGTCCAATAAATTTTTTTCTACAAATCCTTAATGGCACATAATTGAAGTTATCATGCATGCAATTGAACATTAAGCAATCATGAAAAGTAAACACGCATCACACCTTAACACTAAGGATTTGATAACCTAGAAACCCTCCAAGAATAAGGAGGTAAAACTGGAGTGAGGATGATACCCACAAAATAACTGTACAATTGATTTCAACCACTTCTGATGGTCTGCCCTGTTAAAGGCTACAACACATTGTTAAATGTGACCTTGTTAAAGGATTTAAGAACATTCAACTTGGAATGTCACCTTGTTAAAGGATTTACATAGAGCTGTTAGGCTCACCCAAGTCCATGGGATTTTCAGTCACCTTCTCAAAAGAATCTTTCATCCCTCTCTAAGGATTTCCTATCCTCCTTCTAAGGATCTCTTTACCCTTCTCTTAAGGATCTCTTTATCCTTCTCTTGATGATCTCTTTATCCTTCTCTTGGGGATCTCTTTATCCTTTTCCTGAGGCTTATCCACCTAGTTGTTAAGCTAACCTAGTAATGTAGGGTTTCAGTATCTAATACAATGGTAAGAAAGTATTAGAAGGGTTTTGACCTAATACAGATTGCAACACTCACTGTGCAGATTTTGGATCACTTCTTCAATTCTCTTCTTTGCTTGGCTTTCCTCCTTTGTAGTGCAGACAGCTTGTTCACCCTTCAAGATCTATCTCCTTGAGTTCTTCCACTTGTTATGCCAATGCTCTTTCTGGTCACTCGATCAATTTAGATTCTTGATGCTCTGTTCTTACTCCTCTTGGCTTCTTCGCATGATCACACTTATGACCAATTCCCTCTCTTGCATGCACACTTGATCTTCTAACCTGTAACTCCTTAAATAGAAGTTCTATTCTTGATTTCCTGCTCGAATCTCCCTCTCCAACTTTAGGGTTTTAATGGATTAGGTAGGATACAATGTATCTATCTCGTATCTTGTTTCTATCTAGAAACTTCATGATAAATCCATTAGCATTCGCCAAAAATATTTTACATAGTGTTCTGTGCCACCAGCTCATCATTCTTATCTTCTATCTGGTTCACAAAATTCTAGATAACTACCATCTCAGCTTCGATCTGGTGAATCTTTGACTTTTTCAAAATAATGCAGCAACTCGACATCATTGGTTTACTGATGCTCAACACCAGGAAGAAATTTTGTGAAACTTGGCTCTTGAAATTCACTCGGCACTTTAATATTATTTGACACTTATATCTTGCTCGACACTTGAAGACTTACTCGACACCTATTATCTTTTCTGCTACTCGACACCTGATCTTCACTTGGCACTTGAAGACTGCTCAACACACACTAAGTTGAACTTTCTCGACTTCAACTGAGAATCTATTTGGCACTAACTATAACTTAGTTAATTCTTATATCTTTGATATGTCTTAGTGTGTCCATCCTCTGTGTCTTAGAGTATGTCATCAATACACTATTTCATCAATGGCTTAGCTGATCTTTATACTTCATTACAACATCATAACTTCAACCTTTCTCTAGGTATTCTAGTTACATCTTATTGATTGCCACCTCCTTGTCAATCAACCAATTGATAGTATTTGGATCACTAAAGCAATTTTCATTCCTGCAAGTGACAAGTTTGACATCAATTACAAAACAATGATTGAAACATTCTTTACCAATTCCATTTCTCTTCATTCATGAGCTTTTCAATCATTTCCAATACAATCATATATATTATTGCATCAAAATAATAGCTAGGAGTACATATTACATCCATGTATCTATAATAAATGATCTCCTCTTTTTTTGTTAGGAGAGAAAGCTCTTAAAATGCAAATTCATACTAAAAACTAATAAAACAAACCTAATTATATACAAACTAACTCTCTAAATGGTGCTAAGTAGGTCTCCACCCTTTTTCATATCAATTAATGGGTGCATGAGCCTTTACATGACTTAAAATAATAAAAGAATGAGAAGATAAGAAGATAGTGTTAGAGCAATTAAATATTTCCAAATTAACTCTAGTTTGCTTAAGCTAAAATTTAGGCATGTAATAATTAATTATTTTATTAATTATTATGATGTAACCTAGGTTAGAATTTTTTAGGGTTTTGATCTCCTTTATAAGGATGATATCTCTTTGTAATTATTAAACAATTCATTTTTTATAATAGCAATTTCTCTTTTTTGCTCATCAAGAATGTCTCATATAGGGATCTGTCAATTCCAACATGTATAGCTTTTTGCTCCTCTCTTTTGTGATAGGTGTTTGCATGCAGGTGATTCTTAGGAGTAGTGGGGTTGATCTTTCATCAACTTCAACATGGTATCAAAGCTCCAGATCTTCATGCCCCTGTTCTAGTTATGAGACATTTGGTATTGGTTTTTAGATTTGTGGCTTTTAGAGGATTTTGTACTAGATTTTGGGGGTGTGGGGGGGAAGGGGAGGAGTGTGTATTTTTGGATCACTTTGACCCCAAATGGACATCATCATTGAGCTCAAAGCACTTGAAAACCCCAATTTCCATATAAACTATGTCTACTTTCAACGTTGTTAAAATCTGAAGCAATTTTTTTCACCTAGGCCATATTGACTTGGGCATAAAAATCGATGTGACGATTATTATTATTTTCTTTCCAAATAAATAATATTTTTGAGGTGGTCTTTGTTTTTTTGTTTATTTATTTTTACAAGCAAAATATTTGCAAGTGCATGCATTGATCAGTGTGCATTTTTTTGGAAGAAGAAGCATCTTGTTTCATCAAAGTGGGACAAATTTATTTTATGATACTCTACATGATTTGTGGTCCCCATCCTTTCACCTTTGGTTATCTTTGGGCCACATATGTAAGTGTTTGGAGGCATGATCAACTTGGATTTCCTGACCTCCACTGGTCTCCTTGCTTCTATCGATAAACACTCTCATATACTAGTTGCCCTTTCTTTTGGTGAATGTTATCTATCATTGGAAGCATCACACATAGGATTTTTATGTACCATTCTTTTTCCAACATAGGCAATAGTGGTTTTTCGGTAATGGATAGTGGTTTTTTGGCATAGGAATGGTTGTTTATTTCCTGTAGATTCATATTCCTTTGGTTGATGCCTGTACTGCATATGTTTTGAGAGACACCACTTGAATTTGGGACCCCATGATACATGCAATTAACCTTGTTTCTTGGCGGTCTTTGATGGGGATGGCACTGTTCAAAAATTTTCATCCACACATGAGTCTCAACATCACCATTGACATGCCCACATGGAAGCTTCAAATAATTCTTCCCTTCCTCTATTTTTTAGGCAAATTTGTCTCCAGTCAGTGGCTTTTGTGGTTTCTTCATGTGTTTTCAGCCATTTTAGTGGCATCTTGGAGTTTAGAACTTTTTTGCATCTTTGATTTTGATTCATGTGGAGCCCATTATTTGGCCTCCAAATTTGTGGTTTTGGCAATTTCCTTTTCCATTAATAGTTTGGAGTTATTTAGGAGCTAGTCATAGGTGGCTTCCCATTTTCAAATGGGTTGTTTGTGGAGTGTTGCGATTTGGGCCCCATAGTTATTGGATAAAGTGCCCATGTCAGCAATAGTCTGAGTACCACTTGAGGCTTTCATATCCACACTTAATAAAGGGCACATTTTTGCATGCTCAACCCTTCCTTGGTCTCTATAATATTTTAGGCATTCATGCATTTGGAAGCACTCGATGTCGTCAGTGGGCCTTGTGACTTATGCTCAGTGTGGCCTTTGGTGCAACCACATCGCACTATAAGCTTTCATGCCACTAAAAGTGCATTTTCAAGCACTTAATTGCATCCCTTTTTGTTGGGTAGTATTTTTTGGGACTCTCATATTGTTTTGCCTCCAATCATAGTGGTTTTGGAGTTGGACTTTTGCATTTGTCCTTTGAGGGTTGCATGCATTCATCCACTGATCTCGGGCCACCTATCTATTCAGACAAGTAGTTTGGGATTTAGTATTTTTCTAGCACATGGTAGCATTTTCTTACCATAGTGTAGACCCATTGTTGGTAGTTTTCTCATCGTTTACTTCGACATGTGAGAAGTTTTTACTTATTTTAAGGCATTTTTTTAAACAACACATGCACAAATTTAGGCCACTAGACTTCTATTTCCAGCACTAACCCATTGCTTTGTTCAACGTGATGATTCTTTTTCAATGTTGGATATGTTTTTTCGACAAGAGGGTCATTTTTAGGCATTTTTTACCTTGATGGCCATTTTCCTATCAAATTTGGGCTCATCACTTGCTAACATCAGCACCATGTTAGCACTACATCAATATATCCTATCACCTCTTCAAGTTTTGTTTGGACCTACCTTCGCATTTTTGCTCATATTGTAGGCATATAGACTTAGTTTTATGAAAACAAGATATTGTTGGAAATTTGGTTCCAAGCCCATCATAATGGTATAGGTATTATTAGTTTTGATGCTTTTTTGATATCTTTTTCTGCTATCAAAGTTAGGGATAGAATTTTGCACTTTGGGAGATATATCTTGAGCATCTGATCTCCAATTTGGGAATTATTTATATTGTTGGAAAAGTATTTTCAAGATCTTTTAAGTGATACTAGTTATTTTCTCAAATTCTGCTCTAGGCATATTTTATTTAGTCTTCTGCATTTTTTGCATTCTGGTGGATATCTTGGTTGTTTCAGGTCTATGATTGATTTTGTTATTTCAAATGATTTGTCATGACTTGTACTATCTAATGTATTAGTCTTATGTCTCTTCTAGTCTATTTAGACATCATTTGTATGCATTCTTGCAAATGCATTGAGATAAAGTGTCATATTGCATCTATATTTTAATTTTAATAGTTTTGCCTTATTTTGCCTTCTAATTCAAGTAGTGTGATCTGGGGACACTCATATAGATTATTGTATTCTTGGGATTCACCATATCTGTGCCTTATTATACATGCACTAATTTGATTAAAGTGCCATGGGGGGGTTGATGTTTTGCTCATGTTTTCCATCTTCCTTTTTCTAGTGAGTTTCCCTTCTATGACATTAGCCTCATGACATGTCTGAAATTGATCACCTTAGTACATACATATGTACTCTTTTGTGCATCTTGATCATGGTTCCTTGACATGCAATTTTTTTGGCCCACTTTTCTAGTTACCTATCAGCTTACCCTTGTTTGTATTAGGGGGGTTCTTCTATTATTTCTCATGCTTCCTTGGTTCGATAGAGTGAGCTATGTCTTTAGTATTTGTTCCTATGTACTAGGCAGATGTAGTGGTTGGGTACCTATGCAATTCTGTGAGATGGCTCATTTACTATATAGACATTGTTCTTTTCATTCCTACTTTGGTTGCAACCTTCGATGTTTGATTGATAAACCTTTTGAGGCTTTGGTGTTTCATGTCATCTATATCTTTGAATTTAGTTGTTTGCCTTTGTGCCTCCTTATTTGATGCAGATTATAGTCTTCTCTACCCAATTAGGTTCTATTTTAGTGGAAGTTCTTTAGGTCAACAATTACTTTTGATAGAGCTTTGTAGCTTCTACATGCTTCAGTGGTGTTCTTCATGATCATCTTTTGTTCCTATCTTTTGGGACATTCCCTAGTTTGGAGGCTTCTTCATTCCTTCACTAGTTTATTTCAACATGTTTTCCATCTCTTTTTGGAGTAGGGTTTTCCCCATATGGTTTTATCTATTTCTCCTCTTTTCAGAAATTTGTTTGTGCTTGGGCACCTCATCAAGCTTTGTTGTTAGGACTCAAATCTACTTTTTTTAGTAGTTTATAGGTTTTTAGCTACTACCTAAGTTTATCTTAAAGGGGGGTGTTAGAGTAATTAGATATTTCCTAATCAACTCTAGTTTTCTTAAGCTAAACTTTAGGCATCTAATAATTAATTATTTTATTAATTATTATGATGAAACCTAGGTTAGAACTTTTTAGGGTTTTGATCTTCTTTATAAGGATGATCTCTCTTTGTAATTATTAACCAATTCATTGTTCATAATAGCAATTTATCTTTTTTCTCATCAAGAATATCTCATCTATGGATCTGGCAATTCCAACTTCCATAGCCTTTTTCTTCTCTCTTCTGTGATAGGTGTTTGCATGTAGGTGATTCTTGGGAGCTATGGGGTTGATCTTTCATCAAATTCAAGTAAAAGCCATGAGATGATTTGGGAGTCTTTGAGAGCTCTAAAAATGGAAGTTCAACCTTCTCTAGGTGTTTTTGGGAGTTGAACTGCCATCAAAATGTGTTTTCGATGCATGGAATACTCTAAAATAATAGTTTCTAGTTAACTATCAGCACACTGCTTCTTCAAAAACTATCGGTGCACCTCTGAGAAAAGTGCACCTTGGAAAAGTGCACATGCACACCTTGGTGACAGGACCCAAAAATCAAAAAATTCTTTTAATTGTCAATTTTCCAAAGTGATAAATTTTCTAACTCCACAATTTTACAAAGTGAGAATTTTTTCTAACTCCACAATTTTTTGAAGTTAGAATTTTTTCAAACTCCACAATTTTCCAGAGTTGGAATTTTTTTGAACCCCACAATTTTCCAAAGTTAGAATTCTTTCTAACTCCAAAATTTTGCAAAGTTCAAATTTTTTCTAACCTCATAATTTTCTAGAGTTAGAATTTTTTCTAACTCCACAATTTTCCAGAGTTTAATTTTTTCAAACTCCACAATTTTTCAGAGATAGAATTTTTTTGAACTCCACAATTTTCCAGAATTAGAATTTTTTCTAATTCCACAATTTTCTCGAGTTAGAATTATTTCGAACTCCACAATTTTCTAGAGTTAAATTTTTTTCTAACTTCACAATTTTCTAGAGTTAAAATTCCTTCTAACTTCACAATTTTTTCATTTCCATCATCTAGGTTTTGTTGACCTTCAACCAAAATGATGTGTAGATGTTTCCCTTTGAAATTTTGGATAGTAGAGGTGATTTCTTAAGGAGCTAATATGTCTAATACTTCATACTTTACGTTCACTTCCCAGTGGAAATCATGAAGTGTGACTTCTTGGGCATTCCCTAGAACTTGAAAGTCATGGGTTTGAGTGTGATCTTAGCTACTACAAAAGACAAGGAAGCCATGGTAATGTTTAGGACCTTGGGGAGCCCCTAGATTATTTAGATATGTGCACCTACACACCTTCTAGAGATAATTCATTTACCAAATCTTCAAATTGCACAGCTATACACCTTCAGGGAATTGTGCAAGGTGCTCAATTCACTAAAAAATTAAAGTTCCAAGTTTGGAAAATGGTTTTTGAGTTTTTCTCAAATGGGGTTTTAGATCACTCTTATGTAATAATTTTGATCTTTTTGATGATTTAGGTTTATTTGTGCACCTTGTAGACCTATGTACTTTGCTCTTCAAAACTTGTAAAATTGTGCACTTTCACACATGTGCACCTTCTAGAGTCCTTCAACTTATGCATTTCTCAAAATTACAATGTGTACCTACTCACCTATGCATGTTTTGGAGATAATTGATTCACCAAATCTTCAAATTTTCCACATGCACACCTATGCACCTTCAAGGAATTGTGGAAGGTGCTCAATTCACCAAAAAATCAAAGTTCTCAATTTTGAAAATAATTTTTGGGTTTTGCTCAAATAGGGTTTTAGATCACTCTAGTATACTAATTTTTCTCTTTCAAATTATTTATACCCTCTTTATAGCCCAACATTACCATAGACTTGAACTCCTACTTCTTTTATTTGAAATCCCAAGATGTTTGTTTTGAAAATGCACATGCAATACCATGGTATTTATTTTGTGCTACAGATGATGAGGATGCCATGATGACCTACACAAAAGATAAACATCAATGTAGTAGTTTTAGGGGTTAAAAAAAGATGCTAGTTGACGAGACTCCTAAAGTCAGACTACAAAATTCTACTCCTTGAACCACCTTGGAAGATATCCTATTTTGACAAACTAGCTTCTGTGAGCCAAAAACCCCATTTTCAAAGTTGAAAATGGGGCATGTGTTGTTGAACCACAACACTTCAGAACAAAAATTAGAATTTAGTTGTTAGGATAAAACCACAGACAAAAATAAAAACTACATGCAAATATAACCAATAACAAAAAATAATAGATCACATAGAAATGAACACAAGGCATCAAGATTTAATGTGGTTCACCCAATCCTTGGGCTACGTCCACCAAATAGCAAGTCCGATCTTATTACAATCCAGTGATTACAACTTGATTACAATCCGTAATCCCTTACAACTCAATGCCGTCGCAAGAACCAATTTTGCATCACAACATAATGAAAAAATACCTAACCCTAAACCCTTATATACAAGTATCTTATGCCATTTTAGGGTTACAACATGTTGGCCATATGTCAGCTATAACGTCAGCCATGGCCCAAAATTTTTTTTCAGGCCGATGCCCTGAACCCCACTAATTATGAAGTATGTATAGTACTTTACTGATCAGTCACCATAATCTAACATCAGTCATAGTCTTTGAAAACCCTACAGTCTTGGACTCTATAAAATTTTATAGTCTAGAAATATTAAAAGCAAAAGTTTAAAAGTTAAAACCTAAGTAATTAATAATTATTAATGGTTTAAAGTATTGTAGTCTATACAATGTACATGTTAGTTAAAACTACCAAGTTACTAACATTACTAATAGTAACAATAATTTACAAATACATTATTATAATTCTTAAATAAATTAAATAATAAAAAGAAAGCTTAAAAATTAATGACCCAATATGATTTTCAGGTTGATTTGGGGAATGTTACCATTATTTCCCAAAGTCATCCATAATTGTGACACGTGTCATGACATGTCACACATGCCATGACATGTGACACATGTCACAATTCCAGGTGTCTCTAGGCAACAACGATAACATTTCCCAAATCGACTCAAAATTCATCTTGGGTTGTTGATCTTTCTTTCAATCAACGGTCGGGCATAAAAAAGACTAAGTACAACTATCTTCACTTGTCATTGAATTTCAGACACAATGATATATGTCCTAATTTAGGGGAGAAATAAAGTAATAAACATTATGTTATAACTTTTATAATTAATTATTAGGCTTGAAATAGAGCCAAATCAATTCCTACTATGATAAGTTATAACATTGACATGCAATTTGTAAAGTTTAAGTGACAATTAATCGAGCAATGAGATGACACATGTCACGATTCCAAATGAATTTAGTTGTAAGGGAAAATATTCCCCAAATTGACCCAACATCTCAGGCCGTCGATCTTTCTTTTAATCAATGGTCAAACATAAGAAAGACTACAACTATCACATTAATTCTTGAGTGAATTTGGGACACATGTTTTGATTTTGGGAAGAAATAGACTTTATGTTATACATTTTAAAATTAGGCCTGAAATAGAGTTGCAAACATTGATCTATCTTACATTCGATGGTCCAGATCAATTCCTCTGACCTTTCCCATAACAAATACTAAATTGTCAAATTGATGCATTAGAACATTTCTCAGATTTACTATATTAACTAGTATTTAAATCACATAGTGCACACATTTAGTTAAAAGTAAAACATACAAAAGTTAAAACCTAAAATCATTTCTTGATAAATGATGATGCTATTTCCCAAATGAAAATCAAGTTATATAGTGGATTTCACTACTTTAAAGCTTTTGTTGAAATGTCACGTTTAAACTTTTTATAAGAAAGATTTTCATTTGAGGGTATAATATAATTTAAACTTTAAACAATTTCAATTTGGATTATAATAAAATTAAATGTGAAAAATAAATGAGAAATTGAAAATATATAATTATAATTGCTTGATAATTATAATATTTATACAATTATAATCAATAATTGCTTGATAATGATAACTTAATTTAATAATTGTAGAATTTTTACTTAATTAAAACTATTATTCAAAATATGATAATAAAAAAATTATGATGATATTTAAATAAATTTAGATTTGAAACTCGGAATTATTGAATTAATATTCAATATTTTATATGAACATTTTTATAGAATTTATAATTTTAACTTTTTATTTTCAAAACAATATAATTTATACAATTAGAATTGCATGATGCATCATAACTTTTATCTTTAGACTTTAAAAAACTATTTATTTATTTATTTAATATTTTTAACTATATTAATAATAATAATTATTATATAACTAGAACTATGTGGCACTAGCCTGGTCCTTCATCCATCTGCCATAAATTATCAAAGTTTACCAAAGTTTAGGCCATACATGATACATATTACAAATTTTCATTCGAGGAATCTTTGAATGTAATTCATGAATCAATTATGAAACCCAAAGGCCCAAGTTGGTTGCAGGAATTGGGCGAGAATAGGAAAATCTAAATACTTGCATTCGCCAATTTGTTGTTTATTTGCAAAATACAAAATTGGAATTAGAATTTGCCTATCCTAATTTGACCCCAAAATGAGCATAGCGGAATTCCTAAAAAAAACTATAATAAGAATAGCTTATTATTATTCTAGTTTTAATAAACCCAATTTGATGGGTTATCAGGTTCGTCACTTTTCCATTTGATTGTATTTTGCCACTCAAATGCATTTTTATACTATTTTCTTCATTCATCATAAGATATAAACTAGGTCAAAATTATTTAATGTTTAATATGGGTTTGTTTTAAATGACAAAAAAGGCTAATTTTAGATTTGATATCTTTTCTAAACTTTCATAAAACTATCTTTACAAATAAATCTTGAGTTTAGTCTTTTTTTTAAAAAAATTATGTTGAAAGATCATTTAAATATCATATTAATGATCTCGAATTATTTGTATTTTTTATTTTCTTTAATATATTAAAAAATAAATGATTTTAATTTTGATCTTATACTCATTAAAATAATTTGATTTAATTTATAATTAAACTTATAATATACAATATAAATGTCCTTTGAATTTTGATGAATTTCAAAGGTTGTGGTATATTCACTTATAAAGTCAATTTAAAAAATAAAATAAAGACTAATTAAAATAATTTGGCCTTTTAAAAAAATAATTACAAACCAATTTTTATAATAAAACATCTTGTTTATTTTAAATAGTACCAAACTAAAAATAATAACTTAATTATTAAAATTTTAAAACATAGTTCCATTCCAATTCCTATTTCAATTGTTGTAACCAAACATAGAATATGCATATTTTGACTCCTCTTCCAAGTCAACCAAATAGGTCCAAATGATATTCTAGAACTTATTTTAAGAATGCACTAATACCAGAAGAGAGCTTATTCCAGCATAGATGAATGTGACATTCAACAATTCTTGCAACCAAATGGGCCCTATTGGGAAAGTTGAAACCTTTTTTTTTAACAAACTAACAATTAATTTTTTATAATGGAGTCAGAAACTAACATTTTAACAGTGTATTTGATAAAATCATGATTTGTCACTCTATAACAATTATAGTTGAAACCAAAAAACTTAATTTGTAAAAATAAAATTGAACAACAATTCACATATATACAAGAACAACGAATTGAGAAGCCAAAAACTATTATTTTCATTCATTATATTCAAGATTGTACATATTTATCGCATGGATATTGAAAATAGATGATTAAATCAACTTGATTTTACTATTTAATAAATTAGTAATTTACATGCAAGGGAAAGGCCTAATTTGAATAACTACTAATAGTTTTTATATTTAAAAAAAAAAGAAAAGAGATTTCTTAAAACATTTTTTCCCCTAAGGGAATAGGTTGATTAAATAGGGAATAAGGATTCATGGAGTAGGGAACAAGATTTGAAGCTTTCAATCAGAAAGGTCTTCAAGCCCCTCTACGAGGAATCTCTTGGAGATAATAACGTCACTAAACTCGTGTAGCCATGTGAAGTCACTATCATTGATGTCGTCCAACAACAACCATTTCTATAGAAAATTTTTCCCGAGCCACACCCACTTCCCATACAAAGTCAATTGTCATTCATTCATGCCCAATAGGAAGGGTTGCTTTTGTACAATGCTCCATATGCCTTGCTCCCTAAACTTTTCTACTACATCTTCAAAAGGGATGCCAATGCCAATACAAGGATTTTGACATCATCTTCTAAAAATGTTTCCTTCAAAATATTATGCAGAAGCATCAAAATGTCTAGTTGATCCCCTCCTAAGTTGAGAAGAGAATGAGGAAGCAAGAGATAATGTCTGTGGACACACAATATCTCTTCTCATTTATTAAGAATTGATGGCTGAGGACCATGAACAAAGCATACTGGAAAAAAGGCTCACTAGAATCTTCCTCACAAACCATAGTGAGCAAATCCTTAGGTATCATGCCCAAAAAGGGATTTTGCAGATCCATTGTGTTGCATCTTAACCTAGTTGGAGTATCCATGATAGAACTAGAAAACAAATCTACACCTAAGAAATTATGCAAACTACCAGAACTAAGAACCAAAAATAAAATTGAGAATTTGATAGTGAAAGAGGAATTAAAGAGACTCTTTAATAGCAATTGCATTAAATTGTTTGTCATCTTTCATACCTTTAGTTTTCATATTCCTATTAATTCACAAGTGTGGGAAGTGTACTCACATTAATGTCAGAGTGCCTACCAAGCTGGCTAGAAATGGAATGTATTAATTATAACTGACAATCTCGCATTTATGATTTTAACCTTGATATGATGTTCACTACATTCTAACTAATGCTTGTCATGCAAAACTTTCTACATGTCTCCATTTTGGAGAATTTCATGCAGCTCTAGGTCTTTTCAAGTAACTAGCCTCAATATGCATCGTATGTTCTTGGTCTCTAATTAATCAACGATTGATAAAAGTAATGTATTAAAGATACCAAAGTAATGCCAGACAAGTGGGTGATATTATTAATAATGGACACTAGTTAGTACACTTGGCAACCATAAAGCCTTAAAGGTTGCTAGCCACTACACTTGGAAAAATTGATTTCAAATTAAATAATTTTTTAGTTTACCACCAAAGATTAGCCAAGACCATTATTATTTGTTTTCCTACAAAATAATTAATTTGCCTATCACATTAAAAACTCATTTTGGGAAATATAAAATTTCGTCACCATTTATTTATGTGTCAACAAGAAGTTTTTAATTTGTCAGTTAGGGTAAGATACAAATTTGCCAACATATAATATTTTATTTCCCTATGTTGAATGAAAAAAATCATCCTTGAGATAATTTTTTTTCTATCCATAAAATGCTAGATTTGATAGCATTTTACATATTTTTTCTAGGAGAGGTTTCTTAAAGTTATCCCTGATTGTAATCTTTTGACAGAGATAAACTCTTGACCAAGTGCACTCTAAAAAGTTGAAAGCTTTGTGAGGATCCTCCTGCACATTGTGGTTTTTGCCCTAGACGGGTTTCCACAAGATAAATTTATGTGTTATGTGATGCTACTTGTGTCTTAATTCAAACTGGTTAAGTTGTAGCTATCAATTTGAATAGACTGGTGTGAGTTAAGATTGGCAAAAAAATTAAGTTATCCATAATATACTTATTCACCCTCCTCCCAGTATATTCATTAGCAACTGGAACAACAAATTATCTTGGGATATAGAGAGAGGTAAAAACATTGGAAGATTTTATATGATACACCATTAACAAATTCTAAAAAAATAGATCTCCTGGAGGTTTTTAATTTTTTAGAAAATTAACATTTACTTATGTATTAAATAATGAGATGTTCGAGGATCCCTCAAACTAGTTTGTCCTCTTGCGAGGACATGTTGTATTTTTTCCCTCTACTACATGTGTGAGGACATGTCTTATTTGTAATTCCTTTCATAAATAAATTAGTTTATCCTCCTTAAGAGAATGTTGAAACTTTGCACACACTTATTGTGAATGGTGACATTCATAGAATTGGGAAGTTACACATGCAACTCCTCTCCTCATCTTTATTTAAGTGATTTCTCTCTATTATTCTTCTACACATCACAATTGATGTTATTGTAATGAGACTCTCTCTCTCTCTCTCTCTCTCTATATATATATATATATATATATATATATATATATATATATATGTATACATGTGTATACACATGTATACATGTATACATGTGTATACATCTGTATACATGTATACATGTGTATACATGTGTATACATATGTATACACATGTATACATGTATACATGTGTATACACATGTATACACACACACACACACACATATATATATATATACATATATATATATATACATATATATATATATACATATATATATATATACATATATATATATATACATATATATATATATACATATGTATACATACATATATATATGTATACATATATATATATGTATACATATATATACATATATATATATACATATATATATATATATATATATATATGTATACATATATATATGTATATATATATATATGTATGTATACATATATATACATATATATATGTATATATATGTATATAGATGTATATATATATGTATATATCATATATATATACATATATATGTATATATATACATATGTATGTATATATATGTATGTGTGTGTGTGTGTGTGTGTGTGTGTGTGTGTGTGTGTAAAATTCACAAGAGGTTTTTCTATATTTTTTTCTTTCAAAATCTCTTGTCTTCTCTTGTTGACTTTTGGGTGATTGCTCCTAGTTTACAATTTTCTCATGGTAACAGTTTTTCTTCATCTAACTCTCTTGGATTTATTGTTCCTTGCTCTACTTATTATTTCTTTCATGGTATCAGAGCTAAAGTTACTATCTTTATGTTGAGTAAGGTGCACCATCCTCATTTTTTGGGAGATTTTATAATATTATAAGGAAGATAGCATCATCCCTTATAGTTTGGAATATTTAGAAAGAGAGAAATAGATTCATTTTTGAAGTGAATAGTCTATGTATCAAAATGGAAGCAAAAATTACATTAGTAAATGATAAATTAAAGAATGAGAAGATTGATGAGGGGTCATATTAAGGGATGGATAAATTAGAAAAACATGTCATATATAGGCTTAATATTACTCCCCAATATGGGAAAGGAGGGAAATGGGGGAAGGAGAGCATACAAAAAGAAGACTTGATCAAAGATAAATTGCCTTGGAATATAGACTAGAAGGATTCTTAGGGAGGTTACCAAACTTTAAATAGTATTATCAACAGACCTAGGACAAAATAAGTATTGGCCAATAGGAAGATATGTTAGGTTTAGATGGTATTATCAACACACCTAGGACAAAAAAAGTATTGATTAATAAATGGAGAAAATATGTTAAGAATTACATTATAATTAACAATAGAGAACCCACCTTTAATGTGACATTGGAAGTCTTTAGATGATACACCATTAAAAAAATCTTTAAAAAATAGAGTCATAAAAGGTATTAAAATAAAGAGAGTTAATACTTAGAATGTGGGTAAACAAGTTAATATAGACATTTCAAGTAAGGGTATCACAAGGTTAATGATGTATATGAAAGTCTAGTAAAAGAGCAATAATGAAAACAAGTGGAATTCCTATTCATTTGTATTGGGATAAAAAGTGTTTACCCAAAGCTAGGGTGTTTATGTGTAACATTAAAAAAGGATTTTAATAGTTGATTGGTTTAAAACGACTAGGTTTTAAGGACTTCCAAAATGTCCCTTATGTAAAAGTAGGGATAAAATTGTTGACCATTTACTTTTGAATTGCCCTTATGAATGCTAGAGTTGGTTGTGGAAGATAGTAGATAGAAATCAACATTACACAATGATCTTGTGGACACATTAAAAGGTTAGCCTATGATTTGTGAAATAGGTTTGTATAGTATTATATGGAAGATAGAATCATCCATTTTAAAATAAGTTTGTATAGTATTATATGGAAAATAACATCATACATTGTAGTATTGGATATTTCCATTGAGAGATAAATGCAAAGAATTTTCAAAATGGATAGTTTATGTAACAAATTAGAAGCAACAACTACATAAGTAGTAAATATAAATATAAATTTGAGAAAATTTATGAGGGATCATATACTTACAAGGGTAGAAAAATAAGAAAATCATGGCCTAGGCTTAATATTCCTCACAAATATAGCAAAGAAGGGGAAAAAAGCATGCAAAAAGGAAAATAATGCATTTCACAAAAGCCAAAATATGAATTGTATAAATTACACCTTGATGGAACTATAGACACCCTAAAATTGGTAAGACTTTGAAAGTATCATTTTCATCAAATCAATAAAGATTAAAGAAAAATTAGAAAAAATGAGAAAAAAACAATAGACATTTGGATTAATCACAACATCAAGTTATGTATGTAATTAATTTAATCAATTAATTGCTTGAGCTCTTGATATTTTTACAATTCAAATTCCAAAATCATTTCAAAGAGGAAAATTAATTCAAAAGGGGGAAATAAAAAATCAATTTAAAAAGATAAAAATATAAAATTGAAAAGGAAAATTTAATTAAATCAAATAAAGCCATTATCCTCTCAAAAGTGAAAATCCATCTTTTTGGATTTAAAAAGAATTGAAAAACCCCTTTTATTCTCACAATTTAAGTCAATTGGAATTTTCCACTTGGGCTTTTATGAGATATTTCCAGATTTACTATTACCCCTAGTGAAAAAGTAAATACTACATCTTTACCCCAACCCCTTCTAAAATCCTATGAATAGGATGCAAAATCAAGAGCAAAAGGACCCAAGTTTTATGCATTCATACTCTAGGTGCACTAGAGCTAAGAGCTATCAAGTTATTAGCATCATAATTATAGAGGATTTTAAGCATTTAAAATTATTTTAGCATCATTTAGTCTTATTTAGCATCATATTTAGAGTACTTTCATATATCTATCTTGCTAGATCCATCACTCATATATATCTCATATAGCTTTTTCCAATCTTCATCATATCATCATAGATATGCAATAATAGGTTAATCTCATTCTCGGATTGTCACTAAGATGTCGATATGAGAGCAATTTTAGTGGTTGTAGTTAGGGAAACATGGGATCTTCATGAATTGTTTATTTGATAGTTGTTTCTTGGGTCTACTTTAGATTTACTATCATTCTCTAGCACTTCGCATCAAGGTCTCATGAATACATGTTTCCTCGTATACAAAATAGTGCCCACCATGGGGCCAAATTAAGGCCTCATTTTCACTTGGATTTTCAAGCTAACCCTATAACTTTTCTTGCAAATATATATTTTTCTCTTTATTTGTACAAATATGACTTCTTGCAGGCTTAGTAGCACTTTGGGAAGATGCACAATGTGCATCAAAACCTTTGGAAGAGGCTTGAGGATTGCTAAATACCAGATATGAGATTTGCTCTACCATTTTAGCACTATTGTCTCTATTTTAGCACATTTACAACATTTTGTTGTCCATATATAATTTATTTCAGCATATTTTCTTTCTTTCTATTATAACACATTTTATCTTTTCTATAATGCATATGCAATATTATGTAGCGCTTACATGATACAAAATAGTGCTCATGCAACTTTCTATAGAACATTTGTTCTAATTTTGCATAAACCTCTGATATGTTATTCTAATTAAAATTTTTTATTTATGGGTGATTACATATCTCTAAAAATCTGTAAGGAAGTAACTAGGTAATCAAAATTGTGGAAACAAAGTGCCAAAACCTTAAAAATGTGCCTAACCTTTTTCTAGCTTTGAAACAAGTAAGCCTAAACCCTTTTGGTTTCTAACTTGAATTGTGGCATTTTCTTATTCCAAATTTAGCATAAGTTAGACAAGCTATTTTGAATCTTTGACTTGGTATTAGAACTATGCTCTTCACTCCCATGAGTGAATCAAAATGTCAAACATACCTAGTTTGTTGTAAGAATTAGCTATAAAATGAACAAAACACCTAGCATAATTAAGAGCCTCTTGTTTTCTATAGATTAAAGGCCTTGGAATTGAACAAGTCATATTTGGTGTGTTTGGAAGTCAAAGTGGTAGGAATATGCTCTCATCCTTTTAGGGTGATCAAATTCCCATACCTACTTTTGATTTCAATTTTCATTTCTTTTCACAGGTAGCTTACAAAGCCATAAAAGGCATACCTTGTGAGATTTTCCTTAATAGAGTTGGTGAGAGGGAAAACCTTCAAAGTTGCATTCTTAATGGGATGCAAGACAATAGTGTTCAAAAGATAGCCTTCTTCCAGTAGTCTCATAAGGGATTGTGCCAAACCTCCCCTACGTTGGTGAGAAGCTCTCTTTTATAGAGAGGTAAATTTGAACATTATTGGATGTTACTAAATCCTTGTAGTCACCACTTAGAGTAAGGCCATTTTTAGGAAGTCATTTTATTTTAGGTTTGTGCTGGGAATTTCACTATTTTTCTAATTGTTGTGTTTGAAAATGATTTTTTTGGGTTAAATAAACATTTTACCAGTTCAAAATTTTAGTTAAAAATTGTCATAAATTACAAGGAAACAAAAATAATAATGAAACAATGTATTTGTTCTATGAAATAATGCATATACATCACAAACATGTGCATTCGAGACACCTAAAAATGCATAAACCTTTCCAAAGAGTTCATAAGCAACATTAAACCATGCTTTTATATCATTAAATGATGCATATAAGATATTAAAGCACATTTGAACCCTTAAACAATGCATCCATACAACATAATAGCATGTGGTGAAACTAGAAGAGCACATTTACAACTAATTGGAGTACATTTGAGCAATTTTGTAATGTTTTTTGTGAAAATTGGCAAAATAGTGGATACCTACATTATGGGTTTTCCAAATCAGAGAGAACATTTCAACCCCCTTTTTCTTTATCAACATTCTGCAAAGTTGGGAAACCTTTTAAGACCAATACATTAAAAATCAAGCAAGAAATTTTACATCATCTATAGTTTAAAAAATCCTACCTAGAGTCCAATTTAACAAACATCATTAGTCCTTCCTCTTAAAAAGTCAAACATCAAAGGATACACACATCCTTTCACCCATTGACTTTATAGAGCTTGATTTGATTGTCAAGGTTTTCTTAACTTTTGGTCTTGTTGGAATGACTTGCAATCTTGCCTTGATATTTTACTACTGCTTGGTCTAAAGATTATCTTCACCTTGTAACATGATGAAAGACAAAAAGGTTTACATTCATCTCTCATGCCACTAAGAAAAACTAGTACTAGTGCAAAGGAGAAAGAACCAAAATGGGTTGCCACTCGTATAAGTGCAAGGATAGAAAAACAAACTACATAAGATAAATCCTTAAAATCATCAAACACCATTGATCTCACAATATCAATTGACTATTCATCAACTATGGACATGTAAAGAACTCCCTCAGCTAGAACAACCAATATTAGAGATGTCTTATCAATTCCCATCGAGGAGCGATGCTTACTGTAATACGAAGATAGATGAGTTTCAACAAAACTCAGAGTTAGTTGATATAATGGAGAAATTATTAGAAAGAAATAAAGAGAGATACCTTTTATCTCTAGTACAACAAGGTGGAAAATTACCATTTGACTTTGATACATCCAACCTTAAGAAAGAACAAGAAGATACACCTTCGGATGTTGTTACACAAAAAATCCAAGAGTTACAATTCAAAATGGAGAGATTAAAGAGAGGGAAGGTACAACCAATAGAGTTTAGTTTAGAGAAGATATGTCCTCTCCCCTTTGACATAAGTGTCATTTTGACACCATTCCCTCTGAATATGCAAATACCAAAATACAACAAGTATTTGGTACATCCGATCTCAAAGACCATCTTCAAAAATTCTATACTTAAGTATGGAATTCATACATGATACACCACATCTCATGCAATTATTATTTTCCAAACTGCCCTTGAATATTTGATCATTAGATCTATTGGATTTTATATTCATCACACAAAACAACATCGAGAAATAGGTCATTGTGATAGAGTTGTGCAACACTAAACAACTCATAGGAATTGCTAAATACCACCATGAAATCCTCAAGAAGGAAAAGACAAACATTTTCATCAATAGCCTCTCTAAGCCCATGAACTATTGGGTACAACTTCAATGCCCTAAAGATTTCAAAACCACACTGGAGAAAGTAGCGAAAGTAGAGGAGATTTTGATTAATAATGAAAGTCTTGAAATATCCAAAGATGGAAAGGGTTTCCACAATAACTTTTCACATCAAAATAACTCTTCCAATCATTTGAATGATAAACAAAATTTTTGATGGAGAAAGAATAACAAGAACATGGTGAATGACAGGTTTGTAGAGGAAGATAGCATTAAACCATAGCCTTACCACTTCCCAAATCAACCATCTTCCAATGTCAATAACTCTAGTACATCTACCAGCCAAGGAGTGCAATGATAAGACAACCCTTATTCATTATATAGATGAAACAATACTTTTCCATCCATGTCAAATACTCTAAATAAATAGGTCTCATAGAATCAAGCTCCTCCACCAAAGGGATATAGGCCTATCAACCTACCAAATGTATATACTCCCATAGGTATAACATATGAATAAACCTTACAAATGCTCTTGGTTGATGACCTCATCGTACTACTAGAAGCTAGGCCATATGATCCATGAGCCAAACCATCATGGTAGAATGAAAATAACTTATGTACATACCATTGAAATCAAGGAAACCTTACTAATAATTGCTTGGATCTAAAGATTGTTGTACAAAAATTGATTCATGAAAACACCATTGAGGTCAACAGTCTCTACTCCATCAAAGACCATATGGCATTCAAAAATCCCTTTATGAGTCATAAGAAGGGAGAATCTTCAAAGACCAACCAGAATAAAATTGCAAGTGAAAAGGTTAACTATACCCACAATTATGACAACATGATTAATATGTTATCAAGATTAGATGACATTGTTAATGTTATAATTGTCAAGGAAAAACAAGAAGAAACCTCTAAATGTTATTACTCGAGGTCAAGCCTCTAAAGTGGTATTTTTGGGGGAAACCACCAACCTAGATCAATCCACCACAAACTCCACCACCTCCAAGTATAGTCTTGTTAATCAACTGTTCAAATAACCTGTGCATATCTCAATCTTTGAGTTGCTATAAATCTCCCTAGAGCATAAAGAAATATTAACTAAAGCCTTAGTACCAAAAAATTTGGATGTGAGTAGATTCCAAAACACAATGAGAAATCTTGCCAAACCTCGTTGTGTATCTTTCTCTACGTAAGATGACATATCTTTAGCCCATCCCCAAAATTTTCCCCTACATGTAGAAGTCTTTGTACATAGAAATAGGGTGAAAAGAGCATTGATTAATGATGGTGTTGGTTTGAATATCTGTACTCTAAACTTGGTGAAAGCACTCAGATTTATAAAGGATGTTGTAGATCTCAACAAGAAGATCACTATCATATTTTATGATGATCAAGAAAGACCATCTAAGGAGATGGACATCTTGCCAATAAGAGTTGGCTCAATAATAAAGGAAATTGTCTGCCAAGCTCGTGACCTCTAGTTAACATATAATATCTTGTTAGGAAGGCCCTAGATACATTATATGCAAGTTGTCCCATCTACCTATCATCAATATTTAAAGTTTCCTCATATGGGTCAAGAAATAACCATACCAAGGGATGAGAACTATACACAATATTGCAACTTCCTTGTTCCTCATAAAAGGGATGAAATCTCCATAGACATAAACAAAAACAACATATCTATACCAAAAGAAACATTAGACTTAAAGGATTAAGAAAACAACCACTTTTCTACAACAACTAAGGAAAAAGTGAAAGTGGCATGTTCCAGTTTTACAAATTCCTCATCTCTCCCTACACAAGATTACAAAAAACAATTATGAAAAGATGGACTGTTTGATGAAAGACTTTGAAAGGGAATGAAAAATCTAACACAAAAGTGTTGGAGAATATTCTATTTCTCCATTTGACCTACCCACATTCCTTAGGTCACATGGAAAGTCATCTTCCATCATACCTCCTTGGCCCTGTAATGAATACTTTGTCAGAGATAAAAATTCATCACCAAACATAGGGGAAGATGAAATTAAAAATGTTTGAAATGTTGATATCTCCCACCACATTTTTGGAAAAGGTTATGACTTATTGAAAGATGGGTTATCCTAGGGAAGACCCTCTAGGAAAAGGAAAAGGCATAGTTAAACCACTCAAAGAAATTTTTTGGCCAACTACACTTAAGACAGGTGTGGGTTACTCCAAAAAAGAACATGAAGGCTTACTAGTCCATTCTAGGTCACAATCTCTTGATAAGAAACATCTTAAGCATAAGGGTCCCTCATCCTCTACACAAATTTGGGTCCCTAAAGATAAAAGCACCATGGATTACTATGCATCAAGTTTGGAGGTTATAAATTTCTCCCTCTCCAACCTTCATCTTACAGAGGAGACTCTCTTAACCACAAATAATAATGAGGAGGAGGATGACTCTACCAAGTGGGAATTTGAATCACTATATAATGAGTCCACCCATGAAAAAGCATGTGATGTAGTTCACACTTCTACCCACAATACTATAAGAGAACATAAGTCTTGCTTCACTTTAGACTCAAATTTGACACCAAAATTGTTTTGCATTAGGAGAGTTTAGAGGAAAGCCTAGGAAATACAAGTGATGCCATGGGATAAACAAATGATAATAGGTTTGAATTTCAAACACTTTTTCCAAACCTCTTTCCAAAAGAGGTTGAAGATGAAAATAGTGAGTAGTTTGATGATCCTAGTTTGCTAGATCATCTAGAGGAAGCCCACATCATCAACTTACGTGATACAATGTATGAGTCATCTAACAAGATCATGACCTTGAATCTTGTTGAAGCCAACTACCCCTTTGAACCCCTATCATTAGTCCATCCTTAGCTTATCACTTGGGATTCAACTGAAGCCAACAACCCTACTTTTGACTTTGATCATGACATATTTACCTACCTTAATGTGGTTGAACCATCTTCAAGATCTGAGATGAGTAAAATATCAGTAAATGAGAAAAAAATCAATCACCTCAGCCAAAGGGACCAAAACATGACAAAAATAATATAAAAAATAGAAATACAAGAGGACATACATCAGATGGTGGAAACCAAATTGTGGTACCAAATGATGGGGTGATTGATGCTTTGCCCCAAGTAATCAGAAGAGAGGTTGTCAATATTGATCAAGACCACTGAGATGATTAATATTAGGTTGGAGGAAGAACCAAAATTCATTCACCTAGAAATATCATTGACACCTAATGAAATAACATAATTTATAAAGTTTTTCAAAGATAGACAAGTGAATTTTTCATGGTCATATGCAAACATGCCAAGTCTAGATCCAAAGTTCATCCTGCACCACTTGAATATTCTACAAAGGGCTAATCCCATTAAACAAAAAGTTAGAAAGATGCATCCCATGTAGCACTTTTGGTCAAAGAAAAACTAGAAAAATTGCTCAATATTAGCTTCATCAGACCCTTAGCACATGCCTCATGGATATCCAACATAATACCTATCTAGAAAAAGACAACACCGTCAGAATCTGCATTGATTTCTGAGATGTGAATAAAGCATGCCTAAAAGATGATTTCCCTCTCCCAAGCATCGATATCATTATTGATCTCACAACATGGCATTCCATGTTCTCACTAATGGATGGATTTTTAGGGTATAACCAGATCTAGATAGCACCACAAGATTAAGAGAAGACAACCTTTATTTGTGCTTGGGGAACATTCTACCAAAATATTATGCCCTTTGGTTTAAAAAATGTGAGAGCCACCTATCAGAGAGCCATGACGAGCATCTTCCATGACATGCTACACACCTTCATGGAAGACTATGTCGATGAGATCTTGGCTAAGTCTCATACACGACATGAACATCTTCCTATCCTAGACAAGATTTTCACCCAAGTTGAAGCTTTTAAAGTTTGACTTAATCACAAAGAAGCATACCTTTGGGGTTCAATTAGGAAAAATTCTAGGCTATATTATTTTTGCAAAGGGGATAGAGGTGGATCATAAAAAGGTATAAGCCATTTTAGATATGAAAGCACCTAGCAATATAAATCAACTATGGTCATTACAAGGTAGATTGTAGTTGGTGAGATGTTTTATCTCCTAGATAGCTGAAAAGTGTAGTCCCTTCACCCACCTCTTACACAAAGATGTTATTTTCAGATGGGATGACAAGTGTGAAGTCACCATCAACTTTCTTAAAACATATTTGGTGACCCTCCCATCTTGATCTTGCTTGTTCCACACAAGCCACTCCTAATGTATGTTTCAGTAACTGAGAGATCACTAGGGGCACTATTAGTCCAAGAAAATAATAGGGGGAAAGAGAAGACCATTTACTACATTAGTAGAACTCTAGTGAGTTATGAACTCAACTAAACATTTATAGGGAAAGCTTGCCTTGTAGTGTTTTTTGCTTTCCAAAAACTACATCATTATTAATTTATACATAAAGTGAATCTCATAGCCAAGATCAACCCTTTAAAGTACCTTCTTAGTAAAATATCTTTGATTAGAAAGCTAGTCAAGTGCATGATGATTTTAGGTGAGTTTGACATTGAATATTTTGATTGAAAGGATATCAAAGGAAAAGTTATAGGAGATTAGTGAGCAGACTCACTTTTAGAAGACTTGACCCTTATTATGGTAGATTTTCTAGATGCCCATATTAGTCATAGAGAGTCAATCACATGGAAGCTCTATTTTGATGGTTCTTATGCACACCATGGATTAGGTGCAAGTATTCTATTCATTGCTCCTCAAGGTGTCACCATACCAAAATCATGCAAGATCTTGTTCCCTTGCACTAACAACATGGTCAAATACAAAGCTTTAGGCCTCAAATTAGCTATGGAATGGAAATTAACAATGATCTATGGAGACTCTTAATTGATCATCAATTAGGTCAATAATGCATATCAGACCAAGGATGAGAAATTGTTTCCTTAAAAATAAATGATTGACACACTCATAGAATATTTTGTCTAAACCACTTTTGAGTAGATTTTGATAGATAAAAATGGGGTTATCGATGACACGGCTACTTGAACCTCTTTACTCTAGTTACCAGATCAACATGAACACTATGAGTTCTTCGTCAAAGAGCTAGTTCAACTCACATTTTCTCAACTTGAATCCCACATTATGTGCCTCCTAAATACTCCAGAATCCTCTTGGTATCTTCCTATTTACACCTACCTAAAGGATAACATCCTACCCATCAACCAATCCTAAACCAAAAATGAAACTTCATAAGACAAGCCTCATATTACATGTTGGTGGCTTATGCATTATATTGTAAAGGTCTAGATGGAACTTTGTTTAGATGTCTAGAAAATGAAGAGTCTAAATTTTCTCTAGAAGAGGTCCATAACATAATTTGTGGATCACATTGTAGTGGATTTACCTTGGCTAAAAAAATTCTTAGAATGGGCTATTTTTGGCCAACCATGTAAAGGGATTCTATTGACCATGTCAAAATCTTTAAGAAGTGTTAGATCCATGGTAACCTAATTCATGCACCTACTCAAGAGCTTCACCCATTGATGAAACCATGGCATTTTTATCAATGGGGTTTTCATTTGATTGAGATGATACATCCACACTCCTCTAGTGGCCATATATGGATCCTCACCAGTATAGAATACTTCACCAAATGGGTGGAGGCAACGTGACTCAGAGATGCCACAAGAAAATATATTTCTTTGTTTATCCTTAATAATATCATTTGTAGATTTGGCATACCCCATGTCATCTTGACTGATAATGCCTTGTATTTCAAAAATCAAATAACTGATGAGTTCTGCAATAAATTTCATATCATCCATCTGTTGAAAATAATAGATCAATTGCATATTGTCTTTGATGTTACACAAAATGTCATATCTTTACCAATTAGTGTATGCTAAGATCACTCAGGTGATGAAGCTAGTTTACTATGTCTATCAAGTATTACAGTGTTTGCCAGGTTCAGAAGATAGTGTATGCCAAGTTTACTAAGGCATCAAAGAGAAGTTACTAGAAGTTGAGTGTTAACTGAGCTCACTCAATTAACAAAGGAAAGTTGGATGGAACTAGTACTAAATGAGCTCACTCAGTTACCAATGGAAGTTTGTGAAGATGAAGTGTTAACTGAATTCACTTGGTTAACACATGAAATTCATTTCTGAGTTAGTGTCTATCAAGTAGGGTTGACTAATGAAGGATTTTTTTGCTTTGGCATATTGAGTTTAATTGATTTGTTTGTTGGTTCTAGCCAACTAAGGAGATGAATATTAATTATTCTAAGATGTATTCAAGATGACTTGACAATGTTTATGATATAAGTATAGGATCAAGTTGAGGATTGAAAGTGTGTGTAAGTGAATGGAAGAATAAGAGATTCTTAGAGGAAGCAAATTAGAAGGATAAGAAAAATAATCTTGAGGAGTTGTAAAGATACATTCAATCAGAAAGACACAAGTATTCAAGCCATAATTGAGATCTAAAATCAACAATATAGTTGCATCAAAAATTAAGTCATATCATTGTTACTTTCTAACCGTTGTAGCAATGAACTAAATCTCTTAACAGAGTTGGCTTAAGAACTATTTGTAAATCCTCTAACAAGGTGGCATTTCTAGATTGAAGTTTCTAAATACCTCTAACAAGACCACTCCTAACAGGGTGATTAAATCATCTAAAAGGGTCACACCTAACAATGTGTTTTGTAACCTTTAATAGAGTTGGCTCCTCATAGGGCTTACTTTAGAAGAGTGAAAATCAGTAACTAGTTGTAATTAGTGGTTTTTTCCAAATTGAGTTTCCACGTTAAATCTTGGTGTCACTTGTGTTCATGCTATTTCTTTTATGTGTATGGTACTAAGTTAATTAAGGTTAAATGAAAATAATATCTTAAGTTTTGCATGTTTTGCATTTGTCGAGTAACAATTATTATTTTAGAGGTTACTGAGTTACAACATGTTGTTAGAGGTAACTAAGTGCTTGTGTGTTAATTGAGTAACATCAGTTTCATCAGAGTTTATGTCTTGTATTAACATATAAGGGATATGGGATTTATTTTTGTGGTAACTGATTAACCCCTCCCCTCTTAGTTACTCCTCTTATATTTCCAACAATTGGTATTAGAGCTTTTGGTGCTTGCAAAGAAGGTTTCAAGGACCTAAGCTAAATATAAGGATGTCTTACAAAAGAGAGATCCCCAAGTTGAAAAGAGATAAATTCAATGCATGGAAGGAACTTATGAAGTTACATTTTGGAACCATCGGTGATTTAGGTCTAAAATATTTGAATGCTAAGTATGTGGCACCTACTAGAACTATTACTATTGAAGAAATTGCAGAAAAAAAGAATCATAACATTATGATGATTGATATTACTTCAACTCTCAACTATGCCAAATTTGATGAAGTCAAAGACTATGGTATTGCTTATGAGATGTGGATCAAGCTAAAAGTCATCTAGGGAGGAGATTATAATGTAAGAAGAGCTAGCGATGAAAGCCTAAGAGGATAATTTGATCAAATAAAGAGAGAAGATGAGAACATTGCAAAGTACAATGATAAAATCAAAGATAGTGTTTGTGCAATCAAAGCCTTAGGAGAAAAGATTGAAGATGAATTAGTGGTAAGTAAGTTTCTCATAACACTTCTTGCTATATATTCAATTAGAGTCAACAATTCAAGAGATGAGATGCAATCCAAAGAATGATATAACATTGGATGCATTGGTTGGAAGATTGACTGTATTTGAGCTAGATAAATATGATAATTATGTTCCTAGTTCTAGCAATATTGAGTTTGCATTTGAAGCCAAGATGTCACTCAAAAAGAAAACTAAAAAGTCTAAAAGGAAAACAATTTGAAAGTAAAGAGGAAGATAGTTCTGTTAGTGATCATGAAGCCATTTAAGAATTACTTGAAAGAAATTATCCCAAAGGCAAAGTAAAGTACAAAAGAAAAATTTCTTTGATATGTTTTTCTTGTGAAAAAGTTGGTCACATTGTTGCAAGGTGTCCAAATAAAGAAGGAAAAGATGAAAAAAATAAAAATGACACTTATTTCTCATGTTAGAAAAAATTATACATGGATTATTGATAGAAGTTGTTCACATCATATGAATGGTGAAAAAACAAAGTTTGAACATATGGAACACTATGATGGTGGAAGTGTAAGAATTGGAAACAATGAACCATGTTGCATAAAGGTAAAAGGTTGTATCTCACTAACCAATGAACTTAGATCTGATAATGCTTATTGGGTTGAAGGACTAAAGCATAATCCACTAAATATGACAAATTTGAATAATATTTGAATAAGGTAGAATTCATGATTGGGAAGGCCAAGTTGCTAGATGGAAAAGGAAATCTAGTTGGGTCTGGTAACCAAACAATGTTGGAAATATATATGGAGTAACTAAGAGTGGGGGTGAATTAGTTACCACAAAAATATTTTAGATCCCTTGGATGTTAACAATAAAACTAAGTTATGCTATAATTTGGTAAACACAAAGAAAATGCCGTAACTCAGTAAAAGCAATGTGATTTACTTATTATCGATCTTAAACATTCCCAATGATTAACTTGAAAGCATAAAATAAATAACATGAACACATTAGACACCCGATTTAATGTAAAAACCCAATATGGGAAAAACCACCAATGTAACTAGTTACTAATTTTTACGCTTATGAAGTGAGCCCTATTAGGAGCCAACCTAGTTAAAGGTTACAAAACACACAGTTAGGTGTGACCTTTTTAGAGGATTTAATCACCTTATTAGGAGTGGCCTTGCAAGAGGTATTTAGAACAATTTAATGGAACTATCACCTTGTTAGAGGATTTACAACTAGTTGTTAAAGCAACTCTACTAAGAGATTTTGGAATCACTGCTACAATGGCGAGAAAGTAACAATGAAATGAATTGAATAAGATGCAACTAAATTGCTGATTACAGATCTCTATTCTACTTCATGCTAGATCCTTCCTGATCAAATATTACTTTTCTGCTCCTAAAAGATATCTGACCATCCTTCAAGTTTACTCACACTTGTCTTCTCAATCAATCAAAACAATTGCATTCACTCACATACATTAGAATCTCAACTTGACTTTTCATTTATACCATTCAGATTATCAAGTCAACTCAATTAAAAATTACAATGACCAATAATCATCACCTTAGTCGTCTAGGATTAATATTTGAAACAGTTAAACTTCATTTCTCAAATCAACAAAATCCATCATTGGCCGACCCTACTCAGTAAACACTGATCTTAAAATGATTTCTCGTGTTAACTAATAGAAGCTTGGTTAACACTTAACTTGCAAAATCCTTTGGCAACTGAGTGAACTCGGTGAACACTGACTCTGACCAACTATCCTTCATTAACCATGAGAACTTGGTTAACACTATTTTTTGCCACAATTTCCTTCGATGCCTGAGTGAGCTCTGTAGACACTGTTTACGTAGAGTAATCTTCTAGGAATGCTTGGTAGACAAGGAAAATTGCCTTGTTGACCAAGTGAGCTCGGTAAGCATAGACTAACAACTGATATGACATTTGTGTAACATCAAAGACAACACACAATTAGACAATTGTATCCAACAATCTCCCTCTTTTGCATTGATGGAAACACAACTTGTCATAGCACAATGAAATTTGAAAACAAGACTTTCTCTGATAGAAAGTTTCTCCCTCTTAGATTTTATACCAAAAAATTCTCTAATGCAGTAATCTCCCTCTGTGAAGGAATTACATAGCTTCTACCTCAAAAAAAATTTCAAAAAGATATGACAATAAATTCTCCCTCTTTGACAACACATTGCAAAGACAACACATACTAAATGAGTATCAATGTACCTTGAGTACTAATTCATATGCAATGTTCCCTTGACTATGCTACATCAATTGATAGATCTTCAACTTAGTTCCTATTGATGCATCACTAAAACTCTATTTAGTGAGCTTTAGATAAGGGAATGATCCCTAGCTTACCTCTTAGATACAAGAATACATCCTTAGGTAATGGCTTGGTAAATATGTCTACAATCTATTCTTTTGTATTGATATATTCCAATCTAATTTCTTTGTCTTGCACCAATTCTCTGACAAAGTGGTATTTTATAGAAATGTGATGGTTTTGGAATGCATCATTAGATTCTTTGATATGTTAATTACACTTGTATTATCACAAAACATGACAACTGGTTCTTTGATCTCAAACTTCATGCCTTCCAACAACTGTTTAAACCAAACAATATCAGAATAGATCACTACTATTGCAACATATTCTGCTTTTACTATAGATTGGGATGTGCAATTTTACTTTTTACTTGTCCAAGATATCAACCTTTTACCAAGAAAGAATGCTCCACCACTTGTACTCTTTCTATCATCAATGTTACCTACCCAATCAGCATTAGTAAACACTTTTAAGTCCAAATTTCCTCCAAGTTTATACCATAAGCCATAATCTTTAGTACCTTTCAAGTATCTCAAGATCCTTTTGATTGCCATCATATGATTTTCTCTAGGTTTTGCTGAGAATCTTGCTACTATACCAACTACAAGAGCAATATCACGCCTTGTATGAACTACATACTATAATTTTCCAATCATTGATCTATATAAGGTCTTATCTACCTCTTTTGAGTCATCATCTTTGGTAAGATTTAATCCAGTACACATGGGGGTTCCAACTGGTTTTGAATCTTTCATACCAATTTTTTTGAGTATCTCCTTGATATACTTAGATTGAGTGATGTAGATGCCATTCTTGCTCTGCTATATCTGAAGACCAACAAAGAACTTAATCTCACCAAACATAGACATTTCAAATTCTTTGTTCATTTCTCTAAAAATTCTATGCATAGATCATCATTCCCTGTAAATAAAGTATCATCCACAAATATTTCTACCAATACAATCTTGTTGTCTGGTCCTTCCTTAATGTACATATTTTTGTTATCATTAGTTCTCTAGAAAAGTAGTTGTGCAACCTCTCATACCATGCTCTAGGAGCTTGTTGTAGACCATACAATAATTATGTGTAATTTGCAAACCATGTCCCTTTTTTTTGGATCAATAAAACCTTCATGTTGTTCATCAAGAATACCATTGAGAAATGCAGATTTAACATCCATCTGATATACTTTAAATCCTTTATGTGCTGCATATGCAAGTAAGGTCCTGACACTTTCCAATCTTGCAATAGGAGCAAAAGTTTCACCATAATCAATGCCTTCCTCTAGAGAATATCCTTTACACACCAATCTAGCTTTGTTTCTTGATACCTTACCATCTTCATTCAACTTATTCCTGAATACCCATTTTGTTTTAATCACATTTTTTTCTTTAGGCCTAGGTTCAAGAGTCCAGGTTTTGTTCTTTTCTATTTTCTCTATCTCTTCATTCATAGCCTCAATTCAACTTTCATTTTCCAATGCATCTTTTACATTTCTAGGTTCAAAATCAGCAAGTAAACATGTACCTTTTAACTTACTTCTTGTCTTCGTACCTTCTGATTTATCTCCAATAATTTGATTTGGTGCATGATGCATCCTAACATACTTGGCCAATATAGGTTCTTTTCCTTTTGAATGACTTTCATTGTCATCCTTTTGAACTTTAACTTCTGGTTCTAGTTGCTCAGACTCAGTAGGCATTGGCTTGGTCACTCCAAAATGTGACTCGGGTTCCTGTAACTTGGTTTGAACTTCTTGCAACTTGGTGACCAAGGAAGACTCAAGAGTAGAAGTCTCCTAATTGATAGATGTGTCTATCAATGTATCAAGTTCAATATAAAAAAATCTCCTATAATCCTCTGGTTCCTTTTTGCTTTCTTCTTTAGTCCTTTCTGCAAACTCATCAATTCTCACATGTGCACTTTCTATGATTTTATGAGTAGACAAATTCAAACATCTATATGCCTTACTCTTGCAAGAATATCCTAAAAATATACCTTCATCACCTTTCACATCAAAATATACCTAAAAGTTTTGTTTAGGTGCCGAGCTATCCAGGAAACAACATGTGCCGAGTATTAGCAATACTTCAGGAGCCGAGTAACTCAGTATATCAGCATAAGAGTTTGTAGTTGCACAAACTATGATGCAAGTAGTTTTTACAGCTGACATAAGGTAAATCTCAAAGGATTTAATGATGTGATCGAATCTTTTATTTTTCCTATGCAATTTACATGCAACCAATAAGAAAAATGACGAAGTCATGCAACCAATAGAAGAAGTGCAAATAATAAGTGAAAAATGAAGACTGAATATGGATCATAGATCCATACCTAACCCTAAATTCTCAAATCTCTTTATAAGGAAGATGAAATTTCATTGTAAATATATGAGTAGACATACAAGGGTGCACAAGGAATTCTATTTTTAGAAGCAAGGATTATCAGATCACAAAGGATCAAGATTAGAGAAAGCGAAAAAGGTGCTTGCATTCAGCAATCAAGGATTGTAATCTATCAGGTTCATTGTACCTAATACTCTCTAGCAATTTTATTAGAATGAAAATCCTATGGTGATAGGTTAGCTTAACAACTATTTCATAAATATTTTAATTAGGTGATTAAATCCTTTAACAGGGTGACACTTCATGTTAAGTGTTTGTAAATCCTCTAACTAGGTCACTATTGATACAATGTAAAGCATTTAACAAGGCATACCATCAGAAGTGGTTGAACAATATTGCTGCAGTAATTTTTGTGGGTATCATCCCCACCCCAGTTTTACCTTCTTATTCCTGGAGGGTTTCTGGGTTACTAAACTCTAGTGTTATGAGTTGTTGATGCATGTGTTTCGTTTCATGTTTATTTGATGTATTTACATGCATGCAATTTACTTTTAGTTAAAAGTTCTATTGGCTAAAGTGTGATACTTATGATTCACCCCTCCCCCTCTCATAAGTAATCTTTCCATATTTGAATATTCCAACAATTGGTATAAGAGCTTATCTAGGTTCTCACAAGGAAAAGCCTAACAACTTGGAGGAAAAGATCTAAAGATGGAAGCTTTCAAACTTGGAAAGATAATTGAAAATCAGGTGATAGATGTGCAACTTGCTCTGCATAGCTTGGAGGAATTTAGAAACAAGTTGAGAAACTCATTAAAAAAAAGGAAGGATGTAGCCATAGCTGAAAATGATATACACTACAAGGAGATTGATACCACCAACATATTTTCCAACGGAGATACAAAAGAGTTTGATGTAGCAATAGTAGAATTGATGGAGAAAAACAAAGTTCAAGCATATGAGATAAGATCTCTCAAGATGGAACATGAGTCACAGGCCATAATGATATGTGAAATCACTGAACATAAGAAAAGAGCAGTTGAAGATAAAGTGATGATAGAAAATGACAAAAGAAATCTTGCAAACAGACTTGAAGAAAAATGTACTCAACTGACAAGGATCTCAAACATGTAGATGGATACACTTGCCCAAATGATGAACCTTCATCATGAACTCAATGTAAAAGATATTGAGATCTCTACTTTGAAGATGCAGAATGAACAAATACAGAATGAATTGAATAGAGAAAAAGAGGTAGCAGAGAATCTCAACAAATCAAGTGAAGCCATCAAGTATTTTGAGTAGTTGCTGAAATCCCCAAAATCTACCCATGATACATCAGGACTAGGATACAATAGCACTGAAGTTGGGGAATCATCAAAGAATGCTGAACAAAGAAGTGACAAAGGTAAGAATTCAAAACCCACTTGTCATCACTATAATAAGAAGGGGCATACAGCTAATGTGTACAGGAGTAAAAGATTCAATCAATCAAACACACCCAAAAATCAGAGTTTCTGTCACAAATGCAACATGCAAGGACATATGACACAAAATTGCAGATCCAATGTCACAAGGACTCAGAGATTTGATGGACATTGTTATAATTGCAAAAAATATGGACATAGGGCATTTGAGTGCAGATCAAAACCTATGTGGACATCAAATCAACCAGCAAAAATAGAAGGGAATGAAAGTCATTATCATTGGGATTACAACACCAGGTACAACTGTCATTATTGTCAAGAATATGGACATATACCACAGAACTGCATAAGAACACATTTCAGAGGAAACTACAAAAGATGGTTGAATCAAACTACATGTTTCAATTGTTTGAAAATTGGTCATATCAGCAGAAACTGTCCTATAAGATCAAAGGCACCCAAGACTAAAGAAAAAAAAGGAAAACAAAAGATTGATGTCGAAAAGATAAGGGGGCAAATGAACAAGACTTGGAAAAAGAGAGATGAGTGCAACACATCAAGTGGAGGGATCACTTCACCCAATGGGTCAAGTGATCACACTTCATCAAACTAAGCATGAGAAGTACATAGGACTGATATACAAAGCTATATCACACATCAGTCCCAAGAAAAAGAAGCTAAGCAAGGTATAAACCTACATGAAACAAGATGTCAAGACAAAAACTAAATGTTGTTGTCGAGCTCACTTTGGATACCGAGTTAAACTCCAACGAATGCCGAGCTTCCAACAACGATCGAGCTGATAACTGATGCCCAGTTGGATAACTCCAATGGAAGCTGAGTAAATTGGAAATGTATTACAAAGCTGAGTTAGGTCAAAATTTCTTTAGAAGTCAAATTGGCAATTGAGCATTTAATGCGATGGAAATAGGGTATATTATCGTGATTTCAATCAATTTTACTCATCGCGATCAAGAAGCAAAGAAGAAGAAAGAGAGCTGAGTGACTTCATAGCAAGAATCTAGTGTATCAAGTAGATTGCAACCACATTCAATACATTTTTTCATCAATCTTGAGGTATTTTCATTTGTGCCGAGCTACGTAGTTTCGTATCCTTTTATTGTGAAAAGCCTAGTTTGCATAAATGGCGTCAAGTTCAAAGAAAATCGAGGAAAAAGAGTCTTTTGAAGTGTAGTTAGTTTTAAATCAGGTCAAGCAACCTAATTTTCATCCTATTCTCAAAGTTTCCTACAAAAATGACCCAGCCGGAGCTCTCTCCCATATTCCCCCAAAAGTTGTAATGGTTCAAGATGTGAGAAAATGTTACAACTGTAAGATAGGAGCTCTAGGAGACATGGAAATAAGACAAGTATATGATAAACTGTGTGTAGATGGAGTCTTGAAAGAAGAATTCAAAATCGTTGAAAGAAAGGGTTTGACCCAAGTTTTAAGCTTTCCCACCGTATTCAAAACAGAATGGGTTAGACTTGTACTGAGCAAAATTCATGGTGGAAATTTGTGGTTAGAAGATATTCCCATCAAATTGACAAAAGAAATCATACATAGAGTAACAGGGTACCCAACCCTAGATTGATACAAAATCTTGAGAAGTGAATCAAAGGAGATTATTGAAAAGAATACTAGTGCATAGTGGAACAAAAGAGGAATGACAATTCATACCATACAGGATCCTCTAGTTGAGTTTGTTGTTAGAGTCATCACCCATAAATTCTATCAATCCAGTAGACTCAATAGTGTACCATGCATTGCAGTAGATGTAGGCTACAAATTGGTGAAAAAGGATCATACTTATGATCTTGTGGAACTGCAACTACAATAGATCAATGAAAACCTAGCTTCCATAAGAAGAACAAAGGGCACTCAATGCAAATTTGGAGCAATCCTAGTTTGCATATTCTTTTATGTTCAAAATGAGTTTCCTTCTTTTGGAAAAGTGGCATGGAGGAATGACAGAACCATCATTGCCCAAATCAATGAATATATAGAGCAAATGGGAGAAAATTTTGATACCTTGATGACAAGCTATTTTGAGGATTTCAAGAAATCCATGAAGCAAAGATCAAGGATACCAGCTTCCTTAGTAGAAAAACATACTAATGATATATGTTTCTTAGTTGACATTGATTTTACCTATATTCAAGCAGTAATACCAAAGGTAAGATGGCTAAGGCCATTTGGATATGAAATTAATATTGATGAGGCATCAACAACAATAACTGCATTATTAGTAGAAGAAATAGATAAAAGTGCTCCACATTTTGACACTTATGATGTGGTAAGATCAAAGATAAACATGGAATTAAAAACTACTTCCACATTGAAGAAGAAAGACAAATTATTAAAGAAGATTAAGAGGAAATTTGGTAAAGAAATTAAGGCTGAAGCAGAAGAAAAAGAAGATGATAGTGATGATGAAGATGAGCAAGAACAAGGGCCAATGGAATTAACTCAAGGTCTTGGAGAAGACAAGGAGGAAGATGCGGAGAAAGAAGAAGCCAAGGAAGCACCAATTGAAGCTGAGCCAAAGAAGAGAAAGGCAACAGAACAACCTTCAGCTAAGCCCAGATCAAAGAAAGCTGCCACGCCATCACCTTAAAAGCCAACAACATGAGCATCAACAAGGGCCTCCACTCAAAAGGCCAAAGAGGAAGTTACAAAGAAGAAACAAATCAAGGAAACACAGGAAGAGCCGGGGAAAAGAAGAAGATATGTGGCTCAACCTAACACTGATGAAGAAGACCAATCTGAAAAGGTAAGTCATTCATCAGTTGATACCTTATGTAAAAAGATTGGAAATGGTGACTTAAGTAATTTAAATAAAGTTGACTTCAGTAAATTTACTAAAGAAGAATAGAATAAGATAGAAGAAACAGTTTATGGAATGATGGCATAGTTCAAGTACACTCCACTTGAATTAGATGGACAATTGCCAAAAGAACTGTCAAAAATTGTAGAAGACGAATGGCATTTTTGTTTGAAAATGGAGAAGGAGATGAGGGAATCAACCCTAGCAAGTGTATTGCTGGATTTTACTAGGGAACAAGTAAGGAATGCAGTCAAAAGGCATAATAATAGGTTTACACCTAAATACAGGGCATTCTTCATACTCCAAAATAGGATGGAAGAGATTGTTCAAAGAACAATGAAATCATGGAAGAACTTGTACAAAAAGATTGAAGATTTTCTTGAGGAAGAATACAAGGAAGAAGTTGCTGTACCAATAGAGGAGAGGAGAAAAAGGAAAGAAGAAGAAGAAAAGAAAAGAGAAGAAGAGAAGAATGAAGAAGAAAAGAAATACGGAGAGGAGGAAGAGACACAAAAATAGGATATAATGGCAATAGCTGAGCAAAAGTAGCAACCAGATCAGAGTGTGCAAGACACACAATTGCCACCCCCTAGCCCTCCTCAAGCATCCATCTCACCTGCAGACACTGTAACTATTACTGATGTTCCTGATACTTCTGGTCAGAATATCAATCCATTAACTACAGAAGATCTTAAAAGAATTCTTGACCAATCTACACAACAAGCAATATTGTGTATAGATCTAGTATTGGTCAGTATAGATGAATTGCAAAAACTAGTAGAAAATACAGACAAAGATAAGGTGAATCCAAAAGAACCACCTTCTATCATCTCTACAACTACTAGTAGTCAATTTCAAATACCAATAAGCATAGTTGATGCTGCAAGATAGAAGCCAAGTGCAGCTATAGAAAAAGGAACAGAACAAACAGGACAGACTATTACATTTGATCCTACAGCACAAACACAAGGTGCACTTCCACAAATTACAATAATTGATCATGGTAGACAGAAGGAGGAGGAAACAATGAAAACCCCTAAAGAACAGGAGGCAATACAAACATTAATAAATTTGCCTACCTCGGGAACTCCTTTACACCAGCCATTGCAAATATCTGTACCAACATCTAGTACTACCAGAGTTGCAAGGGTACTTCAGTATGGAGACCCTGAATTAGATGAGGAGATAGTCATACCAAGCTATGACTCAAAATCAATAACCATTGATCAAATCAATGAGGTGCAAGAAGCACTAAATAGGAGGAAAAGATAGGAAATACTTAGGAAGGAGTATAAACATAAGAAAACACTATATGAGATTAAGGACATCTTTATGGATGCCTTCAATTTGCAATCACCAGATGAATCAAAGCATATCACGAAGCAATTAATAGATATTGTTGACCAGGTGACAAATGAAGACCTAGAAACAAATGCAAAACTTATGGAATGGTCAGAAAGAAAATTTCAAGGGAAAGTGAATGAGAAAATATCAAGTCAAATTGCACTTTCACAAGTTGAATTGGAAAAACTTATTGACAAAGTGAAAAAGGTACTTGAGAATATATTCTCATTGTACAAAAAGTTGTGTAATTTTTCATACTTCACACAAGAAACAAGCCAAAAGATACAGAGCTTGGAAAGAAATTTAAACATTTCAAGCATGCAACTACCAAATGATCCAGCTCAAAGTGAGAAGCATTTTGCTCAATCACTTCACACTCACAAAGAAATAGCTATATTAACAACAAATGAGGCTAATATCAAGGCCAAATTAATACAGCTCCATTCCTCCATTACCCCACATTTAGAGATACTCCATAAAGAGCAAGTATATGCGGAAACTGTTCTCAAGAAAGACCCAAATCTTTCTACATCAGATGGACTTATTCATCTTGCTGCCGAGACTTCCATCCAACATAAGTCACTGGAAATTGCTTTGAACAATTGGGATGCAGCTCTCAGGATGATTATGGAGGTAAACAACACATTTTTGGCTAAATATGGTCTTAACCCTTAAACATTCTTTGACATAAGTGTCAAAAAAGGGAGAGAAAATAGACATAATAGGGGGAGATACATATATTATGAGATGAATTAATGGGGGAGAAAAGACACAGAGGAGGAGCTTGATATACAGATAAGGCACAATCAACTCAGGGGGAGTTAAAAATTTTTTGAGGTATATATTGTAAGATTATAAGTTAAAAATTTTGATCAAGTTTTCTTTAAACTCTATATATACCAATTAGATTAGTAAATGTACTTATGAGGTCTGTTAAGTGTTTTTGTCACTCATGTCAAAGGGGGAGATTGTTAACCTCATAATGGTTTTTGACATTTGACTGCCAACACACTTAATCACATTCCATATTGGAGCCGAGTATACCATGCATGCCGAGCCACAACAAATGTTGAGTTAGGAAAGATTTTAGGTGCCGAGTGATCTTCATGTGCCGAGTAGTTTTCAGATGCCGAGTGAAGATCAGATATCGAGTAAAGATCAGATGTCAAGTAAAGATCAGATACCGAGTGAAGATCAGATACCGAGTGAAGTGTCAGCGCCGAGCAACACAAGGTGCCGAGTGTTAACAAGTACCGAGTAACATAAGGTGCTGAGTGATACAATTTTTTTTAGGTGCTGAGCTATCCAAGAAACAACATGTGCCGAGTATCAACAATACTTCAGGAGCCGAGTAACTCAATATATCAGCATAAGAGTTTTTAATTGCACAAACTATGATGCAAACAGTTTTAACAGCCGACATAAGGTAAATCTCGAAGGATTTAATGATGAGATCGAATATTTTATTTTTCCTATGCAATTTACATGCAGCCAATAAGAAAAATGATGAAGGCATGCAACCAATAGAAGAAGTGCAAATAATAAGCGAAAAATGAAGATTGAATATGGATCGTAGATCCATACCTAACCCTAAATTCTCAAATGTATTTATAAGGAAGATGAAATTTCATTGTAAATATATGAGTAGACATACAAGGGTGCACAAGGAATTCTATTTTCAGAAGCGAGGATTATCAGATCATAAAGGATCAAGATCTGAGAAAGCGGAAAAGGTGCCTGCATTCAGCAATCAAGGATTGTAATCTATCAGGTTCATTGTACCTAATACTCTCTAGCAATTGTATTAGAATGAAAATCCTATGGTGATAGGTTAGCTTAATAGATATTTCGTAAATCCTTTAATTAGGTGATTAAATCCTTTAACAGGGTGACACTTCATGTTAAGTGTTTGTAAATCCTCTAACCAGGTCACTATTGATACAGTGTAAAGCCTTTAACAGGGCAGACCATCAGAAGTGGTTGAACAATATTGCTACAGTAATTTTTGTGGGTATCATCCCCACCCCAATTTTACCTTCTTATTCCTAGAGGGTTTCTGGGTTACCAAACTCCAGTGTTATGAGTTGTTGATGCATGTGTTTAGTTTCATGTTTATTTGATGTATTTACATGCATGCAATTTACTTTCAGTTAAAAGTTGTATTGGCTAAAGTGTGATACTTATGATTCACCCCCCCCCCCCCCCCCCCCCCCCCCACCTCTCATAAGTAATCTTTCCATATTTGAATATTCCAATAGATAGATCTATTCCTCCTTTCAACCATACCATTCTACTCAGGAGTTCCAGGGGTTGATACCTATCTTTTGATTCCTCTTTCAATGCAAATGTTATTGAATTCATTAGAGATGAATTCACCGCCTCTATTTGATCTTAAGAATTTTAGTCTTTTCCCTATTTCATTCTCTACTCTTGCCAAATACCATTTGAATTTCTCAAATGCTTCTGACTTCTCTCTCAAATACATAACAATCATCATTCTAGAGTAGTCATCAACAAAAAGAATAAAGAATTTTTCTCCACTATAGCTTTCTATTCCAATAGGTCCACACAAATCAATATGCACAATTTCCAAAATATCTTCAGACTGATAGTTTTTTCTTTTAAAACTAGTCTTTCCCATTTTCCCAATTTGATAATTCTTGCATAAACCAGCATCAGGTTTCTTCAAACTAGGAATGCCTCTTACTTTCCCAAATTTTCTTATTTTCACAATGTTATCAAAATTTACATGACATAACCTTCTATGCCATAACCAAATTTCTTTAACTTGAGCAATAAAACATGAGCACTCACCAAGATCAAGATAAAATAGGTTACCTTTTGATTGTTTTCCTAATCCAATTAGTTTTCCTTTGTCATCCAACAATCTTACCTTGCCATGCATGAATTCCACCTTGAATCCAATGTTGATTAGCTATACCACACTCAACAGATTATGTTTTAGTCCTTCAACTCAATAGGCATTATCACATACAAGTTCTTTGATTAATGAAATTTTACCTCTCCCTTTTATGCAACAAAGTTCATTGTTTCCAAACCTTACACTAGCACCATCATAGTCTTCAAAGTGTTCAAAATTTTTTTTGTCACCAATCATATGATGTAAACATCTACTGTCTATGATCCATGTATCATTTTTGCTCACATGAGAGATAAGTGCCATCTTATCTCCTTCATCATCATTAGATTCATCTTTCATAGCAATGTAAACTATTTCAACTTCACTATTATTAGAATCTTTAGCCATAAAACATGTTTTCTTACCTTTGTCCTTGAATGAATTGAAATCCTTCTTGCCATTGCACTTGTGACCTTTCTTATCATTCTTGCTTTCTTTGTTTAGGCACTTGGCAACAATATGACCAATTTCTTCACATGAAAAATAGATTAGGGGAACTTTACCTTTGTATTTTTCTCTTCCTCTAGAATATTTTCTTGCAAGTAGAGCTTCAACAACTTCAAGATCACTGTCAGAACTTTCCTCTGATTCTTCTTCACTTTCTAACTGAGTATCCTTTATTTTCTTTCCTTTTTCTTTAAGTGAAAGCTTAGCCTCAAATGTAGATTCAATATTCTTGGAAGTTGGAACATAATTGTCATAGTTATCTAGCTCAAAGTCTATTAATCTTCCTACTAAGGTATCCAAAGTTATCTTATGATTTATCTTACATATTCTTTCTTGAATAGTAGATACTCTAATTGCATAGATGGGAAGCAATGTTCTAAGAACTTTACTTACAATAGTTTCTTCCTTGATCTCTCCTCTAGAAGCTTTGATTGCACTGATACTTGCTTTGATCCTTTCAACATATTTGGCAATGTTTTCATCTTCTCTCATTCTCATCTAATCAAATTATCCTCTAAGGCTTTCTGCTTTGGCTCTCCTCACATTTTCATCACCTTCATAGATGTCTTTTAGCTTGTTCCACATTTCAAAGGCGATTTTGCAATCCTTGATATCATCAAATTCCTCATAGATTAGAGCAGATGCAATATCTATCATCATGGTGTTATGAGTCTTTTTCTTAGCAATGTCACCAATAGATAATGTACCAGTGGGAGTTGTGTATTCTTCATCAAGGTATTTCAATCTTGAATCATCAATGGAAGCTAGATGAAGTCTCATAAGTCCCTGCCATGTGGAAAAGTTATCTCTATTAAGCTTTGGAATGTCTCTCTTGTAAGACATCTTGATCTTTAGCTTAGGTCCTCGAAACCTTTTCTACAAGCACCAAAAGCTCTGATACCAATTTTTGGAAATATAGATGGAGTAACAGAGAGGGGGGGTGAATCAATTACCACAAAAATATTTTAGATCCCTTGGATGTTAACAATAAAACTGATTTCTACTATAATTTAGTAAACACACAAAAAATGTTGTAACTCGGTAAAAAAGTAGTGTGATTTACTTATTAATGATCTTAAACATTCATAGTGATTAACTTGAAAGCATAAAATAAATAACATGAACACATGAGACACTAGATTTAACATGGAAACCCAATATGAGAAAAACCACCAATGTAACTAGTTATTGATTTTCATTCTTATGAAGTGAACCTTGTTAGGAACCAACCTGGTTAAAGGTTACAAAATACACTGTAAGGTGTAACCTTGTTAGAGGATTTAATCACCCTATTAGGAGTGGCCTTGCAAGAGATCTTTAGAAAAAATTAATGCAACTATCACCTTGTTAGAGGATTTACAATTGCCTATTAAACCAACTCTACTAAGAGATTTTGGAATCACTGCTACAATAGAAAGAAAGTAACAATGAAATGACCTGAATGAGATGCAACTAAATTGTTCATTATATATCTCTATTCTACTTCATGATAGATCCTTCCTAGTCAAATATTACTTTGCTGCTCCTCAAGGATATCTGACCATCCTTCAAGTTCGCTCACACTTTCCTTCTCAATCAAGAAAAACACTTACATTCACTCACATACATTAGAATCTCAACTTGACCTTTCATTTATACCATTCAGATTATCAAGTTAGTTCAATTACAAATTACAATGACCAATAATCATCACCTTAGTTAGCTAGGATTAATATTTGAAATAGTTAAACTTCATTTGTCAAATCAACAAAATCCTTCATTGGCCAACCTTGCTTGGTAAACATTGATCCTGAAATGATTTCCTGTGTTAACCAACAGAAGCTTGGTCAACACTGTGAACTTGCAAAATCCTTTGGCAACTGATTAAACTTGATAAACACAGACTCTGACCAACTTTCCTTAATTAACCATGAGAACTCAGTTAACACTGCTTTCTACCACAATTTTCTTTGATGCCTGAGTGAGCTCGGTAGACACTGTCTACACAGAGTAATCTTCCAGGAATGCTCAATAAATAGGGAAAATTGCCTTGTTGACCAAGTGATCTTAGTAAGCACAAATTGATAATTGATATGACATTTGTGTAACATCAAAGACAACACACAATTAGACAATTGTATCCAACAAACAAAAGGTAACTTATTCTACCTATATCTTAGTGAAAGTTAATATTTCATTAATCAAGTAGAATAAAGTTGTTTATGGTATAAAATATTATGTCATGTGAACTTTGATAATCTAATCAAGATAAGCAAAAAAAAAAGAGTGAGAAGTATTCCTAGTTTGAGGAAACCTTATATGGACCTATGCAAAAATTGTCAAACTGGTAAGATGGGCAAGACAAGTTTCAAGAGCAAGAACTATCATTCTGAAGAAGTCTTGGAGCTAATTTATATAGGCCTTTGTGGACCTATTGGAATTGAGATTTACAGTGGAGATAAGTACTTTATTCTTTTTTTTGATGATTATTCTAGAATGATCACTGTAATGTATCTAGAAGATAAGTCTAAAGCTTTAAAAAAATTTAAGTGGTATCTAGCAAGAGTAGAGAAGAAAATAGGAAAGAATATAAAATATTTGAGATCAGATAGAGGAGGTGAATTCATTTCTAATGAGTTCAATTAATTTTGCATTGAAAGAGGAATCAAAAGACAAGTATCAGCCCGTGATACACCACAATAGAATGGTTCATATTAGAAAGAAGGAATAGATCAATCATAAATTATGCAAGAACCTTAATAATAGAAAAGAATGTTGCAATTGAATACTAGAAGGAAACAATCAATATAGCAGTGCATATAGTTGAAGACAGACTCTAATCAAACTCCTTATGAACTATGGTATGGCTACAAACATAATGTAAGTTACTTAAAATATTTGGTAGCAAATGGTATATTTTGAAAGAGACTAGGAAAGGTAAATTTGATGTCAAAGGTGATGAACAAATATTCTTAGGATACTCTAGTAGAAATAAATCATATACGTATTTGAATTTGACTACTCATAAGACCATAGAAAGTGTACATGTGAGAATTGATGAGTTTGCAGAAAAGAGTGAAGAAGAGAGAAATAAAGAACCTAAAGATTACAAAATTTTTATTTACTTTGAACCCAATACATTTTCAAATCCAATTGGAAGTTGACAAAATTCACCTCTGAAGTCCCCAAAATCTCTAGAATTTATTGAGTTGCATCTAGTGCAACCTGAGTCATAGTCTGAAGGACCTGAGCAATAGTCAGAGGCTACTAAGTTAAAGCTAGAGAAAACTAAGTATGAAGGACTTGAGTCATAGATAGTGGGACCTAAGCATGATGCAAAAGATCATGGTGAGGCAAGTAGAACAAGTTCCAAATCCAAAGTACCTATGTTAGTGGTGTAGAGCACCCTCACTATGAAGACACCTTGGAGGATAAGTGGATAGTTAAGTCTAATTAGTGAGTTTTAATTCTAATTATGTTTAGTTGTGTTGAGATGAGTTAGTTAATCTCATAAGTTTATGTGTTTGTAATAAAGGACTTGCCATAGTCCATTTTGTTTATAATAGGCCTAATTGAGCTACTATATAAAAATGATCTTAGGACCTTATTTTGGCTTGTGTAAGGGGTTGATATAGTCCAAATTAAGTTCATTGATGTTTTTATCTATTTTATGTTGAGATTCATTAGTATTAAAAATGTGACAAACATGCTAGTGTGCTGATCCACGTTCCCTAGGTTGTCAACAACTTAGCATTTTGCAAGGATATTTAGCATTGTGAAAGGATAAGAGGATTTGATTACCATAGAAACACATGATAAGGCTTATATAAGTCAAGGAATGTTTTTTTTTTTTGTGGTTGGTTGGCATTAATGAAGAAATCCATCATTGAAAGTACAAAAAAAGTGTTGTCACAACTTGTTTTTTGAGTTTTTATTAGTTTTGATGCATTGTACGCAGTTTATAGATTTTTTAATTTCTTGTTCTAGTATTTAATTAGTTCTCTAAATTACCTTTCATTTTCACTTGCTCTCATGCTTTGAATTGATTTGGTTGAAAAGTTATAAGAAAATTACTGTCAACTAGTCTAGAATCTTGATTTTCAGCATTGCCATGCAAATAGAGGGCTCTATTACCACTTTCCATAATTTAAAATGCTTGATATATGGTGGGAAGTGGTAATGGAGTTTGTACATTGTATTATTTTGGTTTGGAGTTTTGGTGTAAAAAAAGACACCATTAGGTATATGTTATAGAAAGGTATTTGAGTCCTCTTTCTAGTGGTGTATGGGGTTTACAAATACATGCTATCTGGTGAAGCTTTTGAAGCATAAACTTAAAATCTATCCTAGAAGCCTAGAAACTCTTAAAATGCAGCTTAGTGTGGGGCACGTATCTTTTTAACCAACCATTGGATCTTTCTAAAATTTAAGTATGTTGGTGAAAACCTAATTTTTCTCATTATCAATGGTGAGATCAATAGTTTTAGTCCTTTTTCAAAAGTTACATCTATCTATTTACAGGTCTATCCAGAGGTAGAAAAGAGCTTGTTTGAAATTTCAGCAAGACTCAAGAAAGTTGTATGCAAAGCATAGATAATTAAAGAAAATGAAGGGGACTTATGGGAGTGAACATTTATGGAATTTAGGATAGTGATACAATAGTAAGGGTTATGGTATTTCAAGGGAATTAAGGCTATGTAAAACATAGAAGAATTTGAAGGTAATTCAATGCCTCCTAAGGCAATGAACCAAGTTACTATAAGGCAACTGGTGACACAAATGGTGGAGGAAATAAAGACCAAAGAAAAAGGTAAAGAGAAAGAAGGAAGTCCCAAGAAAGATAAAATGAAAATGGAAATAGAGTGGGGTGATGAGATAGATGAAGAGGAAGAGGAAGCTAAAGAAGAGAAAGAACGACTTGCTCTTGATCAAAAGGTAATGATAGATGCATTTAAATCGATTTCAAGGGATAACATGGATGGCATGCCTATTGATGGTGGTAACTTAAATGGGGAAGAGCTATTGGAGTGGATAGATGCTTTAGGGAACCATTTTTATTACAAAGAGGTGGAAGAAGAAAAGAGGATCAATGTAGCCAAGTCGAGGCTAAAAGGATCGACATTAGTATGGTGGAACATGATGCAAAAAGAAAGATTGCAAGAGGGAAAGAAGAAGATAGTTTCTTGGGAAAGGATGAAGATTAGACTCAAGGCACAATTCCTTCCAAAATACTATGAAGTACAACTTCATAAAAAACTTCAAAATGTGAAACAAAGGGAGTTAGATGTAAGCTCCTACATAGAAGAGTTTCATAAATTGAGTTTGAGAGCCAAGAAGCATGAGAATGAAGTGGAAAAATTGGCAAGGTACATAAATGGTCTTAGAACCAATATCCAAGATGATATCAGCATTCTCAATCTTGATAGTGTACACAAATGCTTTCAATTTGCCTTAAGGGTAGAGGAAAATTTCAAGAGAAGAAATGAGCAACAACAAAAGAAAAGAGTAGGTAGTAGTTTTAGAGGAAAGGGTACATTTGGAAGAGGTCCCAATGCTGCAAAAATATAGGAGAATAGTCCATTTGAAGGACATGGATACTCATCAAGAGGATCCTTTAGAGGCACATATAGGGGAAGAAGTAATTTTAGAAGTAGATGGGGACAAGGAGGCATAAATACCCTAGTATTTACAAGTAGATGCTATCATTGTAACCAAGTCGGCTAATCCATTAGTAGATGTCCAAAGAGAGCCTCAAGTTCACATGTTGGAGAAATAAGAACACATTTAGTTCAAGAGGAACATACAACATCACCCATGACAATCATTGGTAAGGAAAGACCTACTATGGATGTAGAGAATTAGTGAAAAGAACCTTGTTAAAAATACCTCAAAGGCAAGAACCACCACAAAGGAAGAATTTGTTTAGAACAACATGCAAGTCACATAGAAAGATCTACAAAGTAATAGTGGATTAAGGGTCTACATAAAATATTGTCTCTATTGAAATGGTGGAGAAACTAAAGCTCAAGAGACTACCAAACCTTACTCCATATAAGGTGTCTTAGTTAAATAAAGGACAACATGTGTTGTAGATGAACAAGCATGGGTAGAATTTGAGATTGAAGAGTACAAGGATAGGGTCTGATGTGACATCCTTCCTATGGATGCATGCTATTTACTTTTGGGAAGACCATGGCAGCATGATGTGAAGTCTACTCATGATGGGGAGAAGAATAGCTACATTATTGCCAAAGATGGAAAGAAGTATCAAATGGATCCTTTACCTAATCAAAATGAAGAGAAACAAGTGGGGTCTAGTGTCATGATGTTGAGTGGGAAATAATTCCTACAAATACTAAAACATGAAGGAGAGCAATGATATGTTGTTGTCCTAAAACCAAAAGAAGAGGCAAAACTAGATTTCATGGACATTTCACAAGAAGCACAAGAGTTGCTGAAACAATATGAAGAAGTTATAGGGGATGATAAACTAGAATCATTACCACCTATGAGGGATATTAATCACCATATTGATCTCATACCTAGATCTAATCTTCCCAATAAAGCCACTTACAAAATGACTCCTAGTTAAAATGAAGAAATTGGTAAACAAGTGTAAGAGCTGATGGATAAGGGCTTCATAGGGAAAAGTTTAAATCCTTGTGCTATTCCAGTAGTGTTGGTACCTAAGAAAGGAGGGAAATGGAAAATGTGTATAGACTCAAGGGATATTAATAAGATTACAATAAGATACTATTTCCCAATGCCTAGAATAGAGGATCTATTGGACAACTTGGGAGGATCTTGCCATTTTACCAAAATAGATTTGAAATCAGGGTACCATCAGATTAGAATCAAAGCTAGGGATGAGTTGAAGATGACATGTAGGACAAATATAGGGCTCTATGAATGGTTGGTGATGCCCTTTGGGCTCACAAATGCACGTAGTACCTTCCAAAGGCTCATGAATGAAGTTTTGGTTGAGTTCATTGGTAAGTTTGTAATTGTATATCTTGATGATATTTTAATATTTATGATGCAAGAGCATCTTGGGTATAGAGTAATCTTGCAACACCCAAAAATATTTTATTTTTAGTCTTTTTTCTATTTTAATAAGAACTAGTAGACAAGGTGGTTACTATTTATGGGAACTTGCTATTTTTAGTAAGTTTGTGATATGAGCTCGAAATGTTCTCATTTTCCATAAGAAGGTTCATTTAGAGTTGTAAGCCTACCAAAAAAATTTCATTGCTAAAGCATAAGTATCAAAGAAGTTATTGTGGATTTTGGGTGAAAAAATTTGTAGAGAAATCTTCAGGCTCACCGTTGGAGGCCTTAGAGTGCCTAGATGAGGTCTAAAAACTTGATAGAAGGGTGCTAGCATGGTTTCAAGACTATAGATTAGGAGTTGGCATTTTCAAAAAGTGGTTATAATAGCCAATTAGAACAAGGGTACAAGAGTTATGGCATTCCAAAGTTGGACTATCCAAAGTTGGATCAAAATAGAAAGGGAAAGGATAAAATCACTAGATGGGATCAAATGATAACTAAACTAAAGTGACAATTCATTCTTACGAATTATGAGCTTGATCTATTGAAGAAAATGCAGGGGTTGAAGCAAGTGGGAAAATTTGTTCAAGAGTATTCCGAAGAGTTCTACTGAGTTCTCATTAGAACTAGCCATGCCGAAGCTAATAAGGAGAAAATGGCCCATTATCTTCATGGATTAAGGCCATGTTGAGTCTAGTTTGAATGAACAATATCAAGAAGGCATACTAGTTTTCCCTAAGAGTTGAGGAGAAACTGAGCAAGAAGTTTGACAACAAGAATAGTGGAAGAGGTTGCTGTGGAAGCTCTAGCAGATGATCTTATGGAGGCCATAGTGATGATTAGAAGAACAAGGATGAGGCTGGAAGTAGTAGTCAGAACTAGAGGGGAAACAATTCCAATTGTTTCCATGATTAGAACAATAGAGATCAGAGAGGAAGAAGCAAAGGAAAAGGATCTAGAAGAAAAGGCTTCTATGGGAAATGTTTTCACTATGAAGAAGAAGGGCATAGAGCATTTGAATGTACCTAGCAGCAAGGAAGGATAGATCAAAGAAAAGAAGGCTAGACTAGAGTTGCACATGTTGATGAAGATGCCAGATCATCACATTCTAAAGATGTTGAAAGAGAAGAAGTCCTAGTTAATAGAAGAGTCTTATTGAGTGGTGAGAATGAACTCGATCAAAGAAGGAGCTTGTTTCGCACAAGGTGCAGATGTGAAGATAAGTGTTGTGATGTGATCATTGATGGTGGAAGTACTGACAATCTAGTGTCAGAAATGATGGTCACCAAGTTGAAGCTGAAGAGGCAGAAACACCTACATCCATACCATATTGCTTGGGTGCAAGATGACCACAAGGTCATGTTCAATGAGCAATGCTCAGTGAAGTTCAAGATTGGAAGCTACTAGGATGAGGTACTTTGTGATATCATATCTATAGACATATGTCATATGTTACTAGGTAGGCTATGGCAGTTTGATAGACATGTTGTACATGATGGGTGAGCATATACCTACACTCTAACCAAGGATGGAGCGAAACATAAGTTGAAGCCATTGAAGGAGAAAGAAGAAAAGGTATGTAGTGCTGCTAGAACATGTTTTTTTGATGGGAAAGAGTTTCTCAAAGGTATGAAATGTGAGCATGTGTGTTTTTATATAATTCCAAAAGATAGTAACGAAGAAATAGAGGAGGTACATGTAGAAGTTGCAGATATGTTGGGAGAGTTTTTTGATATTGTATTAGATAATGTACCTAATGGATTGCCCCCAATGAGGAAGATCAATCACTAGATGGATTTGGTTCTAGGAGCCAGTTTTCCAAACAAGGCAATGCATAGAATGACACCGATAGAAAGTGAAGAGTTGAACAGACAAGTTCATGAGTTGTTGTAGAAGGGGTTGATTTAAGAGAATCTGAGTCCATGTGTTGTACCAACAGTATTAGAACCAAAGAAGAATGGAGAATGGAGGATATGCACAGATTCTCGTGCTATCAAAAAGATCACAATCAAGTATAGATTTCCATTGCCAAGGATGGATGATATTATGGGCTATTTGAGTGGAGTTGAATATTTCACAAAGATAGATATGAAGAGTGGGTACCATCAGATTCATATTAGAGAAGGTGATGAGTGGAAGACTGCTTTCAAGACCAAAGAAGGGTTGTAAATGTGGTTAGTCATGCCTTTTGGGATAACCAATGCATCAAGCACTTTCATGCAGCTCATGAATGAGGTACTAAAGAAGTTTCTAGGTAAGTTTGTCATTTTTTACCTAGATGATATTTTGATCTTTAGTAAGACATTAAAGGAACATTTGATTCATATTTGCAAGGTATTTGATAAGTTGAGGGAAGAAAAGTTGTTGATAAACCTAAAAAAGTGCAGTTTTGTAAAGAAGGAGTTGGTGTGCCTAGGATTTGTAGTCATAGAAAAAGGTCTAAAAATGGATCCAGAGAAAGTGAAGGCTATTCTTGAATGGCCTACTCTAAGGAGTGTGATAGAGATAAGATCTTTTCATGGACTGGCTACATTTTACAGAAAGTTCATAAGAGGTTTTAGCAGTATTTGTGGACCCTTGACTAAAATAATGAGAGGGGATAGAAAATAGTTTAAGTGGACTGTAGGAGCAGATAAGAGTTTTAATGTATTGAAACAAAAAGTTACTGAGCAACCTATTTTAGCACTTCCTAATTTTAACAAGGTGTTTCAAGTAGACTATGATGCTAGTGGTAGTGCAATAGGAGCTATTTTGAGCCAAGAAGGTAGACATGCTACTTATTTTAGTAAGAAGGTGAATGATGCAAAAAGAAAATATTCTATTTATGATCAAGAATTTTATGCTATAGTTCAAGCATTGAAGAAGTGGAGACACTATCTTCTTCCTAAGGAGTTTATTTTGTATACTAATCATCAAGCTTTGTAATATTTGAATAGTCAAGGAAAATTAAACCAAAGGCATTAAAAGTGGGTTGAGTTTTTGCAGAGTTCTACATTTGTTTTGAAATATGGAAGTGAGAAGTCTAACAGAGTTGCAGATGCTCTTAGTAGAAGACAAATTTTGCTAATACAAATGCAGATAGAGGTGGTTGGCTTCAAAGAACTCAGTACATTGTATCTTGATGATCTTGATTTTGGTGAAGCATGGAAGGCTTGTACATAACCTATTACACTTGATAGGAAAAAGTGGTTGGATTTCATGATCTAGGATAATATATTCTTCAAAGGAAGCCAATTATGCATTCCCAAAAGTTCAATGAGAGAGAATCTCGTCAAGGATAAGCATAGTGGAGGATTGGCTGGACATTTTGGAAAAGATAAAACCATAGCTTTGGTTGTTGAAAATTATTATTGGCCACAGTTCTAGCAAAATGTGACAAAGTTTGTTGAAAGTTGCAGAGTATGTCAGATGGTGAAAGGAGTGAAGCAGAATACAAGGTTGTACCATCCATTACCTGTACCAAAGAAGCCATGAGAGGATGTTAGCATGGATTTTATTCTTGGATTACTAAGGACAAAACAAAGGAATTATTCTATTTTTGTGGTGGTTGACAAGTTTTCAAAGATGGCACATTTTATTCCTTGCAAGAAGACAAGCAATGTTGTTCATGTGGCAGAGTTGTTTTTCAAAGAAGTGGTGAGACTACATGGTCTACCAAAGAGTATAGTTTTAGATCAAGATACCAAATTTTTGGATATTTTTGATGTAAATTGTGGAAGAAGTTGAAGACATATTTGAAGTTTAGTTCATCACATCATCCACAGACTGATGGATAGATAGAAGCTATGAATCACAGTTTGGGAAACTTGCTGAGATGCTTGGTTGGAGATAAACCAAAAGGATGGGATATGATTTTACTACAGGAAGAATTTGCATATGATAATTCTATCAACAGGAGTACTAGTAAATCACCATTCCAAATTGTATATGGGATTAGTCCTAGAAATGCTTCTAAATTGAGGTAGTTGGGTAAAGGAGAGATAAGTAGTGCTGAAGCAAAGGATTTTGCTAAACATTTGAAGAACATCTATGAGGAGGTGAGGAAAAACAACATAAAGATGAATACACAATATAAGGATAAGGAAGATGTGAAAAGGGGGTATAAGAAATTTCATATTGGAGATGAAGTCATGGTTCATTTGAGAAAGGAGCATTTTCCAGTGGGTACCTATAATAAGCTAAAGATGAGGATGTTTGGACCATGTAAGATAGTGAAAAGGCATGATTTTGGAAATGCTTATGAAGTGGAGTTGCCTTCTGAATTGAATATTTCACCAGTATTTAACATTTTAGATTTAATAGAGTATTATGAAGGAGCTAATGGAGATGAAGTTGTAGAAGCGCAGTGGAGTATTCTAGTAGCTAGTTCAGCTACAAAAGAGATTGAGGAGATATTGGATAGTCATATTGGAAAAAGTACCAAGAAAAAAACTTGTGAAGAATATTTGGTCAAAAGGAAAGGGAAGCCAAATGAGGATTCATCATGGATAGCAAAGGAGGAGGTTAACCATCTTGGTTTTCCTCTGAACAACTGAGATGTGACGAGGTCACTTCTCAAATTATCCTAGGTGTCTGATGCAGGAGCATCCTGGGTATAGAGCAATCTTGCATCACCCAAAAATATTTTATTTTCAATATTTTCTATTTTAATAAGGACTGGTAGACAGGGTGGTTACTATTTATCAGAACTTTCTATTTTTAGTAAGTTTTTCATATGAGCTCGGAATGTTCTCATTTTCTATAGGAAGGTTCATTTTAAAGTTGTAAGCCTACCATAAAAATATAATTGCTCAAGAATAAGTATTGAATAAGTTATTATGGATGTTTGGTTAAAAAAATTGCAAAAAAATCTTCAGGCTCACCATTGGAGGCCTTAGATTGCCTAGATGAGGTCCGAAAACTCGACAGAAGGGTGCAAACATGGTTTCGAGCCTGTAGATCAAGAGCTAATTTTTTGAAAAGTGGTGATAATAGCCAATCAAAGCAATGGGTCATGAGTTATGGCCTTTCAAAGTTGGGCTACCCAAAATATCTAAAATAATTTTTAAAGATGTATTTGGTTGATTCTATATGTATTGTTAGGGTTTGTAGGCCCTAGGTATTAAGTTTCAATGTCTAGAACCTTCTCGGGCGACATAAAATTGCCTATTTAAGAAAGGCGTGAACATAGTCTAGGATAACTCTGGGTTGTAATTTGCAGCTTAGTCTTGTAGATTACTATAATGAAGGCATCCATGTGGGTTATCATATTGTACTTGTAAATTCTATAATTTTGCATTTTTGACACAAATAAGAAGTCCATATTTTGTTCTTGCAATTGTTATTATTTCTTTGTTTTTATTAAGTGTTTATGGTATTAAGGGAAGCACCCTTCATCAATTTAACAGGTCCAAAGAAGATCATCTCAAGCATGTGGAGCTAGTGTTGAAGAAGTTGAAGGAGGCCAAGATCCAACTGTTGGTTAAAAAGATATGGGCCCCACATTGAGCTGCATTTTAAAGGTTTATAGGCTTCCATGATAGATTTTAAGTTTATGCTTCAAATGCTTCACTAGTTAGCATATATTTGTAAACCCCATACAACATTGGAAAGAGGACTTAAATACCTTTCCAGAACATATACCTAATGGTGTCTTTCTTTACACCAAAACTCCAAACCAAATAGATTTTCCCTCTCCACAGGTTCATCCAAACATTGGGATCAGCCTAGGGCATCACCATAACTTCATTTGAAAGATCTGTACAAGAAAAATTAAGAATATAATACAATGTACAAACTCCATTACCATTTCTCACCAAATATCAAGCATTTTCAATCAAGGCAAGTGGTAATAGAGTCCTCTATTTGCATGGCAATGTTGAAAATCAAGATTCTAGACTAGTTGACATTAATTTTCTTATAACTTTTCAACCAAATTGATTCAAAGCATGAGACCAAGTGAAAATGAAAGGTAATTCAGAGAACTAATTAAATATCACAACAAGAAATCTAAAAACATCTATACATTATCCATACAATGCATAAAAACTCATAAAATAAGTTGTGAAAACACTTTTTCTATACTTACCATGATAGATTTCCTCATTAACACCAACCAACCAAAAAACAAAGCATTCCTTGACTTATATAAGCCTTATCACATGTTTCTATGGTAACCAACTCCTTTTATCCTTTCACAATGCTAAGTATCCTTGAAAACTACTAAGTTGTTGACAACCTAGGGAATGTGGATCAACACACTAGCATGTTTGTCACATTTTTAATACTAACGACTCTTAATATAAACTAGATAAAACCATCAATGAACTTAAGGTAGACTATATAAACCCCTTACACAAGCTAAAATAAGGTCCTAAGAGCACTTTTTACTTAGTAGCTCAATTAGGCCTATTACAAACAAAATGGACTATGACAAGTCCTTTATTACAAACACATAAAATTATGAGATTAGCCAACTCATCTCAACACAAATAAACATAATTAAAATTAAAATTCACTAATTAGAATTAACTATACACTTATCCTCCAAGGTGTCTTCATAGTGAGGGTGTTCTACACCAGTTAGCAAGATATGTCATAAAGTACCATGCACCTAAGCAAATCATTGGAGACAAGTTAGATGGAACAATGACAAGGAACAAAATGAAAGGTACATGTTTGCTTACTATATGTGAATCTAGATCAGTTAAAGATGCTTTGGATAATGAATTTTGGATTGAGTCAATGAATGAAGATATAGAACATATAGAAAGGAATAAGACCTAGACTCTTGTTCCTAGACTCAAGGATAAGAATGTGATTGGCATAAAGTGGGTTTTTAGAAATAAGCTGAATGAAGATGGAGAATTTTTAAGAAACAAAGCAAGGTTAGTATGCAAAGTCTATTCTCAGGAAGAAGGTATTGGTTATGGTAAAAAAAATTCCCTATTGCAAGATTAGAAGGTGTTCAAACCTTACTTGCTTATGTTGCACATAAATGATTTAAATTTTATCATATGGATGTGAAATCTACATTATTGAAGAGGAAGTCTACATTAGACAAACCTAAAGGTTTTGTAGATCCTAGGAAAAAGGATATGGTTTTTAAGTTGCACAAAGAATTGAATGGTCTCAAGTAAGCTCCTAGATCTTGGTATGAAAGACTTCATAACTATTTGATGAAGATTGGTTTTCAAAGGAAAAATGGTAACAACCTATACATCAAAGGAGGACTAGAAAAGAAGATTGTGTTGGCAAAAATTTTTGTGGATGACACATTGTTTACTAGAAATGATGATTTATGCAAAGCTTTTTCAAAAGAAATGAGCAACGAATTTGAGATGTCCATGTTCAGAGAGATAAAATTCTTTGTTGAATTATAGATTCAATAGAAGAGAGATGATATCTACATTACTCAATATAAGTATATCAAGGAGATATTGAAGAAATTTGGAATGGAGGATTCAAGATCAATTGGAACACCTATGTCTACTAGATATAAGATTTCCAAAATTGATGATTCCAAGGAGGTAGATCATACCACATACAGATCAATGATTAGAAAATTATAATATGTAGTGCATACAAGGCCTAATATTGCATTAGCAATTGGTATGGTGGCAGGATTTTTAACAAATCCTAAAGAAAATCTTATGATGACAATCAAGAGAATCATGAGGTATCTGAAGGGTACTAAAGGATATGGATTATGTAACAAAAGAGAAGGAAATTTAGATTTGAAAGCCTTCAATGATGCTAATTGGGTAGGAAGCGTTGATGACAACAAGAGCACCAATGGTGAAGCATTCTTTCTTGGTAAAAGATTAGTGTCTTGGAAAAGTAATAAGTAGAACTACATTTCTCAGTCTATAACAGAGGTAGAGTATGTTGCAGCAGTAGTTAATTGTTCCAATGTTGTTTGGTTTAGGTAACTATTGGTAGGTATGAAGGTAGAGATCAATGATCCAAGGGTTATCTTGTGTGATAACACTAGTGTAATTTATATATCAAAGAATCTAGTCATGCATACTGAGACTAAACATATTGGAATAAAATATCACTTTCTGAGAGTATTGGTGCAAGACAAAGAGGTGAGATTTGGAATATGTGAATACTAAGGAACAAATTGTAGACATATTCACTAAGTCATTAGCTAAGGATGTATTTATGTATCTAAGAGGTAAGGTAGGGGTCATTACCCTATCTAAAGCTCGCTAAATAAAGTTTAGTGATGCATCAACCAGAAAATGCTGAAGATTAGTCAAGTTGATGCGATATTGAAAGAGTAGATTGCATATGAATTAGTACATGACGTACATTGATATTCACAAAATATTGTCTTTGGAATAAGATGTCAAAGAGGAAGAGTTTGTGTGTGTCTTATCATAGAAATTTTTTAAAGAGGGAGAGTATACATATCACATAAATTTTGTCAAAGAGGAAGAACTTGGTTTCATATCAAAAGGATAGAGTTTGCTATTAAAAGAAGATGTTGAAGACATAGCTTGTTGACAGAGGGAACAATTGAAGATAGAGGGAGTTCACACTGATAGAGGGAGTTCTCATGGATGGGAATCAAAATGAAACAAATAATATTATCCTTACTATTATTTCACTTTAAAATTTCATTGTATTATGGCATGTTGTGTTGCCATTAATGCCAAAGAGGTAGATTGTTGAAAAATAATTGATCAATTGTATATTGTCTTTGATGTTACACAAAATGTCATATCTTTACTAATCAATGTATGCCAAGCTCTCTAGGGTGATGAAGATAGTTTCCTATGTTTTTCAAGCATTCCAATGTTTGCCAAGTTTAGAAGATAGTGTATGCCAAGTTCACTTGGACATCGAAGAGAAGTTAGTAGAAGTTGAGTGTTAATTGAGCTCACTCTATTAACAAAGGAAATTTGGATGGAACTAGTGATAACCAAGATATCTTCGTTACCAAAGGAAGTTTATGAAGATGCAGTTTTAACTGAGTTCACTTGGTTAACACAGGAAAATCATTTATGAGTTAGTGTCTACTAAGTAAGGTCAGCTAACAAAGAATTTTCTTGATTTGGCATATTGAGTTTAATTGATTTATTTGTTGATTCTAGCCAACTCAGGAGATGGATATTAATTATTCTAAGATGTATTCTAGTTGAATTGACAATGTTTATGATATAAGGTCAAGTTAAGGATTGAAAGTCTGTGTAAGTGGATGGAAGAAATAGAGATGCTTAAAGGAAGAAAATTAGAAAGATACAAAGATACATTCAATCAGAAAGGATCAAGTATTTGAGCCAAAATTGAGATCTAAAATCAACAATAAAGTTGCATCAAAAATTAGGTCATATCATTGTTACTCTCTAACCATTGTAGCAGTGAACTAAATCTCTCAACAAAGTTGGATTAACAACTATTTGTAAATCCTTGAGGAGTTACAAAGATACATTTGATCAGAAAGGATCAAGTATTCGAGCCAAAATTGAGATCTAAAATGAACAATACAATTGCATCAAAAATTAGGTCATATCATTGTTACTCTCTAACCATTGTAGCAGTGAACTGAATCTCTTAATAGAGTTGTATTAATAACTATTTGTAAATCCTCTAACAAGGTGGAATTTCTAGATTGAAGTGTCTAAACACCTCTAACAGGGCCACTCCTAATAGGGTGATTAAATCCTCTAATACGATCACACCTAACAATGTGTTTTGTAACTTTTAACAGGGTTGGCTCCTAATAGGGCTCACTTCAGAAGAGTGATAATCAATAACTAGTTGTAATTGGTTGTTTTTCCCAAATTGGGTTTCCACGTTAAATCTTGGTGTCACTTGTGTTCATGCTATTTATTTTATGTGTAAGCAACAAAGTTAATTTAGGTTAAATATAGATAATATCTTAAGTTTTACATGTTTTGTATTTTTCAAGTAACAATTATTATTTCATTGGTTACTGAGTTACAAATTATTATTAGTGTTAATCGAGTGTCTGTGTGTTAACTGAGTAACAACAACTTCATTAGAGTTTATGTTTTGTATTAACATCTAAGGAATCTGGGATTTATTTTTGTGGTAACTGATTCACCCCTCCCCTCTTAGTTACTCCTCTTATATTTCCAACACCATTAGTCCTCTTCAATTTATTATCCCCAAGGAAATGGTCAAGAAGAAGCCACCAATAAGAACATCATCAACATCCTCAAGAGAACTATTAATGACTCTAGTTGGGATTGGAATTTGCAATTGAATCCCACACTATGGGCTTATAGAACAAGTTTTAGAATGCTTATGGGGGAAACCATTTTCTTTGGTCTATGGAAGTGAAGCAATTCTACCACTAGAGGTTGAAATCCCATCCTTGTGAGTAACACCACATAATGCCATGATGGATAAAATGTATAGTGTATCTCTCTTAGAGTAATTAGAAATTTTGGAGCAACACCAATGCATTGCATATGAACATCTCAAAGTATATCAGAATTGGTTATGAAGACATTATAACAAAAAGGTCAAATCACATGTCTTCCAAATAGGTGATCTCATTCTTCGATAAAACCCAAAAAATTAGGCTAACCAAGAAAATAAAGGAAAATGGGAAGCCAATTGGATTGGTCCTTACATCATCACCGAATCTTTTGGGACTAGCACCTACAAACTTTCTGAGTGTGATGAGGAAGAACTTGTAGAGCCCCTCAATAGCATCCACCTCAAAATATTTTATGTCTAAAGTCTTGGAAGACTGACATATATCATAAAAAATGCCCAAAAAGTCAGAAAATATCAAAAAAGAAATTTAAAAAGGGGATGATATTCTGGTAGAAAGGAGTCATACATAACACCTTTGGGCTTTCAACATTCCTTTAACACCACAAGTCCTTCAATGTGAAAAATAATACAAAAGGGGCTGTAGTGACTAGTTCATTTTGTGCCTCTCAAACATATATTGTTTCTTTGTGGCCTCTCCATTGCTTGGTTCTTATTTTAGTACCACCAAGATCAAGTAATAGAGGATAGGAACAAGAGAACTGGGGGAAGCCTTTTATAGATGAATCATTTGGGGTAGAAAATATTTGTTTATCTTGGTTGAGAGACTCATAGCTTTTTCTTTTCAACTTTATTAGTAGGGTATTGGATCTAGCATTGAGTGTGCAAATACCCAATTGAGAAATAATTGTGGGTTTACATTCTACATTGGGAGTTGGCAATTTCATGGCATTAGAAATAAGAGGAGAAGAAATTTTAGAAGAGAGGAAAATTATGGCTCAAAGGAAATATGGAATCAAATTATGCTTTAAGATACCACAAGCATGAATTGCAAGAAAATAAGTGCACATCTCAACTTGTGAAACATATATACAAATTGGTCTAAATCCCTTAACAAACTTCCTTTTTCTCTCCAAAAGGTCTATGTTGTGCCAAAAATGCCTTTTTTTTTCTCTTCAACACATCCATGTGGTCCCAAAAATTCCTTTTTTCTCTTCAACCCATATATGTGGTCCCAAAAATGCCCATTTTTCTATTCAAAAAAATCCATGTGGTCCTAAAAATCCTTCTTTCAGTCCTACACATCCATTTTATCATCCAACAAACTCTAATATTATCCTACCAATCTGCTTCCATTAAAAAATAAGAGATACATGCAGGAGAGTAGCATGCACACCACTATCTATGTATGAGCTTGGTTCCAAAATTCTCAACAATGCAAAAACAATATAATCCAATAAAATGTTAACTATGCCAATAATAAAAAACATAATGCCCCTTTCAGTTGCATACATTATTTCAATATATATTTCAATCCAATGATCCATTGATTTCATGTCAAGTTGGTATTTCTCTATAATTACCACTCCTTCGGGATGAGTTTGCATACCTTGACCAATTTTATATGATAGTAGCGGTGAGACCCTATATTGAATATGTTTAAATATTTTCTAGTATACAGGAAACCTTTCCACATCTAATTATATCCCCAATGGTCTTGATCCACTTAACACATCTCAAAAAACCTTGTCCAAATATCTCTCAACAAATATGTCACTAGCATCCCTCTTAGTCTCAAGATTAAGAAGTAGTGTCATTATGTCTTGAAATATGCTTTCAGGCTTAGGAAAATTTTGTACAACATGGATATTGGTAAGGAGGTTCCTAAAACTACTATCACCCTTTTCTCTTCCATTACTATAAATCAAGATGGATTTTGAGACTTATTAATGTTACAGAGGCCATGATTGACCAATGTTGTCCAACAACTCTCTTAATGCTATTCCAAAAGGCGTCATGACCAAAAAACCCACCTTTTAGGCCTTCAACATACTTCAAGGCTTTGGAAGATTAGGAAACACAAATATTTCTGCACAGATACATCACACTCTTTCATCACCATCCAAATAGGCCACAATTTTACATACATAATAACAATGCTGATAGCAATTTACAAGACTAGAATAATTCATGATCACACAAAGCAATGTAAGAGGGAGAACATGATGTAGGAGCATCCTAGGTTACCTTCTAATCCTACTCATTTTTCTTCTTTTTTCCAGTTATTGTCAAGTTCATAGTGTTAACTGAGTTGTTGTATTAAGCTTTGTTGAGTTCCTATTGGTGTCAAGCTCCTATTGGTGCTGAGTTCCTAGTATGTGCCAAGTGTTTCCAAGTTTTAGTATTGTCTTGGCCCTTCTTTGATTGAGTTGTATGTGTCTGGTTCTAGTTTGGGCCGACCTTGTAATTGTTTAATTTTGATATAGGTATTTAATATTTTCTATGAGCTGACTTATGGTTGTGCATTCATTTAATGTATGATTTAATTAATGTGATAGGCTAACCTATGGTTTCACAAGTATTTAAGGAGGTCTAGGATTGAGTTTTCAGAGAGTGATTCAGTGGGAATTAGGGATAGATTTGTTTGGAAGAGTTAGAATATGAAGACCATCATTAAAAATCAAAGTCTGAATTGTATTGTTGGCCGTAACCCAAAAGGTCTTATAGCTAGACATGTATGTCGATGATTTGATGAATCAATATGTATTTTTCTCTTCTATCTCCCTTTGGTTTTTTTCTTCGTGTTGTGTTTCCACTGTGTTTACTCTTGCAGGTGGCCTTCGTAGATGGGTGTACCTTTGGCCCTAGTTTCCTTCAGCCTCCTCGTGTCAAGTGGTATTAGAGCTATAGAGGTTCATCCTAGTGGAGATTAGATCATGTGGAACCCTAAGTTTATTTGGTTGTAGGGTAGCATATCTGAGGATTTGACCTATAACTTGCAGAGTGTTATTATCTTGTAGGAACCTAATCATAAAGATGGTTCACGGTAGAGGAAATGCTGACAATGCCATATTGGATACATTGAGACAAATTGTAGCCAAATTAGATGCTATGGAGATAACCTAGAGAAGAGGATCACATCTTGATGATGAAGCAATAACACCAAACCCTAATCCAAAACCTGAAGAATATCAAGATGAGGCAATATTATTGAGAGTATTATCTGGGGCACATTCAAAGCCTATTGTAGAAGTTGTTCCTTATAATAGAAAATTATAGACTAATTTTGTGTTGGATTGGATCTCTCATATGGAGAAGTTTTTTGAGTTTGAAAACACTCCTGATAATAGGAAGGTGAAAATTGAAGTTACTAGGTTGAAGGGTCATGCTTCACTATGGTGGGAACATTTGCAAACTAATAGACAAAGGAGAGGAAAAGAGAACATCAGGACTTGGTTGGAAACAATGAAAAAGGTGAAGAAAAAGTTCCTTCCTACTGATTACCAAGTTATCTTGTTGAGAAAAATGCAAAATTTGAAACAAAGGGGCATGACTATGAAGGAGTATACTAAGGAATCCTATAGATTGGACATTAGATCTGGATAAATGGATGATGATGTTGAGAAAATTGTAAGGTAGCTAAATGGATTGAGATATGGGATTCAAGATGAGATAAGTTTTTTGAAATTGGAAAGTATGGAAGAAGCATATCAATATGCCTTGAAAATTGAGGAGATCTTGAAAAAGAATCATGAATAAAGACAAAGAGGTAGAGGTGGTAGATTGTAGAGAGAAAAAGGTAGATCCTATGGAGAAGGTGATAGATCTAACAATTCTATGCAAGGCAAAGAGAAATCTAAATGGAAAGGTGATGAAAAAAGAAAGACTAAAGGGAAAGGTGGTGATTGTTACCGAAGGGGGTACTAGTTCTTACTAAGGAAGAGGTAATTCTGATTCTAGAAGTGGTTTTCATGGTAATTGTTTTAGATGTGGGAAAGAAGGGCATAGATCCTTTGAATGTAGATCCTCTAAAAATGGGTAAGGTAACATAAATGTTACATGATTCAAGAAGAAATTGAGGGTTCACCAAGTGGACTCGAGGCTAGAGAAAATCTAATGGTGAGAAGAACCTTATGTAATAAGGGAAGTGATGAGGAACTTGTTCTAAGGAGAAGTCTTTTCAAGATCAAATGTAAGATGGCTGGAAAATGCTGCAAGGCAATCATTGAAAATGGAAGCTAAAAAAATTTGGCATCCAAAGAGATGGTTACTAAGTTGCAGTTGTCGAGAATGAAGCATCCTAAACCCTATCATGTTTCATGGGTCAAGGTTGAGCATAAGATATTGGTAAGTGAACAATGTATTGTGAAGTTCAAGATTGGACATTATTTTGATAAATTTTTGTGTGATATTATGCCTATGGACTATTGTCATATTTTTTTGGGTAGACCTTGGTAATATGACAAACATGCTATACACAATGGAATATTGAATCAATATACTCTTTGGGTGGATGGGAGAAAGCAAATATTGTTGCCTTTGATTGAAAGTCCAAATGAGGTTAATTGTACTACTATTAAAATTTGCATGGTTAATAGAAATAAATTTGAAAGAGAAATGAAAAGGAACTAAGTTTTTTTTTCTATAATTCCTAGAGGACCAAGCTTTGGTAGTAATGATCAAGCAACGAGAGCTGGTAGAGACTAAGTGATAGTGGAAAGTGGTAGTGTTAGCTGAGTGCCAGAAGAAATTGAAAAATTGTTGAATGAGCACAAAGAAATTGTTGTAGATGATATTCTTGATGGTTTACCACCAGTAAGAAGTATAAGTCATTGTATGGACCTGATTCCTGGATCTAGTTTTTTGAATAAAGTACTTTATAGATTTACACCTATAGAGAATGAAGAACTTAACATACATGTACATGAGTCATTGTAGAAAGGTTTGATCAAAGAAATTTTGATTCCATGTGTTGTACTTGTTGTATTAGCACCTAAGAAGAATGGGGAATGGAGAATGTGTAATGATTCTAGAGCTATTAACAAGATCATAGTGAACTATAGGTTTCCTATGCCAAGGATAGATGACATAATGGATTGTTTGAGTGGAGAAAAGTACTTTACCAAGATTGATTTGAAGAGTAGTTGTCATCAGATCAGAATCAGAGTAGGTGATGAGTGGAAGATTACTTTCAAGACAAAAGATGGTTTGTATGAATGGTTGGTAATACATTTTGGTTTGACTAATGCACCTAGTACTTTCATGAGGTTGATGAATGAAGTTCTAAATTGATTTTTGGGTAAGTTTTTGATTGTTTATTTGGATAATATTTTGATATTCAGTAAGACTAAGGAATAACATCTTGAGCATGCTAGACAATTATTGCAAAGATATGAAAGAGGAAAAGTTGATAATTAACTTAAAAAAGTGGTCTTTTATGCAAGAGGAGATTGTGTATTTGGGATTTTTTATTTCAACTGATGGTTTGAGAATGGATCCTAAGAAGGTTAAAGTAATTTTGGAATGGCCTACACCTAAGAATGTGGGTGAGGTAAGATCATTTCATAGTTTGGCTAGTTTTTACAAGAAATCTATAAAGAATTTTAGTTTTGTTTGTAATGCTATGGTTGAGACAATGAGGGGAGATAAAAAGGATTTCAAGTAGACACATGGAGTTGATAAGAGTTTTGAAACTTTGAAACAAAAGTTTGTTGAGTTACTTGTATTGGCTTTGCCTGATTTCAATAAGGTATTTCAAGTTGAATGTGATGCAAGTGGCAATGCAATAGGAGATGTGTTGAGTCAAGAAGATAAACCTACTACTTTCTTTAGTAAGAAGTTGAATGATGCTTAGAGGAAATATTTTGTGTATGATCAAGAGTTTTATGCTATTGTTCAAGCATTGAAGAAGTGGAGACATTATTTGATTCCAAAGGAGTTTGTATTGTATACTGATCATAAAGCTTTATAGTACTTGGGAAGTCAACATAAATTGAATCAAAGACATATGAAGTGGGTTGAATATTTACAGAGTTTCACATTTGTGATTAAGCATTAAAGTGAAGTCACAAACCAAGTTGATGATGCATTGTAATGCCTATCCCTAGTTGACTTTTCATGTCGTATTGCCAAATTCTTTCAGGCCAAATTTTATGTTTATGTTTTATGATTAGTGGTATTTGATTTACCTAATTTGAGTGGATATTATTTCATACTCAATTGATTTATGTTATGAATTACTTAGTTATTTCATGTGTTCAGGATTATTTCTATGATGATACATGTATACTCACATTGATTTCATTTATTTCATGATGATATATAGATGAAAATTTTATATGTAGTTTCTATGGATACTTACCCCATACTTGCATGTGTATGGTGTGCTTGTATGCTTTACTTTATGTTTGACATTTCTGATGTGGTTCAGGGAGGGAGTCGTAGTCATCTACTAGTCAGGATCTACATGATGCACCACTCCCCACCATTACATTTTAAATTTAGATTATATATGTATGTATATGCTCATATTTTATGTAGAATTCAAGTACCGAGCACTAACTTCCTTGAATTGCCAGGATGAGCATGCCATATCACAATATCTCAATGGTAAAAGAGGGGGGATAATTCTTAAGTCCAAATCCTAACCCTTAGCCAATTGTCCTAGAAAGTAGGACAAGTATTTCAGTTGTTTACCCTTTCGAATTCGTCAAGTGATATAAATTCATGATTTTGACCCTTGAGTTTGATCTAGTATTATGTACTTTTTAATGGGTTTTTTGTATTTAGTTTTGCGGGTCTGTATCATTTTCAGTTATAATTAAATCAAATTAAAAGATAATGTAATGAAAATTTTATAAAGAAAAATCATTATTTAATTAATTGAGAAATTAAATTAAATTTAAAAGATTTAATTAAAGTTCTAATTTTGGCATAATCATATTTATTTAATTTGATAATAATATATTTAGGAGTTTTATTTTTATAATAAACTCTAAATATTATTATTAGTTAAATTAATAAATATTTTATTAAAAAGTCTCATGATTTAATAAAAGAGAGAGAGGAATTAATTTAATAAAGTTTATTTTAATTAAAGTACAAAAAGGTCGCACATGAAAATTAAAATATAATAAATAAATTAAGAATTTTTTTTTTGCGTGATTGCAAAATTGAAGCCCTAATTAGAGAAAGCTCTTTATTAAGAGATTGGAGCTCATTTCTTCGTACATAGGTTTGGAGGATCTAACTTTTGAGAAGAGGGTTTTGAAAGAAAGGAAATTTATTATGAGCTCCATGCATTCGTTGTTTAGCATCAAATCCAGGTAGGATCTTGTGAGTTTTGGGCAGTAGTTTCCTCTATGAAATCATTCTATCTTCTTCGTGATTGATGGATCTGTTTCATAATTCATTTGGGTTGAAACTCTTATTTAAAAAAAAATCAATTTCCTTTATTGAACTGTCTATGATTTAATTTGAAACCCTTTTTGTGTATCTATTATTTTTCTTTTTGAAAATGATTGTAAACAAATTTGAGATTTAATACCTTGTTTGATTAATTTGGTAATTCGTAATTGGATGTTTGGATTTGGGATGGGGTTTGAGAAAGAATACTAGAAATAGAATTATTAAATTTGATTGTTTCTATTTCATTGCCCTATTAGATCTATTATGAATATATATATATATATATATATATATATATATATATATATATATATATATATATATATATATATATATATATATATAATAAAATTACCATAGTAAATAAATTTATTGTGATAATTTAATATATACATATATTAAATTTCATGTTGTATTTAACACTACAAATTCAGACTAGGTGAATTTAATAGGAAAGGGGGCGTTGTTTTTCATGTTTATATTAAAAAAATTAAAATTAAAAAGGAGAGGGATATTGATTCCCCCCCTCGACTGCCGTAGCAACACACATTGCTAAGGTAGTGGCTGCCTTTGGCAGTCAAGCCGCTAAGGAACTTCCCATATTTGGGATATGTGATGCAATCGCATTTGGCATTCACTTTTTATTATTATTGTAAATTATTTTATATTTATATTAATATAATTATTAATTTTTGGATAAATTAAGAATTTTTATGGTGAAAGGGAGGGAGAGTCTACAACTTGCACATGATAATGGTAGAAATAAGGAGGAGAATCTTGTACAAGATATGGATTTCATGGAGATTCAAATGCCCAAAGAAGAAGAGGAAGATGTGGATATGTGGAAGAAATTAGCCATCATTGGGAGATTCATTGGAGTGAGGGTTTCTAGGGAGCAAACCGGGATTTGGATCTCTAAAAACTGGTGCAAAGAAGCCATTGTCAAGTTCATGCCTAAGAATTTTTTTATACTTATTTTTCAAGATGAAGAAACTAGAAATTCAATCCTTTCTCGTCAAACATGGTACTATGGGATTTCACCATTATACATTCAACCATGGCAATCATTTTTTAATCTGTTACTATTGGGTTTTAATCAACATCCCATTTGGATCCATCTGTACAATTTGCCACTCAAATTTTGGGGAGACTCATCATTGGAGCATATTGGTAGATCATTGGGAACATTATTGGAAATCGATGAGTTGATTGTTAATAATGATTCATATTTATTTGCAAGGATTAAAATTGTGGTTGTTCATAAAATTCTTGCAATGATCAAACTGGTGTCTGGAGATTTCTACTGGTTTTAATCCATAGAAGTGGAACAAAATCAATGGATGTGCATGAGATGTGGATTAAAGAATCATGACATAATTAATTGCAGGACCATTGTAAAACCAATCAAAATTTGGAAAAGAAAGGAGAAAGCAACGACTTCATTAAAGGAATCTAGTGAGAAGAAATTTCATTGAAAGAACATTCCCCTCTACACAATAACATGGTAATCATGTCAAAGGACAAGCCATCTTCCCCGATGGTAGGGTCCGATAGGAAAGAAGGTGAATATTTTTTTGTTAGACGAGATTTGGTTAGGGGCAATCAGAGCATCAGGGAGGCCACCCAGATGATTCAATACAAATTAGATTTGGACATCGAATATGATAGATGTTCAGTGGATGAATTCATGAACAATGAATTGGAAAATATTGAACCAAGATGCATCAATCAATCGATAAACATTCTTTTGGGTAAAGCCAAAGGGGGTAGAGGGAGAAGATCGAACAAGCAATTGAGGGAGGAAAAAGAAAAGGAAAAAGGAATAGTCAGTGTCATGGATTTTATGAAGAAATCCAAGGGAGGAATGACCTTCCTTGGTGAGAAATGAAGATTTTACCTTGGAATGTCAAGGGGTTGGCATCCCCTGAAAAAAAGCACTTTTTCTTGAGAGCACTTCAAAAGATGGATTGTGAATTAGTTCTAATATAGGAAAAAAAATTAAATTTGGATAGAACTCTCAGCCTTATTCATTGAAGCAAACTTTGGGAGGGATATTTTCAAGAAGCAAGAGGGGCTTTAGGAGGAATTGGCTTCTTGTGGAAGCCTTCTTCAATTAAAATATCTCTTTTGGAAAAACATGAAAATTGGTTGGTAGGCAAGGTGGATGACATTCAGGAAGACGTCTCTTTTGTAATCTTTAACATCTATGGTCTTGTCAAAACTAAAGACAAATTTGAGGTATGGAAAGAACTTTCCGTGAAAATTGTTGGCTTAGGCTCAAGCAAATTTATCTTGGTTGGGGATTTCAATGCAACATTGGCATTAGAGGAAAAGGTCGGAGGCAGTAAGAAAGTGTCAAAAGTTATGGATGACTTCAGGGCATTTATCAATGATAATAAGTTGTTTGATGTGGTGAATTCAAACAACTTCTTCACTTGGTCAAATTGGAGAGAGAATTTCAATAGGATTTCTCAAAGATTGGATAGATTTTTAATTAGTCCAGAATGGTTTGATTCTAATATCAAGGTAGAATTGTTTATTATATCTTTGTCCTTATTAGATCACTATCCTATTCAACTTGTTGTTTCTTCCTCTTTTATGAAGAATAAGAGTAGTTTCAAATTCCAAAACATGTGGTGGAGAGATGATTCCTTTCTTCAAAATTTGGTGGATTGGTGGAAATCTAGTGATCACTTCAAGGGCACCCCTAGCTTTGTTATGGTTAACTGATTGAAGGAGATTAAAAAATGAATTAAGGTATGGAATAAGCTCTCTTTTTAAAACATCTTTTTCAAAAATCTAAGAGTAGAATAGGAATTGAAAGATTTGAATAATATGGTGCTAGCCTCAAGGATGACTAATGTAGAATTTGAAAAAGAAAATTCATTAAATGAGGAACTTTTGGAGCTACTTCTAAGGGAAGAAATTTATTGGAGGGATAAATCTAGAGAAATCTAGATACAAGATGGAGACATCAATACAAAAAAATTTCATGTCTCTATTAAAGCTAAAAGGGTTCATAACAGTATCAACCAAATTCAAGACAGTATTGGAGAGTGGCACGAGAGTAGACAATCTATTGAAGCAGCAACCATCTCCCATTTTCAATAGATTTTAGGGTCATCTGTTGAGTCCCAACCTTCATCTTATGATTCCTTACTAGAATTCATTCCTAATATTATAACAATAGAAGATAATGCAATGCTTATGAATCCTTTTTCTCTACAAGAAATCAAGAAGGCAGTTTTTGACAACCCCACTTTTAAGGCGGTAGGATTGGATGGTTTCCCAGTTGAGTTTTTCCATATGTGCTAGGCATTCATGGGAGAAGATATTTTAAAGGTGGTGGAACCTTTTGGAGCAAGGATCAATTTGTAAAAGAATTAAATAATATAGTCATTACTCTAATTCTAAAGAAGAGTGATCTGACCTCAATGGATGATTTCAGACCAATTGCTCTTTGTAGTACCTTGTACAAAATTGTTACAAAGGAAATGGTCAATCATCTTAAACCCCTTCTTGGTAGAATTATTTTGGATGAGCAACATGGTTTTGTTCTTGGTAGAGAAATATCTGATAACACCATATTATTAGGAGAAACTATACACAACATGAATAGCAAAAGGATGTCAAGCATGATTATCAAGCTTGACACAAGTAAAGCTTATGATAGAGTACATTAGTCTTTTATGTTGGATCTTCTAATAAGGTTTGGCTTTTTCCTTGAATGGATTAGATGCATTCATTTTTGTTTATCTATAGTTCATTTCTCAATTTATGTTAATGGGACCATTTTGGGCTTCTTTCAAGCAACAAATGGCCTTAGGCAAGGAGACCCCTTGTCTCCTTTTCTATTTATTCTAATGGTAGAATCATTACGCTATCTTATCAAGCAAAGCTCTAGTTTTAAGTGTTGGAGAGGTATGTCTATATCTAATGATTTAGATCCTGTCACACATTCACAATTTGTGGACGATGCAATATTATTTGGAGAAGCTACCATTTGGGAAGCCAAATGCATTAGATCAGTGCTATCTAGATATGAAAGTGATTCAGAACAAGTTATGAATGTCCATAAATCACAAATTTTCTTCACTCATACTCACAAAAAATTGAAAGGGGCTATCATCAAGATTATGGGTTTTGAGGAAGGATTCTTTCCTATTCATTACTTGGGTGTACCACTATTTGTGGGAAGTAGGATCAACAAAATGTCAATAGGGATTGCTGATAAAATTAGAAATAAAATCTCCTCCTAGAAAAATTAGTGGTTGTCTCAAGTAGGGAGAATAACCATGATCAAGTCTATATTGTCTGCTTTTCCCATTTATTATCTTTTAGTTTATAAAATCTCAAAGAAATGTGCAGAAAATTTTGAATGTCTATTCAAAAAATTCTTATGGGAAGGAGCTAAGGTGGAGAAATAGATTCATCTCATAAATTGGGATATGACTTGCTTACCCAAAATGGATGGAGGTGCCAGTCTGGGAAGCATTACCAAAAAAAAAATTCTTTGGGGGTGAATTTGGTTTGGAGGATGTATCACTGCTCGAAAAAACCTTGGTGTAAAGTAATGAGTGCAAAATACTTCGATTCCAGAGAGCTAGAAAGAATCTTGACAATAGAAAATTCTAATTTAGGATCAAATTTTTGGAATTTTCTTTGGGAATGCAGGTTCTTATTAATAGAGCATCTCACCTGGTAGATTGGAAATGGTAGGAAAGCTTTATTCTAGAGGAACTCTTAGGAAGGGGAAGATCCTTTGGACCACCTGATTTAGGACAAGGATTGGGTTGATAAGATGGAAGCTGAACATGACAGAAGAGTGGCAGATTATTAGGACATAGAAGAGTCTAGTACATTTGCTAGATGGAAATCTTTGGGTGATTCAAGCTCATCCAATAATATTTGCTTGAAGGAATTACTGTCAAATAGAATTGTAATGTCATTTGATGAAGAGGATCATCTCATTTGGTGTGTAGCAAAGATAGGAGCATATAAAGTTAATCTTGGATACAAGCTTCTTAGAGGTAGACATAATGGTTCTTATTGGCCATCAAAGCTATGTTGGAGTAGATGGGCTTTGCTGAAAGCAAAGGCTTTTTTGTGGGTAACATTACATGGGTGCATCTTAATAGGGGAGAGAATAAAGTCTATCAATTTTTATGGGTTGAATTGGTGTATTATGTGCAAGGAAAAAATGGAATTGGTGGACCATTTGCTACTATGGTGCCCTTTTGCTAATGATTGCTGGAATTAGCTGTTAGACAAATTGCAATGGCAGGGAATCAGGAATGAGAGTTTTAGGGACTTTCTATTTTCATGGCCACTAAATGGTTTAAAATCCAAATGGAGTATTTTTTGGTTTGTTTGTCCATCCATATTATTGTGGCACATCTAGAAAGAAAGAAACTATAAAATATTCAAAGACAAAATGATGCAGGTTGAACAACTCTTGAGGAAAGTCTAGTTTTCTATTGAAGAAGTAATTAATAATAGAATGGTAGGATTGAAATAAAAATATTAACTCAAATGGTATTTAGATATGGAAAAGGCATGGTATGTTAAGATCAGAGCTGATAATTGCTTAAAAGCCACAAATATTGAAAGAACGAGCACGAATTGGAAGCCTCCTCCGTCGGGTTGGGTGAAATTAAATTTTGACGGAGCAAGAAAAGGTAACCTGGGGGTAAGTGGGATCAGTTTTGTAATAAAAAATGAGAAGGGAGATTTACTGGGAGGCATCACCAAACATTTGGGCTTTGCATCTAATAACATAGTGGGAATAGTAGCATTGGAGGCTGTATTGAACTGGTGTGTGACAAACAATCATCTAAAAGTTGTAATAGAAGGCGACTCATAGGTGATCATGAATGAAATTGCGAATAACTTGCTGTGAAATTGGAAACTAGTTGAATGGATGACCAAGATTAAAGCACATCTACATTGTCTAATAGATTACAACGTTCAACACATTTTCAAAGAGGGAAATCAGGTAGCTAACAAACTAGCAAATGTGGGCACTGACAACAATTCCTTCATGATTTTGGATAAGGACAAATCTATTCCAAAAGATTTGAGAGATCTCATTTGTGCAGAATCTGATCATGAAGGGATAGGGTGATCACCTGTGATGGCACAGGTAGGACTTAGATGCCTGTGAATATGGGGAAAAAGAGTATGAACTGCTCTATTTTTGGTGAAACATGACTTAAAACTTAGTGGGTGGAGATTTGATCGGTAAAAATCTATTTCTTAAACTTCTATTTGAGCCAATCAATGCAGACATGCTCATCACTATTTTTTCGAAGAGGAGAAACATGGAAATTATGTTGGGCATGTTTTGCAAGTGCATTCAAGAGCTAGAGATCAGGGAATCCATGAACTAGCAATTGCAATGGTTGTTCCCCAAAGCAAATAGGAGGGAGCACACATTCATCATCTCGATCCTTGGAGCAAACTTCTAGTCAGAGCCCCATGTCCATGATGGCAAGGCATTACATGACCTCTTTTTGCCCATAATGCAAGTTATTAGTCATTCAACATTGGTAAATGGCATGGTTCATAGGATGATTGTAGATGAGTTGTTTGAGAAACTGACTACGTATTAGATGTAATGGATCCTAGTCTACTAGGGAGGTTATTAAAGGCACTTTTTTCTCCTACTGAAGAGAAGGAGAAAAAATGCATGAAGAAAGCCTAGAAGATTTTCAAGAAGTGTGTGGTAGAGGAGAATAATTTGGGTAAAGTTTTGAATGTTTGTAATGAAAATGAGGGCATTTTTTTGGTTGATGTATTTGCTAGACCGACCTCAATAGGTGAGGGGATTGGCTATCTTTAGCACTGATTGTATGGAGGCTCAATTTAATATGGTTGTACTTATTTTGTTGGTTTTAATATAATGGGTACTGCCACCTAGGCAGAGCTTATCCAAAAAATAATTTAAAAAAATAATGATTAATTGTTAATGTTGTTATTAATAAGATTATTATCATTATTTTAATTATATTATATTATATATAATTTTATTATGAATTAAATAAGTATTGGTATTAATAATTTAATAATAGTTAATAAAATTTTCATAATATTAATTAGTTATGATATTGTTGTAAATTTATTTTATAAAATTTAATTTGAGTTAATAGTTTATTTTCAGAATATTTAATAACAAGAAGTTGTTAAATGAAATATTAGTATAATTTTGATTAAACGATTTTTCTCTTTGAGATTGTTATTTAAAAGAACTTTTCATTTAAGATTTTAAGAATGTTATTTTTGGAATAATCATGGATTCAAAAACCCTAGCAAACATGAACTTGGATGAATGAAAACTACAACTTCGTGTTAAATCAAATTATTATGTTTTTAAAACCAATCAAATTACAAACTACACTACTATGATGTATGTTTTCTTTTGTGTTGGGGTTTGGGTTTGACTTAGTTTTTTGACCATTCAAGATGTTTACTATAGGCTTAGGGGTTTTTGTTCTAAGATGATGTTATGTATATGATCTTTTATACTCGAGCATGGTGATGTGTCATGTATTTTTTATGATGAGTTTGATTAGATGTTTGTAATGCTTTCCATTTTCTTGAATAGAACTGAGGTAAATGGTATGACTTTTTTGGTGTAACCTTTGAGTCTTCAATCAATTATCTTTTGATGCTTTCTAGTTGCTATTATAGGACTAAGGTGATTATTGTGTTTTTATCTTTTGGTGCTTTCCAATTTCTTGTATAGGACTGAGGTGATATTGAGACTGATCTTTAGGTGCTTTCCAGTTATTGTAAAGGACTGAGGTGAATACTATGTTTTATCTATAGGTGCTTTCTAGTTGCTTGTAAAGGACTGAGGTCAAAACTGTGATTTTTTTAGTTTTACTTTTTATGAGTGTAGGGTAGACAATCTGTGTGTACATTGGGAAGTGGCTTGCAATGGAGGTCAAAGCCCTAAGTTGCTATCTGGGTAACCAATTGTAAGTTGTTTTAATAAGTGACAACATTTCAATAAATGGGTTTAAAATAACTAATAAGAGTTAGCCTTTTTCCTCACCCATGTCTTGAGTGCTAGTACAGGCTAGGATGAGAGTAGAGAGCATACTTGGTTGTGACCTTACTTCATTACTATGCCTTATCTATACAAAAGGATATTGGTGCCACATAGAGACACTAGGGGGTTAGAGTTTAGAGAGGCTACTAGGGTAAACTTAGAGTTGGCTCATGTGATGACACTTTCCACTTGCATAGTATATTTCTTGTGCATCTTTGTTGTCTCTAGGATTATATGATACTTATGTCTTGGTACCTTTGAGGTAGATTGCTATTAGGATTTCCTTGACCTAGATGTTAGTTATGACTTGTGGGTTGATATTCATATGGGACTTGAGATTATCTCCTCAACATGGTAGGAGTGGGCCATTTAGGTTCCACGAGGTCAAGTGGTAGTGCTTTTTACTTATACCATTGAGATCTGACAGCTAGATGTTGTTGATGGATGTCCTCATGTAGATGATCATTTCTTTTTGATCTTGTATTTCTATTGGATCATATCAGATGATGTATTTTATTTATGAGGTATATTCCTTGAGCTTTTCATACCTTGTGATTTGTATAGTGGATGATTATGCATTCTAGTTATGCCAAGTGGCATCCTTTGTAATTGTATATTATTTAATTGGATTTGTACTTGTGATTATTCCATGATGTGGATTTTGGTTATGTATTAGATTTAATATTAATAAAAATTATACATGTGATTCAATGTCATGAAACCCTTGAGAGATGTAATATGTTTATGATGGTTGTATGTATGTGAACTATTGCTTCCACTATATTATCTATTGATGTTATTATCTTTCAACAAAAAGATTTGACAAACTTAGTGAAACTTTAGGTTAATTTCTTTTGGGTTCCCTGGTGGGGCATTACATGTATTGAATAGAAGACATTCTTTGTTGACTGTGATGAAGGTTGAAGTTCTTGGGTTTGATGAAATAAAAGAGTTGTATGATACTAACCCTAATTTTGCTGAGATGTGGAGAGAGTATAGAGAACCTAGTTTGATAGAACAACCAAGTAAGTTTGATGAGTATTTTATTCAAGAAGGTATGTTGTTCAAAGGAATTCAATTGTTCAAAGGAATTCAATTGTGTATCCCTAGAAGTTCTATGAGTTTGAATTTGGTTAAGGAAAAATATATTGGTTGGACACTTTGGAATTGATAAAATATTGAGTTTGTTGAAGGATAAGTATTATTGGCCACAAATTTTTAATGATGTTTGGAAGTTTGTAAGGAGTTATGGAGTTTGTCAAGTTGCAAAAGGAGTAAGTCAGAATACTAGATTGTATACACCTATTTCTTTTCCTGGGAAACCTTGGAGTGAGATTAGTATGGATTTTGTTCTTGGATTTCCTATGACAGTAAAAGGGTATGATTCTATATTTGTTTTTGTGGTTAGATTTTCTAAAATGGCTCATTTCATACCATGTAAGAAGACATCAGATGCTGAGCATGTTGTTGAATTTTCTTCAAAGAGGTTATTAGATTACATGGATTACCTAGAAGTATTATTTCTGATAGAGACAATAAGTATGTTGGATACTTTTGGAGAACTTTGTGGAAGAAGATGGGTACCGATTTGATGTTTAGTTCTACATTCCATCCACAAATAGATGTACATACAAAGGTTGTAAATAGAAGCTTGGATAAGTCACCAAGATGTTTAGTTGGAGATAAACCATATAATTGGGAGCTGGTGTTGATATAAGCTAAATTTTCATATAATAATTTTGTGAATAGGAGCAAAGGGAAAACACCTTTTGAGATTGTTACCGGAATGCAGCCTAGAGGAAAATTAGATTTGAGGGATGTTGCTGGTGAAGAAAAGAGAAGTGTTGTAGGTGAAGATTTTTTTGATTTTATAGATTCTTTGCATAAGGAAGTGAATTTGAGGTTGGAACAAAGTAATCAAAAGTATAAGGAGAATGTTGATAAGTCTAGAAGAAATCATGTTTTTGAAGTTGGTGATGAGGTGATGGTTCATTTGAAGAAAGGTAGATTTCTTATTGGAACATACAATATGATGAAGATGAAGAAGTTTGGATCTTGTAAGATCTTGAAGAAGTTTGACAATGGTAATGCTTATGAAGTTGAGTTACTTAATGACATGGATATATCTCCTATATTCAATGTTGTTGATTTTTATAAGTACCATGAATCAAATGATGAAGTTGATGTTTTAGATGATTATCCTAAGAAGCATATTAAAGAGGTTGAATAGGTATGGATTAAAGAGTTGGTAAAAGCACAAGAGGAAAAGATTATTATGAGTATTTGGTAAAGTGGAAGAATAGACTAGTTGAAGATGCTACATGGATTTCTTATTTTGAGTTGGATTCAACTCAAGTTGTGAAATCTCAATGATTCAAGACAATCATTTCTTTCCCCAGTTGTCTGATGCAGTAGCATCCTAGGTTGCCTTGTAATCTTGCTCATTTTTTTTCTTTATGCCAGTTACTATTGAGTTCATAGTGTTGATGAGTTGCAGTGCTAAGCTTTGTCAAGTTCTTGTTGGTGTTGAGTCCTAGAATGTGCTAAGTTCTGGTAAGTGTCAAGTATTTCTGAGTGCCAGTATTGTCTTGGTCCTTCTTTGACCAAGTTTTCTATGTCTAGTTCTAGTTTGGGCCAACCTTGTATGTATTTAATTTTGGTATTGGTATTTAATATTTGTTGTGAGCTAACTTGTGGTTGTACATGCATTTAATGTAGGATTTAATTTTTGTGATAGGCTAAACTGTGGCCAGACAAGTATTCAAGGAGGTCAAGGATTGAGTTTTAGGAGAGTGAGTTAGTGGGAGTTAGGGATAGATTTTTCTAGAAGAGTTAGAAAGTGAAAACCATCATTGAAGATCAAAGTTTGAATTATATTGGTGGTCATAACCCAGAAGGCCTTACACATGGGCATGCATGTTGATGATTTGATGAATCAATAAGTATTTTTCTCTTCTATCTCCTTTTGGTTTCTATTCTATGTGTTGTGTTTCCATTGTGTTTACTCTTGTAGGTGAACTTGGTAGATGGGTGTGCCTTTGGCCCTAGTTTCTATCAACCTCCTTGCATCAGAATGCCAAGAGAGTTAAACCCTTGACCCTTGGAACAATTCAAGCCTCAAAATAAGTAAGTGTTAGTCTACTAGGCTGGATTAATTTCTAATTGCAAGAGATAGGCCTTCAAATGCCTTTTTAGGCCCACATTGCCTTTTTTAAGGCCCAATCACCTTTCTAGGACCAAGGTGCCTTTTTGAGGCCCAAAGAGCCATTTTGGCCCTCTAATGTTTTTCAGGCCTTCTAGCACTTTTTTCAAGGTCCAAATGCCTTTTTTAGGCCATCAAGTGCCTTTTCAAGGCCCAAGCACCTGTTTGGCCCTCTAACACCTTTTTCAAGGTGTAGGTGTCCTTTTTAGGCTCAAACACTTGTTGGTATCTCTAACTATTATTGTCTATTAGTGTTAAATGCTTAGTCATTTATAAGGTAGAGTCAGATGGTCATCACTATGACCAAGCTACTCTATATAGCCTAAGTCATGTACATAAGTATGTACTGAGCTCTATATGAGTTGAGTAAGTATATTATTTTCTATGCAAGTTGAGCTCAACATAGATTTAGTAGTTCAATGCATACAAGTGTTGAGTTACATAGTACATGCCAACCATAATACATACTGAGCAACAAAAATGTTGAGTATCAAAAAATAGTAATGGCCAAGCAATGCAAAGTATACATAAAAGTAAAAAATGATACAGATTTTGAGGTAAATCATTTTCAAGTTGAATTAGAAGGGACATTTAATATATGTAGAGGTTGTTATAGAGATTTTTACATGTTTATGACATGGATCAAATATCCCTATGTTTTGTGATCAATGATTTAGATGAAGAGGAAAAATATGAAAGTATCTAGAAAACTCTTTATGCAACTCTTTAAGTAGAGAAGATCTTAACCTAGATTGTATGGCAATTAGATGAAAGGAGAAGTGCATATATGCCAACAAGGAATAATATGATAATAGTGAAGTGAAAGATTGAGATCAAATTAGAAGTTAGTGGAAGTGTTTTGTTATCTTTTAACAAAGCAAGTGACCTATTCAGAGTAGTGAAGGGGAAGAAAATTATTATCAGATCAAAAGAGAGGACCAGTTAGCAAGGAGAAGACTCAAAATTAGATTATAGAGCATACCAAGAGTTAGGTAATGAATCAGTTCTAACCAAATTGAATTAGGGTAAATCTCTTAATAGAGTGGTCTTAATAGATCTTTGTAAATCTCCTAACATCGTCCTTAATTTATTATAAGTGTTAAATTCTCTAACAAAGCAAGACCTAACAATCTCAAATGCTTTTAACAGGGCATACCCCTCATATGGTAGATCATATATTATGATCAAACATTGTAATCCTTACAGGTTAACTTTATTACTGTACTAGTGAAGATTTGTGTGTGTGATCCCCTCCCCAATTTTACCTTCACCTTGGAGGGTTTCTAGGTAACAATTATTATGTTATCTATTTATTTTTATGCATGTGATAGATTAGATTTACATGTAATAACAAGTTTATCATTACAAGTTTTACATTCATAAGTCAACTAATGAACGTGTGAATGAATTGTTGAAAAGAAAAAGTGCTTAAGATTCTAATTCACCCCACCACCCCCCCCCCCCCCCCCCCCCTTCCTATTTATACTTCCATTTATCAACAATTGGTATCAGAGCACTAGTTCTCTGAGATAAGCTTAATTACTTGGAAATGGAGGCTTTTAAATTGGACAAGGTTATTGATAATGAGGTGATTTATATCCAATTCATACTGCAAAAACTTGAGAAAGCAAGACAAGATCTGAAAAAATCCTTAGAAAGAAGAAAGGAATTGGCAATCTAGGATAAACAATTTTCCTATGAAGAATTTGAGACTAAAGGAATATTTGAATCAATCAATCCAAATGAAAAAGCATCTACAGATCTACTTGAAAAGAAAAAAATTTTGAATGAAGAAATAAGAGGACTAAAAAGAGAACATAAAATCCAATCAGTAAGACTATGTAAAGTGATTGAACAAAAGAAGAAAGCTTAAGAAGACAAGACTATGACTAAGGAAGACAAAAGAGTATTTTCTACTAGATTTGAAGAAAGGATATCAAATTTGAAAAGGCTCACAAATACTCAACTAGACATGATGAATTAACTAATGCTTGGAAATCAGGAATTGAATCTTAAGGATTTGGAAATTGTAAATCTCAAATCATAGAAGGACATAATGAAGAATGAACTAAAACTTGAGAAATAATCTATGGAGAAATTTTGCAAACCAAAAGAAGCTATGAAGTACTTTGTAGAACTTATGAAGTCATCTACTAGCACTGATGGATCAAGATATTCAACACTAAGCAAGGAGAATCATCTAGGAATGGAGAGCCAAGGAATGCAAAGTCAAAGGACAAACTGACATGCTATCACTTTGGAAAACTTGGTCATACTGCAAACATTTATCAAAGCAAATATGATATGCAAAATTCTAAACCTAAGTTTATTGGTTACTATTTTTATTGCAAGAAACAATAATATCAAATACATGAGTGTAGGTCAAGAATGAGGAATGAATCTACTACACCTAGATTTGAACGATAGCATTACACTTATCAAAAGTATGGGCATAGAGCATATGAATGAAGATCTCAGAAAAAATCTTATTGGACTAATCAGAGACAAAATTAGGCACCTAATAATGCATGTTCCAAATGTCACAAGTTTGGACATATAAGCAAGAATTGCAAGACTCAAGTACATTTAGCAAATCAAACAAGAGACAAAGGCAAAGGGAAAGTAGACATTGATAAAATAAAGAAATAAATTAATAAAAAAATGGAAAAATAAAGAAGAAGATGGAAATAGTGAAGAAAATAGAGTTGAGTTCACCAATCCAATGGAGAAGGTGGTCATGTCATCTCAAACTAAGAAAAAAAGGTATGTATGGAACTATATATTCAATTGATATATATTGTTGAAAATAGATTGAAAAGATCATTGCTGAGAAGAGATTGTTGAACTGGATTGAAAGAGGGAGATTGTTGAAGAAGACTATGTGTTTCAATCATTATTTTGTAACTAATATCAAACTTGCTATTTGTTGGTAAGACAATTGTTTATAAGATTCAAGTACTATCACTTATTTGATTGATGAAGAGGATTTGATCAAAAGATGTAACATTAGCACTTAGAGGAAAGGTTGAGTTATGATTATGTAATGAAGTACAAGAATTAGTTAAGACAATGATGACATGATGTATTGATAATCTACTTAAGGTTACAAAGGCTAGTTACACTAAGACAATTTAGAAGAACAAGTTACACAAAGTTTATATGCCAAGCTTGACCAATTGGATAGTGTTGACAATATGTCCAATCAATTAATTAAGTTAAGTAACATGGTTGTCATTTATGGAAACATATTTGTTTTGTAGATTACTCATGTTCATTGGTGAAGGAAAATTGTCTAAGTATCAGATGGCATCATAGCAACATGACAGATTTGATGATAATAAAATATTCCCTTGGAATATTCTCTTGTGTAGTTAACTGGGGATGCATGACATCATACTGATGACATATACTAGTGCACATGTATGTACAATCAACTAAGTCCAAGTTATGAAGGAATTAGTAATGCAATGATGATACAATATAGAATAGAGCATATTAGTAGAATGTGTTAAACGACTTAATTTATTATTTTGAATTACAATTTCTTAATAAGTTGAATCTAATGATATTATGTGAGCCAACTGAGGAAGACTTTACCAATATGTTTGGTATAAATAAAGAACTTCATTTACAAAGTTAGAGATAAGTAAAAAAAGTGTGAGAAAGGAATAATCAGTGATTGCAAACTTGATATGATCTTGTGAAATGAGAGTAACAAGTGAATGCAATATTATGATATATGATGCAAAGCATTGTTATGCAAGATATGATGTAGATTGATATGTGTGCAATCACTCTTGTATGAAGAATTTTTAGTTAGAAGATTTATGAAGCACAACAAGTATCTCAGTATTGTATGTATACTTATTTCTTGAAGATATTATTGTATAGTTGCATGGTAGGGCAGTGGGCTCTTCTTGCACACATTTGTATATGATCCACCAAATCCTAATAGAGTTAAAGAAACTCCTAATAGGGTTGAAGCTTCTAACAAGGCCTAGTCTCCTAACAGGGACTCAAGACACTATACATTCTTCATAGACTCCTAATAGTGTCAATATCCTTAATCGGATCCTTTATATAGTAAATCATCTAGTGGTCTCATCCCCACTAGGGTTTTCCCTTGGCTAGGGTTTCCCTAGTTAACAAAATATGGTATTATGATCTCTCTTTGTGTATGGTTGTTTATATTATTCAACATTATTGGTTTACTTTCTTTTGTATGTGGTAAAATAATTAATAATATCTAGTTGTGGGTAAAATGATTGAAAATATTGATTCACCCCCACTTTCAGTATTATCTATTTCTAACAATTGGCATTAAAGCCTGGTTATTCAAAAGAGGCTTAATAGCTTGAATAAGATCCCTATGGATATGGAAAAATTGAAGAAGAATCTTGAAGAAGCACTTGAACAGATTGATCTCCTTACTGATGAAAGAGATGGCCTTAAAGACAAATACAAAGATGCAAAAGTTTATATTGGTGAATTGAAGGACAAGGTAGATGATCTGAAGAAAACAAGACATAATAATCAAACCAGTGATGATGATATCAAAGATCTGAAGAAAGAAAATAAGATCCTAAAACATGAGTTGAAGATAGTTGAACTTAAGCTGAGTCTTAAGAAAAATGGAGGAAAGAATGACTCTAAAATTAAAGCTGAAAATGCAGATCTGAGATCACAGTTAGTAAGGTAACATCTAAATTGGAATCTATTAAGTTAGAGTATGTAGAATTAGAGAAATACAACACTATAGTGAAAGGTGAGTTGGTACAAACCAAACGACAACTTCAAAAATTATATACCAGCAGTGATAAGATTGAAGAACAAATATGTGCACAAAGACCCAGTTATGACAAGATTGGACTTGGATTCTTTCTTGGAAAATCTACCAAGAAATCTATTGAGAGAAAAGAATCTGATACTCCTGAAGTCAATAAGGATCTAAGCAAGACAGATGATGCATCTAAGGACAAAGAGAATGTCACTCATTCTGAGAAAGATAAAGAATCTAATCATGGTATGGACAACAAAAGAAAGGAATCTTATGCCTGGTGTGATGAACTTGAAGACACTAAAGTCGATTGCAAAGATAAGTCCTTCAAACCTATTTCAAAGTTTTATTGCCATAATTTTCATGGATATGGTCACGATGCAATAGATTATAAGAAACCTAAATTTGATAGTAATAATGAAAATAGTAGGATATATAGGAACACTAACCATACAAGAAACATAAGAAGATCTCACAAGTAATGAAAGTTGAGAAAGAAGACAAATTGTTTGCTATAGATGCAACAATCTTGGACACATTGCAAGGAATTGCAGAGCACCTGATGACCAACATAATGAATAGAAAAAATGTACTTGTATGTCAATTATGAAATAACATTGGACACATAGTGAAGTCTTTCAGAATGGATAGAAGAGACCTAAATAGGAATCAAAATTATAGAAGGAACAATAGAAGAAATGATATGAAGGAGTAGACAAATTAATTAAAGGAATCATTTATAACTGCAAAGCAACTAGGAAGCTCTCATATAGTTATAGAAGAAGTACTTGACAAGAAAATGAAGTCACTTATTGTTTGTGACTCCTCTTACCAAAATTAAGCATTCTCAGTGAAACAAAGTATCAGTTATTGATAACTAATGTTAGAGTAAGTATCAAAGGTTTTGTAGTTGACAGTATGTAGTAGACATTGAGAGAAGTCTATAGTGAAGAGCACATTGCCTAATAAGATTAGGATAAGGATATGAAAGAAGAATAACCCCTCTATTGTATAGAGATAGTATACTAAACTAGTGGTAGACATGCATTTAATATGAAGTACAGATTACAAAATATTTAAAGGACACAAACTAATTTGTATACATCATTTGTTTCTACAAAGTCTAAGTGCAAGATCGAAAGATTTGAAGAATTAAAGAATTTGACAATTACACAAAGTCACCAGAAACACTAATACGTGAAATTAAGGTATTCTCTAAATTGTTGAACATAATATTTCAAAAATGGCAATACAAGAAGTCTTTAATATAAGCAATAGACTTAGATACAATTTCAAGAAACACCCATTTGTTTCTTTACTTGATGAACCTATTAGAGCATTTTTGCAAGTTCTAGAAAATGTTCTTCACATTGAGGATATAAGAGGATATATTAATTAAAAGATTGAAAGCATAGGTGATTCAGAGATTCATGAGGAATTAGAGAAAATGTGCAGCAATGACTTGTCACTGAAACCTAAACATAGATACCTAGAATGACTTAACCTAGTTAAGCATATGTTCTACATAGATTTTGACAATAATGAATGGACAAGGATAATTTTGAGCAGAGTAGATGATGATTTTCTATGGTTGAGAGATTATATCATATGTATTGACAATGACCTAATTCACAAGGTCATAGGTTTGAGCAATGAAGGATACAATCCAATGAACATTAAGAATGTGTGCAAGCTAAATGAGACAAATATTAATACATATTTTGATGGTAGAAACATGAAAGTCAACACCATTCAAGATGATGGAGTGAGACTCATCTATATGATTTTGGGAGATAAGTATAATCATGGATCTAGGATAGATTCAATCTATGTAGGATTTCTTTATGCAGCTTACTTGGTAGTAAGAGGTGAAGAGGTTAATATGTGTGACATTATCTGAACACAGTTGTTGGATAACATATCTAGAATCAAGAAATCAAGGAGTACAGTCTTTAGGTTTGAATCTCTATTGACACATATATTTTTCTATGCTATTAAGAGGTTTCCTAGAATCATGAATTGGGATGGAAGTGAGTGCTTAATGTAGTTAATCACTTGAGCACATAGGTCAAGACCCGAAACAGTAAAAAACAATGATATTGATAGAATAATGAAGTCTTTCCAAGTAGAAATGAAGCAAAGATATAGGATACCTACTACGCTAGTAGAAAAATACAAGGATGAATTATGTTTTATGGTTGAGACAGATTTCACTTGCATGGATGTTGTAGTTCCTCAGGTAAAGTTTATTGAATCTATGGGATATGAGATGAGTAAGAAATTAATTGAAGGGTATGCACAAATAATCCTTCAATCAGAACTTGATTCTAAATGTCCTAGATGGGGGACATATTCTAAGAAAATTAGAGAAGTCAAAACCAACCAAATAATAAAGGACTCTAAGAAAAAGGTGGAAAAGGTGATTGATTCTATTTTGAAGGAATCAAGAATGACTTGATGAGAATTTGATAAGGCAAAAGGGATAGCCATGGAAATGAAGGCTAGTGGTCAATCTAAGCTATTGACCTCTACACCCATTGTAGTGGTAGGACCTACTGAAGAGGTCACAATTGCCTAGATAAGTGCACATAAACTTACTGTGCCTTATGTAGCAGCTGCACAACAAAAACCTTGAAGGAATCTAATGAAGACTAAAGAAGCATCAACTACAAGGACCAAAACCCCTCCTAAGAAGAGAGTGAAGTAGATGACAAGTGGTCCAAGAAAGAAGAGAAGAACCTTGTAGATTAGTTCTTCTATGCCTAAGGAAGAAACTGGTGCCAGACCAATAGAGCTATCTGATCAATAAGCAAAGACATTAGCATGACGAAAAGCATGGAAGCCAAAGATAGAGAATCTTAACATGCAAATAATTAATGACAATCATTTTGTACAGTTGAATAATTACTATGATTTTAATAATAATATGGATAGGAGACAACTAGAAAATGTTGTAGTTAGGAATATGATCCTAAAAGATAAAAGGTTTGATAGTATAAGAGGTTAGATACCTAAAGATTTGTAAAATAGATTGCTAAATAGAAAGAGTAGATTTATAGAGGAAGATACACAAATAAGAATTAATATGGTGAAAAAGTTATGTTTTATAAATAATGAGGAAGAAATAATAGTTATTCTGAAAGGTACAACACCTTTGTTAAGGAATAAAAGGAGACCCATTCTCCTTATCGAAGGAAATTATGAAGCAGTTAATGAGGAAACACAAAAGGCTATAATAACATTTATGTCTACTAAGCCTAAGGAAAGTTCATAGCTAGAGAAGGCAAGCCAAATACCTAAGGAGTGTGCACAGATAGAGGAAGCAAGTCCTATTGTAGATAGCCCACCTCACAGTTTTGAGCAACCAACTGGAACACCTATTTCTAGTAATTCACCACATATCACCATTGCAATGATTCTATGCAAGTAGATAACACCAATGTGTAGTTGATAGAATTGAGGACCTATTTAAGGATTTTGGTGCTAGTATTGTTGGCAATATTGTGGATTATAGTAGCTCATTTGATGAAGTAGAAGATCAGGAGCCAAAGGAAGAAGATGCACCTTCTATGAAGAAAGTTGAATCTAGTAGTGAAGTAGCTACTTCAAATGTACCCTTGATACCAACAATAGTAACACCATCTACACCACCTACTCAAGAAGTAGTGGTTGCAACAACAATAGCTCAGTCAAATGAAGAAGATGAAGCACAAAAACTCATATCTTCTTTGAGAAAATTTCTTGAGAAGAAGAAATCAGTTAAGTCCATTGAAAAGACTTTGATTTTAGTACTGGATAGAATGGAAAAGATAGTAAGCCCTGTTGAAACACTTGCAGACATTCAACAACACACATCAATCTTGTGTAAAGCTTTTGATGATGAGTTCACAACACTCACTAATGTGGCTACAATTCAAGCACAAATAGAGCATGATGGTAAACTTCTTAATACCATGTGCACAAATATTAGGAATGATATAGAAACTTTGAATGTATGCATTAAGGCATTAAGACAGAGTATTTAAGAAGGAAAATAAGTTTATGCTAAGTGTAACTTGGCATACATCAATCTTCAAAATTTTGATGAGTAAATCAAAGAAAAGGTAATTGAGCTTTAGATGCTCACTGACAACTTTCTAAGACAGAATCAAAAGTTACTAAACATTAAGCATGCAATGAAAGCTATTCATGATAGCATTAGGGATTTACAAGTAGAAAAGGAGAAAGTTCTGAAAAGATTTACTCTTTTGAGAGATCACTTATCTCCACAGGTAACATTGCTAGAAAATCAGTCAGAGGAATGCTTGGTAGCAAAGTCCTCATATGAAAAATTTGTGCCAATAGATTTGAACATAGTAGAGTTAGCCGCATATGCCTTATGTTCACTAATTGGTGTATTTGATGCATTGAAGGATAGTTGGAAGAAACACCTTGTGCAATTAAAGACCAACTTTAGTGATTTTTTTTCCAAGTTTTGATGTAGCTACCATATTTTGGCAGAATTTTCTTTTGTGATACCTTTTTCATTGATGTCAAAGGGGGAGATATATGGAAAATTAAGGATATATATATATATATATAGTAAGCTTTTATTGTAATTTTAAAGGGGGAGCAATAAGTTGTAATTAGAGTTATACGAATGTAATCTTCTTAAAACATGAATACAATGTTTTTACTATGTTATGGTTATTTGTTTTGTTTGGTATGACAACATGTTTGGGACTTAGCCAATTTTCCCAAAATGTTGCCATCAATGCCAAAGGGGGAAATTTTTGGCAATATGTGTAGAATTTTCCTTAGGGCAAAATTCACTCAAGACCAAGGAACTCAAGCACAAGCACATAATAGACCAGAGTATGATCAGAATAACAATATAGTATTCAATTTTTAATGTACAAGTACACTTGGATTGACTGTATATAAAGGCCTCTAAGATGGATCTAGAATGCCTAGGAGTTAGAAACATGATAAGTCTTACAACTAGGCACATGTCCACTAGGTGTGAGTTATCCTCCATTTAGCACAAGAGTGAGTGCGATGATGAGAGGATAAGCCTACAAAGGTGTAGCACAAAAAATAATGTTGTAGACACCATGTGCTTAATTAGGAGTGCAAATAACTATGTTGTCTACATGACAACTTAGTTAATTATGCAAACTCTAGTGTTGTAGACACCATATGTTGAATTAGAGTTGCATACTATTGTTTTGTCAACATGACAACTCATAAAAGTACACAAACTCCTAAGTTTTAACTAATAAATATTAAAACAATACAATAACCTAAGTAAACTTAAGTAAAGTGTAAATAGTAAATACTTATTTACACCAACACCGCTTCTTAAGTGCAACTTGGGGGAATACACTTAAGCTCAAAAATGCATGATGGGTCCTAGCTACGAGGCCATGTTAGGTACCCATGTACAAAAGAAATGCTCTACATATAATGTGATGCAATGCAATATCTCATAAAGTGGAGAAAGAGGGAAAACCTCATGGGAAAAACCCTCCTCCAAAAAGAGAGATAAGTACAATAAAGAAGATGAGAGAAAAGAAGGCCTCAGATGAGGAAAAGATCCCTCCTAGAAGAAAGAAGAGAAAAGTCAATGGAATCCCCTTTTTGCAACATCACACACCCCCAAGAGATCTCACAAATGAATATGCTTGACCTCAATGAAGGGTTTGGTGAAGATATCTACAACCTGCTTTACTATAGAACAATACCATAATGCAATGATTTGCTCATGTATCAACTCTTTGATAAAGTGCATATGAACCTCAATGTGTTTGGTCCACTGATGCTAAAGTTGATGTTTAGAGATCTCAATAACACTTTGATTGTCACAATGTATGACTATAGGTTTAGGTAGATCAAATCCAAACTCCTTTAGGATGTGATGTAACCAAAGAACCTCTCTAGCTACATTGATAGCTCCTCAATACTTAGCCTTAGTGGAAGAAAGAGAAATGTTATTTTTCTTCTTAATCTACCAACAAATAGGGCTAGAACCAAGGTGAAAAATGTAACTTGAAGTAGACTTGCAAGAATCAAGGTCCCCTACATAGTTTGAGTCTGTATATCTAACTAGCTAAAGTCCTATACTTGATGCATAGTGTATCCCATGTGTATGTGTACCTTGTATGTAGTGCAAGATGCATTTGGTGGCCTTCTAATGAAGCTCATGTGGCTCTTTCATGAAGTGAGAAACTATGCTAACTACAAAAGCTATATCAAGGCATGTATGTGTTAAGTAGATGAGACTCCCAACTAGTTGTCTATACAATGTAGCATCAACAAGTGGAGTGATACATTTGGCCTCTAACTTGACACTTGAAAGAAAGGGAGTGGGAGAAAGCTTGTAGTCACTCATGTGAAATCAAGAAATAAAGTCAAGAGCATACTTGGGTTGATAAAGTGTGATCCATGCTGAAGACCGTGTGAACTCAATACCAAGGAAATAATGTAGTAAACCCAAGTCTATCATAGAAAATCTATCCTACAAAGAGGTATTGACACTAGCAATGATGGATGAAGTAATTCTTGTAATGATCAAGTCATCTACATAAAGCATGAGTATCAAGTGTGAGTCATCCTTCTGAAGAATGTAGACATTCAAATTAGAATGACACTTGCTGAATCCTACTAAGAGTAAGAAGGAGTCCATCTTGTCATACCAAGCTCAAGGAGCCTACTTAAGACCATAGATAGACTTCTTCAATTTGCAAACCATAGTAGAATCCTGTATAAACCCCTATGGCTACTCCATATAAATCTCCTCATGAAGATCACTATTCAAAAAGACACTCTTTACATCCATCTGATGTACAACCCAACCATGAGCTACAACAGTAGCTAGTGTCAAGCGAATGGAGTTCATTTTGGAAATTGGTGCAAAAGTCTTAGTAAAGTCAATAACTAGAGCCTATGAGAAACCTTTGGCAACTAGTCTAGCCTTATGCTTATACATACTTCTATCTATTGCAAATTTGGTTCGATAGATCCACTTACACTAAACCAACTTTCTTCCCTTAGGAAGGGGAACTAAGTCCCAAGTGTTGTTTTTCATCAAAGAGTTATATTCTTCCTCCATAGCCTTGTCCCATTCTGGAATCATTGATGCTTCCTTAAATGATTACGGATCTAAAGCAATGACTATATAAGCATGTGGAAATGATTTGTGATGTGATCTTGTTGCCACATCCATAGTGAGTTATTTGATAGATGGAAAGAAGGTTTGTACTAAGGTTAGGAACATGAAGAACATCCCTAAAGACACCATTTTCCAACTCAATATTTTCTTACCCTTCAACTTCCACTTGAGTATCATTGCCCACATAGATGTAAGGTACATTTGATGGTTTCAAAGAGGAAAAATGCTCCTTTGAAGCACCCATATGATGTGTTATTCCTGAATCAAGAACCCATTCCTTAGCATTGTTCGTACGTACTACCAAAGCTTGTCCCTTACCATTTGAAGTAGTTGAAGATCCCTTATCCTTGTAGGCATTTGGTACATCAATTTTGTGTTTCCTCATTAGGTTGACCAATTCATCAATCTGCTTATCCTTGCACTCATGTTCATCATGACCATTCTTCTTACAACAGGAACAAGTTTTCTTTTCCCTTTTATTGGAATTGTTCCCCTTCTAATTATTTTTAGAAGAAGACTTACCTTGTTCTGAAGAAGATTGTTGAGTGGAAGAAGATTGATGTGAGTAAGATTGTTATTTAGAGGAGGATTGTTGTGTGTCATCTTGTGGCATTGCCTTCTACTGCATTTGCTTCTTGTTGGAGTTTTTACCACTTGAACTACCTTCATTAGCTACCAAGGCTTTGGTCTTGGAAGACTTGAGAATTCCCATACTCACTAAATTGTCATGTTCTAAGATCAACATTTTTGAAATTTTCTCAAATGAAGGCTTAGTGTAAGCACTAGCCATCATTAATTTGTGAGTATTATAACTAGAAACAAAAGGAGCATATTCAGGTGGAAGATGAGTCATTATATGTTTGATCATATTTCCATCATTGATGGGTTCACCACAATCCTTAAGTTGTGCCTTATACATGTCTACTTGGTGTCAAAATTCCTAGGATCCAACTTGAGAAGTTTTTCCTCAATGGTGTAGGCCATATCTTCATCTATGGTCCCATACAATGCTTCATGTTTAGCCCAGACCCCTATTGGATCAGTAAGTTTCCTAACATGATATTTAATGGGATCTAAAATATTTTTAAGGAAGGTTCCTAGGGCCATTTCTTGTTTGGATTCATAGTCTTCTTTTCAAGCTTCATTAGCATCAATCAGAGGTTTCTTTTATGCACTAGTTACATAACGAAACAAACCTTTTTCAACCAATGGTTCCTTTATGTTTTCTTTCCAAGTAGTATAATTTTGTGGAGTTAACTTTGAAAAAGAACCCATAATGCAAGAGCACACAAAACACAATACACACCCCTCCTTTTCACTCAATCAAAAAATCCCCCCCCCCCAAATGAAAGATTTTGGCACTTTATATGTAGTGCATTTACAATAGGCCACTTGTCAAAATGGACAAAGTGGGCTTCTGATTTTGTTATTTACAACCTCCTCCTAGAGTTTAAATCTTGAACTTTATAATGTAGTTCAAAAATATAACAATTTTGAAGTAATACAATGCAAAATAGGACCTATTTCTGAAAGTGGTATTTCTATCAACACAAGCCTATAATCTATTAGTAGATCTAAAAAGTAGATGAAAAAATATGCACTTTCAAAAAAAATAGAACCTAATTTTGAGCCCAAATGAGCCCGTATAGAGTGTTTGAAATTGCAAAATGTAGGATTAGATAGGTATAGTTGCCAAAAAATACAATTTTTGACAAATTCGTGCACCAAAAATAGAAAAGAACTACACCAATGAAAATTTCAAGAAATTCTACCAAAAAAAATAAAAATTGCACCTGATTTGGAGTTTGGATGTCTGAATTATGGCCTCTCAAAGTTGGGTTGTTAAATCAAAATTGAATCTGGAAAAGGGTTTGGAATGATGATTAGATGGTTGTCAAATTTACGCTCATGAAAATAATCACATCAGCAAAAACTCTGCCCTTGGACAACATCATGCTGATGTGTCCTGTATAGATTGTACAAAAAAATACACGTGTCTTGGTATGACTACCATGTGTGTATGACCTTGTTGATGTGTCACCTGATCTGATGTGTCAAGGTAGAGATGATTGGGACTATGTATGTTGTAAAATTTCTTTGATAATGTGGGCTCCACATAGGTTGGCTGTCACATGGTGTAGCTGTTATGACGCTGCATGGCACCGATATTCATAGCGAGTTGTGTGCTTCACTAGAAAGTTACAATAGTCACCAAAATTTTGAGCACAGGAGCTGGGGAATATTAATCTTAGTGCTAGAAAGGGGCACAACTGGCATTGGGCTAGAAATCTGCGAACAATATCAGAGTCCAAATACGTGATTAGGTTTTTAAAATGACATTGCTAGGAACATTGTCGGGAGTAGTTTTGTAGTGTCAATGATGTGGGTTTTATCCCACATGCATTGTTTTCTTGGAAAAATGATGAATAAAAGGAAGCTAGCCATAGTGTTTGTAACAAGGAAGCTTGCTAGATGTGGTCAATATGCCAAAAATTGGTTTGTGGTGGTGCTCAGCTAGTTATTGAGGGTTGTTCATTGGTTTATTCTACTAAGAAATATGTGAAGCTACTAGAATAATAAAGAATATTCTAAAAACATTCTTTGTAGGGGCCGGGGTTTGATCGCTTGGTTCCTGCAAAAAAATTTCTTTGCAAGTTGAATTGGCCTAAAATATTTTCCAAAAAATACCTGAAAAATGTAGAAATTGTAGAGAAAATTTAAAATGACAGATCTGAAACTTAAATGAATAGATCGATAATGACCATACCAAATTTGAAAATTGGGCCTTCGAGTTTTGGTTTGCCAAAAAAAATTCCCTCATAATCGAATATGGCCCAATATAGGCAAATTTATAGTCAATTTTCACCAAAACAATGCTCCAAATGCAATGGTGAGGTCTGCTTTGGCTCTAGATACTCCCAATGATTACGGATGCTCCAGATTTGAATTGGGTCCCTTCAAGAGATGAAGCAACAAGGTCTCCAATGGCTATGTGAAGAGAATCTCCCTTAGCTCTGATACCATGTAAGAATTTGTCTTAGGGAAAAATTCACCCAAGACCAAGGAACTTAAGCACAAACATAAAATAGACCAAAGTATGATCATAATAACAATATAGTATTCAATTTTTAATGTACAAGTACACTTGGAGTGCCTGTATATAAAGTCCTTTAAGATGCATCTTGAATGCCTAGGAGTTAGCAACATGATAAGTCTTACAACTAGTCACATGTCCTCCAGGTGTGGGTTATCCTCCATTTAGCATAGGAGTAAGTGTGATGATGAGAGGATAAGCCTACAAAGGTGTAGCATGAAAAATAATGTTGTAGACACCATATGCTGAATTAGAGTTGCGTACTTCTGTGTTGTCAACATGACAACTCATAAAAGTACACAAAAGTGTCAACTAATAAATATTAAAATAATGCATTAACCTAAGTAAACTTAAGTAAAGTGTAAATTGTAAATACGCTTTGACAACAACAATGTGTCCAATCAATCAATTAAGGTAAGTAACATGGTTGTCATTTATGACAACATATTTATTTTGCAAATTAATCATGTTCATTGGTGAAGGAAAATTGTCTAAGTATCAGACAACGTCACAACAACATGATAGATTTGATAATAATAGAATATTCCCTTGGAATATTCTCTTTTACAGTTAACCAAGGATGCATGACATCATACTGATGACATATACTAGTGCACATGTTCGTACGATCAATCAAGTCCAAGTTATGAGGGAATTAGTAATGCAATGATGATAAAATGCAGAATAAAGCATATCAATAGAATGTGTTGAATGACTCGATTTATTATTTTGAATTATAATTTCTTAATAAGCCAACTCTAATGATGTTATATGAGCCAACTAAGGAAGAATTTACCAATATGTTTGGTATAAGTAAAGAACTTCATTTGTGAAGTTAGAGATAAGTAAAAAAAGTGTGAGAAAGGAATAATTAGTGATTGAGAACTTGATATGATCTTGTGAAATGAGAGTAACAAGTGAATGTGATATTATGATATATGATGCAAAGCATTGTTATGCAAGATATGTTGTATATTGATATGTGTGCAACCACTCTTGTATGAAGAATTGTTAGTTAGAAGATTTTTGAAGCACAACAAGTATCTCAATATTGTATGTATACTTATTTCTTGAAGATATTATTGTATAGTTGCATGTTAGGGTAGTGGGCTCTTCTTGCACACATTTGTATATGATCCACCAAATCCTACTAGGGTTGAAGAAACTCCTAATAGGGTTGAGGCTTCTAAAAAGGCCTAGTCTCCTAATAGGGACTCAAGACACTATACATTCTTCATAGACTCCTAACAGGATCAATATCCTTAACTGAATCCTTTATATAGTGAATCATCTAGTGGGTCTCATCCCCACCAGGGTTTTCCCTTGGCTTGGTTTTCCCTAGTTAACAAAATATGGTATTATGATCTCTCTTTGTGTATGATTATTTATATTTCTTAACATTATTGGTTTACTTTCTTATGCATTTGGTAAAATAATTAATAATATCTAGTTGTCAACAAAAAGATTGAAAATACTGATTCACCCCCCCTCTTAGTATTATCTATTTCTTAAAAATAGTAGGTGCCAAGTAAAAGTTCATTCTAGTGCATACCGAGCAGAATAGTAGATGCCAAGTAAAGTTTAGTTGATGTCAAGCACCAGTAAACATTAGTTCATGCCAAGCAATTTTACAGTGGATGTCGAGCAACATAGTATGTGCCAACCATCAAAAGCTCGATAATGCCAAGTTACTACATTATTTAAAATATTATGGATTTGATGAATCTAAGCCAACAAGTTTATTTTCTTGGATTGTGTAAACAAGGTGGAAGATAAGGTTGATGCGATGGTGGCACAAAATTCAAGGTAAACCATTTTTAGGTGAATTCAAAGTGGATTCTAGGAGAAGTTTCTATAAGAGATATGTGATATGGGGTAGCTACATTGTATCCTACCTAATTCATCCGAACCCTAAATTGCATGATGCAGAATGAGCGGAAAAATATCTTAATTTCCTATTTATGGGAATGGTTGGTCATGAAGCAAGGTTGTCATGTGCAAAGAACTAAGGGAGATAAGGAGTCAAGGGTTTTGCTTCATCAAGTGACCTAAGAGAAGAGTTTGTAATGGCATGTTAAGCAAGAAGGCTTAAGGAGATGAATGCTTGAAGGGTGAACAAGCTATCAGAGCTGCAAAGTATGAGGGCCAAGCAGAATTGAGGACTGAATAGAGATCTATAATCTGAAAATGAAGTTGTAAGTTGTATCAAATTAAAGCCTTACTATTACTCTCTAATAATTGTATCAGTCTAGGGTAAATCCTTCAGATTAAGGTTGACCTAACAGTTATTTGTAAATCTTTTAACTGGGTGACATTCCAAGTGAATGGTTTAAATTTCTCTAACAAGGCTCACTCCTAACAAGGTTATTGAAATCCTTTAACAGAGTCACATTTAATAGTGTGTATTGTATCCTTTAATAGGGTTGGCCTTTCATAGGGCATCACTTCAGAAGAGTGAAAAGAGTAGCATTTTACTGGTGGTTTTTCCCAAATTGGGTTTCCACATAAATCATTATGTCAAGTGTGTTGAAGAATCTATTATATTTTATGCTTTACATTTCTACAAATTTATTTGATAGTAACATACAAGTTTTAAGTGATTGCATAATCTTATGCATGCATGCATGAGTATAAATGTCTTATGGGTTCACTATGCTGTGAAAAGTTTTATTTATTCATCTAGACCTTAGATAATTGATTCACCCCCCCCCTCTTAGCTATTCTAAAGTATTTCAACAATTGGTATTAGATCCATCTACTTAAGAGGACTAGTTTAAAGGTACTAGAAGAACAAAGATCAAGATGTCAAAAAGAGAAGTACCCAAGCTCAATAGAGATAACTTTCCTACATGAAATTTTTTGATGAAGCTACACCTTGGAGGACTTGGAGATCATGTACAATCTACCATTTCTGTGGAGCATGTTGATCATATTGGTGCACCAATCCTATTGCTGCCCCAACTATTGAGGATATGAAGAAGAAGAAAGAACACAACTAGGCAATGCTGGAGATTGCCTTTGCCCTAAGTTATGCCAAATTTGATGATATCAAAGGTCTTGATAGTGCAAAGAAAATGTGGGATGCCCTAACCACTATCTATGGAGGAGATGCAAATATTCTAAGAGCCAAAGCCAAAAGTCTTAGATGTAAGAGGAGCTATTGGTAATATAGATGATGCTACTGTACAAAGAAAAGTTCTAAGGACATTATTGCCTATTTATGCTATTAGAGTTTCTGCAATTTAAGAACTAAGATGTATTCCAAGAAATATACTATCACTTGAAGGTCTAGTAGGTAGACTCACTACTTTTGAGCTATCTAAATTTGATAATTACAAACTTGAAAAGATTGAATCTACTTTCAAAGCTAATGTATCATTCAAGGAACTTGATGAGAAGAAGAAGAAGAAAAAGAAGATGTATATGTCTAGTGATAGTGATACAAATGAGGAGGATGTCAAACAACATGAAGCACTATTGGCAAGAAGATTCCAAAAAGGTAAAGGAAAATTCAAAGGTAAGTTATCCATCATTTTTTTTAGTTGCAATGAGGTTGATCATATTGTTGCTAGATGTCCAGAGAAGAAGAACTACAAAGGTGGTGACAAGTACAAGAGTAGAAGAGATGAAGACAACAAAGATTAAAAAGACAAAGGCAAGAAGTCTTGCTATATTGATAAAGAGGAAACAAAGGATGAATCTGATGAACATGATGATGAGGTGGTGTATGTTGCAATGAAGGACAAATCTAATGAAGATGAGGCAAATGCACTTGTGACTTGTGTGAACAAGAATGATAGATGGATCATTGATAGTGGATGTTCACATCACATGGCTAGAGACAAAAGCAAGTTCATTAACCTAAAATTTTATGATGGAAATAGTTTAAGATTTGGCAATGATGCACCATGTTTGATAAAAGGAAAAGGTTCTATCAAACTCACAGATTTGATGTAACAATGCTTACTATGTTGAAGGACTTTACTATAATTTTTTGAGTGTGTCACAACTAAATAATTTGGAATGTAAGGTTGAGTTTGAAAACAAAATTGCTAAGATATATGACACATATGGGAAATTGATTGGAAAGGGTGATCAAACTAGAAGTAATCTATTTTATCTTGATATAGAGTATGCTACTTGTCTTGTTATAAAATTTGATGATAAATGGCTATGGAACAAGAAGTTATGTCATGTTAACTTTGATAACTTGGTTAGTATTAGTAACATGAAGAAAGTTAGAGGTTTTCCTAAGTTGAAGAAGCTTGATAATGTAATGTGCAAACGATGTCTATTAGTAAAAATAAAAAAGTCAAGTTTTAAGAGTAAAACTTATACCTCTAAAGGAATACTAGAGATTGTTCATACTAACTTGTGTGGACCAATTGATGTGCAAAGCTACAAAGGAGATAAGTACATTATGTTATTTGTTGATGACTATTCTAGGATGATGGAAATTATGTTTATGAAATAGAAATCTGATGCTTTCCAAATGTTTAAGTGGTACTTAGCAAGAGTTGAAAAGGAAACAGGTAAAAGCATGAAGTGTTTGAGATCTGAAAAAGGAGGAGAATTCACATCAAATGAGTTTGAGATGTTCTATAATGGCAGAGGAACCAAAAGACAAGCATCTGCCCTTAGAACACCTCCACAAAATTGAATAGCTAAAAGGAGGAACAAATCTATAATGGACTATTCTAGAACACTCATGATGAAGAAGAATATTGCCTTGAAATACTGGAGAGAAGCTGTAAATACAACTATTTATACCTTGAACCATGTACAAATCAAGAAAGTTACTCATTCAACACCTTTTGAACTATGATATGGATACTCACCCAATGTAAAATATTTTAAGGTATTTTGAAGTAAATGTTACATTCTTAGAGATTTGAGGAATGGTAAACTTGATGCAAAAAGTGAAGAAGGTATATTCCTATGATACTCCACAAGAAGTAAAGCTTATAAGTGTTTGAATACTAACACTAAAAAAATTATGGAAAGTAAAAATGTGAACTTTGATGAATATATAAAAGTGTATGAGGCTAAACCTATGAAAGAACTAGAAGAATAAAATCATTTGTATAGTTTTATGAAGGTATACCTGCTGAAAAAGATGTTGCAAATCAAGCAACAAGTCAACATCAAGTTTCAATGACTGTCAAGTCACACCCTATGAATGTCGAGTTGCATTCAGGAACTGAGCTACATTTAGATGTTGAGTAACAAAATGAAGTGGATGTACATTATGATTCTAAGATTAGTGTACATGAAAGAGATGTTGAGATATACACAGTGATTCTGAAGTTGAAAGACAAAATGAAGAAACAAGAGCTGAACCAAGATTGTATAAATATGTCAAAAGACATCATCCTACTACTCAAATCATTGGAGATAAAGATGCTAGACCAATAAATAAAAAAAATATTGAGAAGCGATACATGTTTTCTGAGCATGAAGGAACCCAAATTAGTTAGAGATGCATTAGAAGATGTTGATTAGAGTGAAACCATGGAACAAGAGATTGGAGAAATAGAGAAGAATAAAACATGGAATCTAGTTCCTAGACTAGAAGGCAAAAATGTGATTGGTACCAAGTGGGTATTTAGAAACAAGCTAGTTGAAAATGGTGAAGTCATAAGGAACAAAGCAAGACTAGTTGCAAGGGATATGCACAACAATAAGGAATTGACTATGGAGAAACATTTTCTCTTGTTGCTAGATTGAAAGGAGTAAGAACTCTACTTGCTTATTCTGCATATAAAGGTTTCAAAGTCTATCAAATGGATATTAAATCTATATTTTTGAATGGTATATTAGAGGAAGAAGTTTACATAGAATAGCCAAAAGGTTTTGTTGATGTTAACAATGAGAACATGGTATGTAGACTACATAAGGTGCTATATAATTTGAAGCAAGCACCAAGAGCATGGTATAAGAGACTTCATAATAATCTTGTGAAGATTGGATTTAAAAGTACTGATGATAACAACAATCTGTACATGAAGAAAAAAAAAGGCAAAGGTATTTTTTTATCTAAAATTTTTGTTGATGATATCATATTTGGAGGTCAAGATGCTTTATGTAAGGATTTTGCAAATCAGATGAAGTAAGAATTTGAAATGTCTATGTTTGGAGAGATCAAATTTTTTGTGGGTTTGCAAGTATATTAGATGAAATATGGTATATACATCACTCAGTCAAAATATGTCAAAAAAATATTAAAAACTTTTGGATTAGAGGATTCCAAACTAGTAAGTACACCTATGGTGACAGGACACAAGTTGTCAAAGAATGATGATTCAACTGAGGTGAATCAAACATTGTACATGTCTATGATTGGAAATTTGCAATATGTAGTACATAGCAGACCTAATATTGCATTATCTATAGGGATAGTTACAAGATTGTTTACTAATCCTAGGGAGAATCATTTAATGGCCATGAAGAGAATAATGAGATATCTGAAAGGAATAGAAGAGTTTGGTCTATACTACAAGAAAAATGAAATATTTGAAATGTGAGCCTACACTAATGTTGATTGGGCTGGAAACATTGATGACAAAAAAAGCACCAATGGAGAAGCATCTTTCTTAGGAAAGAAATTAGTTACATGTACTAGCAAGAAACAAAATTGTACTTCACAATCTATTGCTAAAGTTGAATATGTTGTTGCTACTGTAAATTGCACAAACATTGTATGGATCAAAAAACTACTCAAAGGTATGAAAGAAGAGATCACAGAACTAGCGATACTTTATTGTGATAATACAAGTGCTATCAATATATCAAAGAATCCAGTGATGCACACAAAAACTAATCACATTACAATCAAGTATCATTACTTGAGAGAGTTAGTTCAAGATAAAGAGGTGAAGATGGAATATGTCAACACAAAGAAACAAATTGTTGATATCTTCACAAAAGCATTACCTAAGGATGCTCATGAGTATCTAAAAGGTAAACTAGGGGTCATACCCCTATCAAAGGCTACCTAAGCAACAAAAGGAGTGCTCTGCATCAAACAAGATGATGTTCATATGTTACACATTGATGTAGAGGATCTTACTTTAGGGGTTGCCTAAAGTAATCAAAGAGCTAAAACTAAAAATTAGTCACAAGCAAGGTGACAAAGGGAGAAACTAAAGTACAAAATGTTTTTAATGATTATGTTAAAGATGAAAAGTCTTTGGCATTGTTGTCAAAGAGGGAGAGATAGAGCTTTACTGATCAAGAGGGAGAAATTATATCAAGAGATTGTAGTCAAAGAGTGAGAATTTAATAATCCTTAGAGGGAGATTGTTGAAAATAGATTGAAAAGATCATTGTTGAGAAGAGATTGTTGAACTAGATTGAAAGAGGGAGATTGTTGAAGAAGACTATGTGTTTCAATCATTGTTTTGTCACTGATGTCAAACCTGCTATTTGCTGGTAAGACAATTGCGTATAAGTTTCAAGTACTATCACTTATTTGATTGATGAAGAGGATTTGATCAAAAGATATAACAATAGCACCTAGAGGAAAGGTTGAGTCATGATTATGTAATGAAGTACATGAATTAGTTAAGATAGTGATGACATGATGTATTGATAATCTACTTAAAGTTAAAAAGGTTGGTTACACTAAAAAAGTTTAGAAGAACAAGTTACACAAAGTTTGTCTGCCAAGATTGACTGAGTGGATAGTAGGTACCAAGAAAAGTCAATGCAAGCCAAGAAAAAAATTAGTTAGAGCTAAGTAAAAGTTCATTCTAGTGTATGCCAAGTAGAACAATGGATGTTGAGTTAAGTTTAGTTGATGCCAAGCACTAGTAAACTTTAGTTTGTGCCGAGTAATTTCATAGTGGATGTCAAGCAACACAATATGTGCCAAGCATTAGAAGCTCGACAATACCAAGCTGCTACATTATTTAAAAGATCATGGATTTGATGAATCTGAGCCAACAAGTTTGTTTTATTAGATTGTGTAAACCAAGTGGAAGATAAGGTCACTAATAGATTTGGCATCGATTTGCGACGGCTATGTGTCGCAATTACGACAGAAATGTGTCGCCACTGAGATAGACATAGACGTCATAGTTATTTAGTCACAATTTACGACGTCTACCCTCGCCATCGCAATTGCGATGCCTATCCGTCGCTATGCAGCCACCATGTTGTCCTGTCATCATCGTCGCAATTCTTGTGTTTTTCGTCGCAATTGCGACGGGATTTCCGTCGCACCTACAGCTACCCCATCACAATTGGAGGGTAGGTGTGACGGCAACCGCGTCACAATTCTCATGTTTTCCGACGCAATTGCGACGCCAACCCCTCCAATTGCAACGGGGTTACTGTAGGTGCGATGGAAACATCGTCGCAATTGTGACGGTAGAAGGAGTAAAAAAAAAAAAAAAAAAAATCGTGCTTTAAGCTGGTCTGATGATTTATAGATTTCACTAAAGTTGACACCTAGGCGGTGCTCTTCTGACATAGAAGTTACTTCCAGCATCTACGTAGCTGGATTATAACCTTCCTTGATCTATGGAACCCCCTCAATGGCCTACATGAATCATTTTCAATTAGCTGAAACATATATGATGAGTGCAGCTAGTGCTTGACTCTTAAGCTCAACGTATTGAGAATGTTTGCTAAAAGCTTAGTGGTCAACACTATCCGACATGACCAATTCCTTGTATATAAAATCAACTTCCTATTGGTTCTAGTACAATAAACTATGACTACTTACAACTCCAAAATTCAAACTACTCATCAAAAGGTACCAAATTTAGATCTAAATCTCTCAACAGAATAAAACCGTAGTGGATGGCATCTTACCGAAAAATATTCTATAAGTTTGTTAGAATTGTGACCAAGTGGACCTCCATAGATAAGCTGACCTCCTCGCTTCATTAAGAATAGCTGCAGCATATTTCATTTAGCTTTAAGAAGATGCCAATTTCAAATGCTTCACAAAGCTATTTTAAGAAAACCAAATCTTTACCTCGTCAAATACCTCGAAGATATCAATACTAGGCTGATGGATTGTGCAAACAATAGTTCTCCCTGTGTCAACTATATTTCTTACTGTTCTCATAATTATAGCTGCTGCCCAAGCATCCAAGCCTGAAGTTGGCTCATCCATGAATATAATTGAAGGATTAGGCACAAGCTCTACTGCTATTGTTAACCGCTTACGCTATTCAATAGATAGGCCATTCAGTCTAGGAAGCCCAACCAAGGCACCTCCCAAAGAAGTGAGCTCCACAAGTTCCATTACTTAATCCACAAACATCTAAACATTGAATTTCACATTGTAATATTACATATATAATTAAATAGAATAAAACCAAAAATAGAGAAATGAGGCTAGAGTAGGAATTTAGAATATTAAAAAACAAATAAAAAAGATGGTGCCAAAAGAATTCTAGATTAATATTCATCGGGAGTTCAATTTAGAAGGAGATTGTTACAGTGAATATTTTTGTAACACTTATCAAATCTTTGGTAGCCAGCAACCTCTTTGCACTGGACTTCAACTAGGTTGTTTATCCAGCAGTAGTGAGTCAAGGCATTAATAACGAGAAGTCAAATGGAGATCCTGATATTCAATGCTCACAAGATCAAAACAGTGTTTGTGTATACACCAAATTTATGGTTGGCAATGAAACTAGGGCTAGGTTTGAGGCACCTACCAAGCTTCTGCATGCTCAATCTGTCAAGTAGATGAGGACACTACCAATAATATATTTCTCAATTGTAAGTGGACTGTTCAAATTTGGTGTCTACACAGCTACGATTCTCTACAGCCATGCTTGGATTGATGATCCAGATATCAAGAGATTTAAATTTAATTGTGTTATATCCATAGTAACAATATGGTTAATAAATTAGAGGTAAGCATTAATTAGAGAGAGATGCCTATGTTCCAATTATGACAATACAAGGAAGCAAGTGGGGAAATGATTATGAACCATCTTCCCCAGTGAGTGATTTGAACTGCTCTCACAACTCCTAAGTTGCCAAATTGGAATCATAATTGGGAATGGGTAGTTGCATACAACATACCAATACAACAATGTTTTTTGGGGCTGGGTAACTCCATACAAAAAAAAAACCAAAAAAGTTACATTAATTTATTTCATTAAGTATCCTATACAACTAAATAGTAAATATACGCAGTTAAAAATACTTAATCATACTATAAAATAATATGTACATAAATTGTAAGACTAAAATATCCAAGGTAACATATTTACGCAATTTGGTTACTTCAGGAAAAGATGGTGACTTATTTCAATTTGGAATATGTATCAAGTCTCAAGTCTATCTATGATATCTTATTGAGAACAAAAATATCTATCTTGTGCAGCTTTATGCCATATCCTATTAACACATGAGGTTGTTGCCAGTGTTCTTGCATCCATGTATCGGTGTAATTGGGAGCCTCCAACATGACTTCAGGGAGATCAAAATTAAAGCATTTGATATTGGGGAAGGAGTGGGAAATAACGGATCTTGCACTTTGAGTGCATTTTACATCATTTAGGGGCTTTAATAGCCTATTACATCATGTAAACACTACCATCCACCCATAACTCTTCCTAGGACACCCTAGGACTTCAAATGACCCCTTACATCATATAGACTCCCTATTTGTGCCAATTTGAGCTTCACTTACATCTTATTGAGCTTCACTTTGTTTTGAGAATAGTTTAATATTCTCTACTAAACAGGGCCAACCACGTGAAGGTGGAAGCTCATTTGGCCCCACCCCCCTCCCCCTAACATCACTCTACATTCCCCGTTAACATCTAACATTCATTCATTATTTCAACCATTAATAAAATGTAACATTCAATCAATATCACATGATAACATTCAATCAATATCACGTGATAACATTCATTAACACATTAGATTCATTAACATGCAACATTCATCAATATTCTGCATTAACACATAATTCATGAACATTCATTAGCACATAATTAAATTCATTGAGACATAAAATAAAGTCATTGTCAATTAAGGTATGTAGTGACAATCATTTCTTTTTTTTCTTTCTATTTCTTTTCCTATGTAAGCTCTAAGAGGAGCATTAGTGTCATCATCAATCCCCCCCTCATCAATTGTTCTGTTCTCTATTCTTGATGATCTCAAATTCCTATGCTGTTGCAAAGGGGGGTCCTCTGCAATAACAAATAAAAGAGTTAAATTAAAAATAATTTATTATAATTGTTACAAGTATTTAATTATTTTAAATAACATAACTGTGTCTCTTTACCTGATCTGACCACATCATTTTGTCTGGACTCAACGTCAACACGGTCATGAACATCGACCCCTCAATCCTCTACAACTTCTATACAAAATGTTACATTAATCCAAACACCAATTGCAATTACATATAAAAAATTTAATAGCAAATGTATACCTCCACCACTGGGATGCACATCATGCGAACCTTCGACATCCACAGATTGTGTAGAAGGATTGTCAGGCTGCATTCTAACATCCTACGCATTGTTATCATTGCTTGCTTAAAACAGATATACTCACTTTATATTGGAATTTAACATCAAATAGACTAATTGGTAAAGTATTCAATTTGAAATAAATTTCATTTAGCTTATTTACCTGTGGATGAGATGCATCAGTATTAGAACCTTCCACACTAATTTCAGCTCATAGCCGTTTAGCCATGGCTCTATAGCCTTGTTGGAAGCCAATTCTCTTATCATCTTCTGTGAGGCATCTCTTGAACTCTGAGCCCTACATTTTTGTGTGGTATGGTGAATTTTACTTGCATTGTTTCATCAACCAATGGAGGGTAGTTAAAATATCAACAACAAATCATCTATATCCATCACAATATAATAGGACAAAAATCGAGCAGTTTTGATGGAGCAATCTACTATATAAATGTTGTGTGTTTGTATGCTTTGCTTGTACCAACATATTTTCTCCAAATTCTTAAGTTGGGTAAGAGTTAGTTCAGCTCTTTGGAAATAAAAATGGCTGCAAGTGTTGCTGCATTCCCTCATTCTTTCAATCACTGCCTTTATTCTCAACTATTGGAGGAAAATTCAGTCAAGGGTGAGATTTTAAATAATGTCATATTAGTGAATCACAAGTTTTCTTCACTAATCTAGATTGTAGAGTCTTGACTTCAATTGTTGAATTGTTTATATTGAATATGAAAATCCACTACTGTTATTATATTCTATTGACCTATTTATAATTGATGAGCTAAGTAAGGGAGTCCTAGAATTTCCCTTCACATTATATGAAAATTTGATACAATTTTTCATTTACTAATACTTACAACTCTTGCTTGAAGTTTCAAAAAACCACCAGAGCCGAGCTTGTGTGTCCCGTGCTTTTCTAGTCTTGCCTTTGTTGCCTTTGATGTGTCAGGCAATCTATGAAAAGTTTGAAATATGTTAGATAGTATAAATATGGAGATTAATTAGTACATAATTAGATTCTCAACAGTATCACATACCTTGTTGTACTCTCCACTGGTGGAATATTATTTTTCTTGTCAGCTTTATACTTTCCATCCAAAATCAGAGCCTGCCACTCAGCCTCAGGAACATAGGGCAGACACTCGTACCTGGGGTTATCCCGTAAATTTTTTCTGTATTGGTCCCTAATATAATTCAAACATAAACCATATTTTTCAAGGAGCTTGTTTCTCTTGAATGCACGAGGTCCAAAGAGTTGGGTCATGCTCTCTATAAGATCATCCTTCAACGGTTTGCGTTGTTGATTCCACCTTTTAAGTAAAAAAAAACATGTTAGACTCATAAATGAAGTGAAACTACCTTTAATATAGTTCAAGAAATGGACAAAAAGGAAAACTATTATAGCAATGATATGAAATCAAAATAGTGGTTTGGGGTTTTAGTTAGGATATGATGTTCCACCAGGTACGCATGGTGGGCCCAAATATTCACAAACACTCATCACCAAGTTTTCTCCAAAAAAGATCATTCCCTACAAAACAATCATGGGATCATTAGTCGATGAAGAGTGATCAAAAACTAAATTACTATTATATCACTATAGAATAATAATAAGTTTAAAGTACCTAGAACTTTGGCTACTTTTAATGGAATGCCTTCATCGTCGCTGACGATCAATGTGACATCCTTCACCGTTCCTGTACTAGGAACCTAGGAACATCCAAGAAATGATGTTGCAGGTCCTATTGCAAAAAGTTTCATAAGTCTTTGTCACGATCGAAGTATAAAAGAACAAATGATAATTGTTGTTATAAAGTTGTAAAAAAGAAACTGTTTGTTGCTGTCATAAGAGAGAAAAAGAGGGATTTGTGTACCAGCAGATGGTGTAACAGTCGATGCATGTAAGCTGTGTGTTGCTGACTCAGTAGTCAGAAAGAGATTTGTGGTTGTCCTGGATGGAGGCGGTGTCATCGTAGGATTCAATTGATGTGAAGCTGAAGAATAAAATTGTTAGAGCATGCATAAATATAGAACGCGCGGACTAGCATGGACAAGATTGTTAGAGCATTAAAAAAAAAGATTGTTTGAGCATGTATTGTCAATGATTATGATCATTCCTATATATATTTAGTGGAAAATAGAAGTGGCAAATGGAACATGCGATCTACCTGAACCACCTGCAGCACCCTCATCATGGGAACGGGGCTCGAAATCAAGCAAAAAACTCTGTAAAGACAACGCATCCATATTTTAATTAATTCCATAAAAGATCATAACATAAAAACCATTATTGAACTCTTGTTATAATTAAAAATTTCATTAATACTTACTTTTAAGGACTCAGAGGTGTGCAACAATTCAGATGCCCTATCTTTTATTTGTTGAGTCATAGGCTTTATGGTTGCCAAACGTAAAATTTCTTTGCTAATTTTCTTTAAATTAATTTTAATCGAACTGATCGGGTCATCAGTCTCTGCTAAATCGATATAGAAAGGGTCCTCCTCAGGGGGGGCCTACTGAGGGACTGAAGGTTCCTTTCCCTCCCTCTGACCACTAGCCCTCTGTGACAACAATAGTATTAGTATTATCAAAATTACTCCAAAACAATAAAGAAAACAACATTAAAAAAATAACATTTTGCTTCTATCTAGTTTGCACAATTACAAATGAGTTTTACCTGCTCATGTGTAGATGAGCCGGGAGCATCGTCAGCATCCCCTCCGGGCGGTTGCTCCATATTGTGCCCCTGTGTCAAAGATGAAGTATAAAAATGTTAGCCAAAAATTTATTGACTAAATGGTATGTTGGAGTCATTGATTAGAAGTTGGTTTAATAGTATGTACCACCACCATGATAGTAGCCTCGTTTGTATCTATGCGGTTGAAATTGTAATCAATAAGAAGCTCTTCCACTGCACGTATTGATTTTATCGCACAGATGAATACACGATTTCCCTCGCGCACCTCAAATATGCAATTGGGTTGCTTTATAGTTGACCCTAGTCATGTACTATTTATAAAACCTGCAATATTCCCTGTTGCTTTTGGCTTTCTATCAATGTATATAGCCACACTTTTACTTTGATTATTGTCTTGCTGTTGTATATAATTTGTTGAGAGGGCATACCTACGCATACTTTTTTTATATTTAACAATATGCATCCAACTTTTGTAATCGTAACATGGTCCAACATACTCCATCAATTCAGAAAGTTTGTTGTAAGACACCTTTATGTTTTCCATAGAAAATAGGCCCAAACCATGTAGTGATGATGGTGCTATGCGATATATCCTCTCGTTAACACAAAAATCAGTGTTTATTGGAGGAAGTTCCTTGGGTACCCAATGATTCTGTAGATGTTGGTACCTCAAGGGCACCTCGATGTTGCCTTCCGTCTCATCATCATAAGAACATGACCCCCCTTGAGCAAGGAAAAATTTCATGCGTTTATTGAATTTCCTTCTAGTCCTTTGACCTCTAGTTAATCTCCCTGTTCTAGATAAACTGCATGTCTCACTTTCCTCTTCTATTCCTATATTTCCCTCACTCGAGGAAGACACTTCTAACAAATACCTATTCAATGGTACCTGCAAATGGGAGAGATCTTAGAAGACATCAATCTTACTATTGATAAGTGTATTAAATAGACTGTCTATAAGGAGTATTGACTTATACCTGTCGATCCATGAGACTGTGCGGGATGCTCCTGAAAGGGGTTCAATTTCCTGCAAATGTAATTCAATTATTGTGAGCATAATCACATCATAATCATAATCAAATCCATCATTAGCATCACATAAAAATTAAAAACATTAAAAGGTACACAATAAAACACTTAAATCAGGCTCACATTATAAGCCTACTAGGGAAGTAGGCCTAGTGAAGGGCTAAAACTGGGTTTTTGTATCAGCTGATGAGTTGAGGGCTTAGTCACCTTGGGGACATGCTATTTGAAGTTTTTTGATGTGTGTGGAGGTGGAGGAAACACCTAGACTAAAGCCACTTGCTTAACATTTTGAAATTCAGTTAGATATTTTATATTAATTAAGATAACTGTAATTTCTTCCAAAACCCATTATAATAATTTTAAAATGGATTAGCAGTATTCTATTTGTAGTTGAAACTTGTAGCTTTTAAATAGATAATGAATAAACTATGTAACCATATATATAAGACAAATATATTTCTAGCAAGAAATGAATATTAAATAGATTAAGGATTGATGGCATACCTCTAAATTCCATCATCATCATCCTCGTCATCGTCATCATCATCATCATGATCATCATCATCCTCGTCATCATTGTCCTCGTCGTCATCATCATCCTCCTCACCATCATCATTGTCGTTGTCATCGTCGTTGTCATCATCAACATCATCATCAACATCAACATCATCTTCATCATCATCATCAGTAACAGCATCATCGCCATCATCTTCTTCTTCTTCTTCATGGAAATTTGTGTCAGGAACATCATCCAATAACTGTCGATCATGATCACCATCTACATCATCTTCTACTTCTTCGGTATCTTCTTCTTCCATCGCATTATACTTTATTGGCCATCCTCTCAGTTCATGTCTAACAACAAATGACCAACCCAGTTTATGTGGAACCTCTGAGTAAAATACCTGCTCACATTGGCTTGGAAGAACATAAGGCTCATCCCCAACTGGATCAAACGACCTTGTATTAACCATTGTAAATCCATTATCATGTTCAATAACAGTTCTATCAGGATCATTTGGATTAAGTCGTAGCCTGTACCATTTGACAACGAAGAGTACTAATTTGAAGGAACTAAAGTCACCCTCAATTATCTCATCCAAAATGCCATAGTATCAATTTTTAGACTCTTGAGGATGTAAGTCATTTCTAGATGAAATATTAGTCACTTGAAAGACTGCAGTTATTCCTGAATCACAAGTTTTCTTCGTGTCATCCAACACTTTGACGTGAAATTTTTGACCATTACAGAACATAGCCTTGTGGTGTTTAACCTGCAATAATATGTGAAACATATCAAAATTATTGTATCGTGAGTTGATAAACATACGGGTGATTAATAAATTTGTACGTACCTAGAAATGTCTTGAACCACGTGCTAAATCTATTTCCCTTTGCGTAACATTGGAATCTCCATTACGATGAGCTTCTTTAACCAATGAAGATACACCTTCCCATGTTAATGTGCGACCAAAATGTTGACATCATTCAATCCATACCGTCATCCAATCAAGATTGTTTGCAATATACAAATGTAGTGCATCCCACTCTCGAGCACCTGTACAAAAAATAAATAGACAACTTACAACCGATTTATTTTGAAGATTAAGAAATAATTTATTACAATAACATCTTATAATTTATTACCTCTCACTTTCCTCAATGTACCTTTCCCCATCAAGTACTCCCCTTCTAATTTTCTAAAAGGCTCGAGATTCCAAATGCAATCTACATGGATATTTGATGCAAACTTAAGAAGATATTCAGTAATGTACACCATAGTCTGGTATACCATATATCCCTCTACCATAGAACCCTCAGGATGTGCTCTTTGTCGAACCAAAGCCTTCAAATATTTCAAATGCCTCTCAACCATCCACATTGACCTAGTGTGTACAGGTCCACACAATTCAATCTCCTCAACTAGGTGTATGAGGTAGTGTTCCTATGCATTGAAAAAAGTTGAAGGTAGACACTTTTGCATTTCACACAGTAAATGAGGAATATTTCTCTTCCAATAGTTTATATCTTCTTTATGGATTTCTTTAGATGAAAACCAACTACATTAAGAGATTCAAGTCACAAAATATATATAGATATGAGACTTTACAAAATAATATACAATAGATTACATAGCAAGAAAAACAAATCACGAATATAATAAATATATACAACAAATTGAACAGATATTACTGCTTACCTCATATATTTTCCAAGATCGTATATCACTTGTTTGATGTTATTGTTGAAGTGCTCTGGGAGAGATAGAGGAAGCACGTACTGCAGTAATTATAAACCAATCATTTCATTGTTTTCTAACATAACATAATGAACAATTCACGTAGTTTATGAATATATTGTAAATACAGAAGAACATAACTTACCTTGATGAAAGTATGCCAATCATGCATTTTGAGCCCTGGCCCAAATTCACTTTTTTTTTATATGAGATTGTTTATGTTCGCAGCAAATCCTGTGGGAAATCAAATTTTTCGTATGACTTCTTTTATGGCATCACTTTGCTGCTCCGTTAATAACCATGGAAGGGCACTTATATTAATCTGATCTCTGTTTCTATTTGAGTGAATGAAATTTTTCAATGCAATATGATTGGATTCATGTATGTCATTACAAATTTTGACAATTTTTTCTTTGTCACGCCTTCCATCCAATATTTCCACAATGTCTCTGTTATATTCTTTCCAATATGCATAGTATCAAACAAATGCACAATTTGTAAGTGCTCGTAGTAGGCCAACCTACTAAATTGTCTAGGATAGCTTTTTAGTTCCTTTGGAAGGTTGTCAGTATTGCCTTGACGACCTTCACGATCATCAATTACACAATTAGTCAACAAAAATCACAATAGAAATATATAAATTACAAACATAAACCATTAGGTGGAACAGCATTACCTCGACGATTAATTCTATTATATTCCAACTTCCATAGGCGAGGTGTCATTCTTCATGGCTTTGATGTAGTCTCTTCTTTCCCATTGAAAAGATGTTTTTCCGTACTTCGATACTTATGATTCCTATGGAGGAAGTGTCTACACTCATCAAACACCTGCTTTCCTAAACTTTTTGAATGACAAGATTTCATCTTTGGACCACAAACTGGACATGCAAATTTTCCCTTTGTTTGAAGACCTACAAGATAATGATGTAATTGGATTATTAAATATGTTGATTTTTATAATTAGAATTATTGTACGCAACTTGAATTCACTATAACATACCACAAAAATGTGTTAGCCCTGGGGCATCATGTATTGTCCATGCAAGTATTGCATGGAATTGAAATTGTCTTTGTCGTATTGGTCTAGACACGTCATACATAGTGACACCATTCCATAACTCCACCAACTCGTCGATAAGAGGCTCAATATATGCATTCATATCTTTTACTTGATATTTACCTACTTGAATGAACAGTAACATTACATAGTTATTGTGACCGTTTTACTGCAAGATTTGTAAGTACGTGTAAATTAATAACTATCAAATGATAAGATACCTAGAACAATCATTGCCAACATAATGTGCTCCCTCTTTATTGACATCCATGGAGGAATTTTATTGTTGATAACAAAAATAGGTCACACCGAGTAAACAGATCTCATCTCTCCAAATGGATTGACACCGTCCGCTACCAATGAAAGCCTGAGATTACGAAGTTCTTCTTTGAAGTGTTGCCACTTTTCCTCTATGTGCATAAATGCCAAACCATCCGCAGGGATTCGAATAATGTCATCTCGAATTCTATTGCGTGCATGATAATCCATAAATTGAGCCAAGCTACTACACTTGAATAATTGTCGCATCCGTGGAATAATGGGGATGTAACGAAGAACCTTTTGAGGCACCTTTTTTGTTAGTCAATCTGTTCGATATCTACTCGTATGACATACAAGGCATTGTGTTGAAAATTCATGTTCTTTATAATATATAATATGATCATTGGGACAAGCATGTATTGCTTCATACTCCATTCCAATATCTTTCATAACAGCAATTAATTCTTGATATGAGTGAGGTAGAATATTTGATGATGGTAATAGAAACTCGCCTATCAATCTACAAAAAAAAATATAAGTTGTTAATATAAACAATATTAGTGGTACATTATTCACCCTTTTTTAACTATAAAGACATATATGACATACCTTAACATACGTGACATTGTTATGTTGGATAAACCATTCATAACCTTCAAGTTCAACAACAACAATACAATAGAGAGAAGAGTTTTTTGGGAGTCTTTGTATAGGGGCTCGTATGCCTTCTGAAGTAGAGGTACATCGAGGCTATCATCATCATCATGATCAGATACGCTTGGACTAGATGTGTCATGGATCAATGTATTTATACCATCCTCTTCAATTGTGTTTTCTGGCACATGATCATCATCTTCCATGGGATCATTATCTTCACCTTCGATATTTGCACCTCCATGTTCCTCCACTTCGAAAACCATATTCTTCGGATTGTTGTGGTTCATATCATGTACTTCCTTGGGAAGATCAACCTATATAAAATTGATTAACATAAATAAACCATGATCATCAACTCATCATCAAGTGATTTCATATGTATATAAATTGTTAAAATGATATAATGAATGACTTACCAGTGGATGATAGTCATGCCCCCCTTCAATGTGACCATTCTCCCTACAATGTCTCTTAACTGTTTTGATTAGCAGTCTTCTACAGTTTAAGCCCTTACAAATATTGCAAGGAGAATAACATTTTCCATCACCTTTTCTTTTCAAGTTAGACCACAATCTAGCGATTGTCTCCCTGTTTTGTTCTTCACTTATATTATCTGACATGATCGTTCTTTGCAGGAAGCAAAAATTGGGCTATGAAAACTTCGGTTTACTGCAACTTTCAAAAACTAAGCAAAACTGTCGAAAGTACACAAATCTTCTTAGACCTAGCTAAATACTTTCTTTGACTTTATTCCTAAGATTATTTGTAAAACTTTGACCAACGGGCTGAAGGTCTTATTTCAAGAGACCTTACAACATTAAGCCACTAAAAGAAATTTCAAAACATATAAGCTAAAAGTCTAGTTAAAATATACATTAGAATAAAAATAAAAATAAATTTCATACCCGAGCGCGCGGCTATAACTCATGCAATAGCCTTCTTGCTTAGCTATAGAAGCTCTCCAGCAATCAAATTATACAAGCTACAAGGCCTAACAAAAATTTCAAAACATATAAGCTACAAGTCTAGTTAAAATATGCATTAGATTAAAAAATATACAATTTTCATACCCGAACGCACGGCTATAACTCGTGCACCGACCTTCTTGCTTAGTTGTAGAAGCTCTCCAGTAATCAAATCATACAAGCTACAAGGCCTAACAAAAATTTCAAAACATATAAGCTACAAGGCAAGACATATTACATGACATGGCAAAAGGAACAAAATTTACAAGCTTTAGCAAGAAATATTAAATGACAACATAGTGCTAGAGAGATCACAATTATATGAGTCAAACATAGTCATGAAAAAGCACATAAATTAGTTATTATATGCAATTAAAAGATATAAAGTTAGATAGGGACATCCATAGGGCATATTGAAGAAATGATATGGTCATATAGATTTCATATGGGATTTTGAAGATGATAGTGTTCTAAGGCAAAGAATCCATTCATATAACCATAATGACATTAAATGTTTAAGCATGGACAATCATCAAATACCAAAATAGAGCAGCAATAAATCATTAGCAATAGTATTTACTTGAAAGTTTCTAAAGCCTTTTCAAAAAATCCATTTTGTTCTTTTAACTCTTAAATCATTTGCTTTCATTTCTGTCATGATACAATAGCAAGCAATGTTATTCAGAATTAGATTCAACAAACCTTAGCAGTGTAAATAGCCATCTCCTCTAAACTGGACTCCAGACACGAGGGGCATTCACATACTCTTCCCCTAAAGGTATCCTGAAGAAAAAAAGCCAATATTCTTGAGTTTGTGAATTGCACCTCGAGATGAATGAAGCTTAAAAGGAATGAAAATTGTTTTCATACATTTAAATTAGGATGTAATATTTATTCATAAGTATATACCTTGCAAGCACTTATAATTGCTGTTATATGTGTTGCAGGAAAAGAAGATGTTTCAAGATAAGTTTACATTGTTGTTATATGTGTTGCAGGCAAAGAAGAACTTTACATTGCTTTAACTTGCCATTGATGAGTATCATCTAACACTTTTAGCATAATTTTTTGAAAAGGATGGAGACATGGTTCATGTAGCTAAGGAAGGCATTCTACATCGATTTGAGGTGATGGTAGGTTGATAGGAGTCAAGATGCTGAAAAGTTGTAAAGTTGTCATTTTAACTTCAACATTTGGGAAAGATTTTAGAAAATCTCCAAAGGTGGTTATGGGTCAGTTCCAATAGTTGGAACATGGCATATGGAGATATATAAGGTCATCCAAGGCCTAGTGTATGTATTGGTTGAGGTTTTTCTCAAACCTTAATAGCAAGCAATAACATTTACACTGCAATTTTGTCACAGTTTGGCTTGCAACTCGAGAAACTACCTTAATATGAATTGAAATTCACAATTTCTTGTTATTCTTAGTTAGTTTGCTTTGATTCCTTGCTCTATATGTTTTGGTAGATCTTTGTGAATAGTTTGGCACAGTGTAATAAAATTCCAAACCCACTGGCCTGTTCACTGCCAGAACTAGGGTTTCTTGAATAAACATGCCATTTTCTTGAACTCCCATAGTGTTTCATAGCCTTTTGAGGGCATTCAATGTATAGTGTATTATATCTTTTTTGGGTTGAAAAAATGCAGTTTGCTATTTTTCATGTCTTGCCCTAGGCGGGCCATTATACTGTGGAGCATAGGTATATACCTGTATGTTCTATAAGCATGTATTGTTTGTGGCCAATTGTATTTGAATTCATGAATCTATGATATTTTTGTCAGTGTTATAGTTTCAGTCAGATCAGTAATGGATTAATATAGAATTAATCTTGAATTCTATATGAACTATATTGGTTATTATTTGGAATGGATATGAGTTTGAATATATATTTGTATATTTAATATATATGTGGAAATAATAAATATACTGGTGCAAGAGCACCTCAAACACTCAAGTCAGGCTTAAGGATCATGAAGACCTTCAAAACTCTCCAAGCAAATCAGAGGTGTGGAATGTATAAGCAGAGTCCAAGGATCAGTTAGAAGAACCTAGCATCGATCATGACCTTCAAGTAGTACACTACATTGGCATATTTACAAGGTCCTTAAAGGAGTACTCTTCATTGTGTAATGTTGGTCATGTCCACAAAGGACTAAGTATTGGGATGTAATGTTTAATAATGTTTGATAAGTCTAGGTTGGGTAGGAGGTAATCCCAAGACATTAAAATTAAGGGTGAATATTCAAATAAAACCTTTTGTTAGTTAAATATTCAAATATTTAAACATAAACGGCTAGTTTGGGATTGGAGGGAAGTTAGAGTTTAGTTGTGCTTTGTTTAATGAATTATTCTCAATTCAATGACAAGTTGGTTGAGATAGTTTCTTAACTTATTTAATCTTGTGGAGTATCTGTTATGCGACAATGAATGAGACTGGTGTGCGGGTTTGTAACATTGGTGAATAAAAAAACTCTGAGATTTCTACTATTCTTTGGTTTTTGGAAGTCTTTATTGATTCATTGGAGTTCATAGGATTTTACAAGAGTTTCTTTAACTATTTCAGTTACTAGTTGATGAATTCCATATTGTTTTGAATTCACTGCTGCGGCGCCTGTTGAAGTAACAGTAATTTTCTTTAACCATTTTTTTACCACAGTTGGGTTTTAAGAGAAATGGTGATCATTCCATGAATATGTAGGCCTGATATTCATGGAATGAATCAATTTAACATGTATTATATAATATTGACCATGCATATGCAGAATTCATTGCAACAGAGGTGATCATTGTTGAGAACAGTCCGACCATGTGTTGTAAAGGTGTGACAAAGTGTAGAAGCGGCTAATCTGCCAAGCAAAGGAGATAGGTGGTGATTGGGAATATTATGTGATTTCCAATAGATGGTGAACCCATCTTTAATTGGTTACAAGAGTATGTGTAGACAAGAGATCAAGGAGGCCCTAAAATAGGGGTTTGGAGTCCAGATTTGGGGATTCGGGTGTTGCAGAATTCTTGGGGCTAATTCCTTTTGGAATTGATCATTTGATAGTATAAGTAGGCATTTTCCAAGAGTTGAAGGTGTTAGGAAGTGTCTTACATATAGTTCCTTTGTTAATCTGGTGAATTTATGCAATTAAAATAGAGCATCTGCCATAGAAATATGTTGGTGTTGGCCCAAAATAGTCATACAAAGGTTTTTGGGCTACTAGGTTGCCAGTCAGGTCTCTAGGACAGATTAAAGGAGATTGTATAATCAGTAATCCAAAAAACACAGAAATAATAAACAAATTTATCACATTTACATGTACATACCAGACATTGGCAGTGAGATCCTTCTTCCTACTAATCACCCTTCCTTCAACCAGCTGCTCCCATTTGATAAACCATCCACGTAGGTTGCAAATGGTGCCCTGCCTTGAAAAAATGCAGCCTCAAAGTGCGCAAAATGTCAGTGCCTTATAATCTTTTTGAGTCATTAGGACTCACCTGTGAATGGAGATCTCAAGTTGCCACCCAAACATAGAGAATAGAATGGGTCATTGCATTCAAAAAATGAACTCCATGGAACTAGTTTTAAGGATGCCTGATGCAAATGAGTTCTGATATTCTCCCAAGCGCACCTTTCAGAAGAACCTTGTGTCGCACAATTTCATTCAAATGAGGGTTTTTGGCTTTTTTTTTTCTCTTATATCCCGCTAGTGTCGCAATTGTGATGCCTGCCGTTGCAATTGTGACGCCATCGGGCTAAAATTGAAAAAAAAAAAAGCCAAAACCACATTATCTTTTGTTGCCATCGCAAATTAATGTCACAAATTGACCCCTAATGTATTAGTGGGTTTATGAACTAGTGGCACAGAATCTAAGGTAACTACTTTTATGTGAATTTAAAGTGGATTCTAGGAGAAGTTTTTATAAGAGATATGAGATATAGGGTAAATACATTTTATCCTACCTAATCCATCTAAAACCTAAATTGGACAATGGAGAATGAGTGGGAAAATATCTTAATTTCCTATTTATAGGAATGGCTAGTCATGAAGCAGGGTTGTCATGTGCAAGAACCTAATGGAGACAAGAAGTCAAGGGTTTTGCTTCAAGTGGCCTAAGAGAAGAGTCTACAATGGCATGTTAAGAAAGAAGGCTTAAGGAGATGAATGCTTAAAGGATGAAAGTGCTATTAGAGCTGTAAAGTATGAAGGCGAAGAAAATTTGAGGACTAAATAGAGATTTGTAATCTAAAATTGAAGTTGTAAGTTGTATCAGATCAAAGCCTTACTATTAATCTCTAATAATTGTATCAGTCTAGGGTAAATCCTTTGGATTAAGGTTGATCTAATAGTCATTTGTAAATCCTTTAACTCAGTGACATTCCAAGTGAATGGTCTAAAGCCCTCTAACAAGGCTCACTCCTAATAGGGTGATTGAAATCCTTTAATAGGGTCACATTTAATAGTGTGTATTGTAACCTTTAATAGGGTTGGCCTTTCACAAGGCATCACTTCAGAAGAGTGAAAAGAGTAGCATGTTATTGGTGGTTTTTCCCAAATTGGGTTTCCACGTAAATCATTATGTCAAGTGTGTTGATGAATCTATTATGTTTTATGCTTTATATTTTTGCAAGTTGATTTGACAGTAACATACAAGTTTTAAGTGATTGTATAATCTTATGGATGCATGCATGAGTATAAATGTTTTATGGGTTCACTAAGCTATAAAAAAAATTATTTATACATATGGACCTTGGATAACTAATTCACCCCCTCACTCTCAGTTATTGTAAAGTATTCCAACAAATATATCATACATCAGTTCCTTACATGAAATGTGCTAAAGTTCATATTTTCATATATGAAGATGCATAAGAACAAAATTTATGGAAGGATGTCAAACATCAGTACAATGTCAATGTTGACTGAGTATTGCAACATGGACTAAGCACTTTAGAAGTAAAATGGTAGAGATCAAGTGAAATGGTAGAGACCAAGTGAAATGGAAGAGACTTTGTTGTAAAGTAAAGACCTAGTTAAAAGGCACTAATATTGACCAAGACAGTTGGCTTCCATCTACTTTAATACACACCATTAATGGAGAACCTAAATCAATCAAAATAAGATATATATCAAATTTTAAAGACATTATCTCATACCTTGCATATAGATTTCAAGATCATAGTTTAATTTGGTGATTTGAGCAATAGAAAAAGATTTCAAGAGGGATTTGGATGAGAAGCTTGAACAAGTGGAGATCTAAGATTATGCCAAGTAATTCAAAGGAGAAAGAAGAGACTTCAAACCCTAACAAAGCATAACATTATTTCATCTACAACAAGAATGAGCTAAGAGCTTAGTAAAATCCAACTGGTGAAGAGTGACGCTTGTCCTCCACCAAAGTTATGTGATATCCCAAAAATTGCAATGAAAGGAGATTCAATAGGTGTGCTATCCTCAATACCACCCAAAGTTATTATGATTCATGATGTTAGAAGCTATTATATGTGTAAGATTAGAGAATTAGGAGATTATGAGATTAGAGAAGCATATGAGAAGCTATATAATTAAGGAATCTCAAAGGATGAATTTAAAGTTGTTGAAAGGAACGAGTTAACTCATACCCTAGAATTTCTAAGAAATTTCAAGATTGAATGTATTAAAATTATTTTGAGCAGAACCCATGATATGAAGTTTTGGTTATAGAATGGACCCATGGAGATCATGAAGAAAATGATTCACAGAGTTACAGGCTATCCAACCCTAGATAAGAACAAAACCATGTGATGCCTAAGTTGAGAGGAAATTGAGGAAAACATAAGTCTTGAATGGAATGGATCAGATGTGTCCATTACAAATATTTATGATCCACTAATTGAATTTTTTGCAAGGGTTATAGTTCACAAATTTTACCATTCAAGCAGTTTGAATAGTGTGTCATATATGGAAGTGGATCAAGCATGAAAGGTAGTGATGAAAGATCATGAATATGATTTGTTGAGCTTCAAAGACTACAACTAGAAGAGAATATATCATCTATCATGAAAAATAATAATTCAATGTGTAAGTTTGGATCCCTCATTGTATGTATTTTCGTTTATATCTAGAAATATTTTCCTAGTGTTGGTGATATTGTTTGGGAACTGAACAAAGCAATGACTAGACATATTAACGAATACATTACTAAATTAGGAGAAATTTTTTAGAATGTCATGCATGCTTATTTTGAGGAATTCAAGAAAAGAATGAAGATGGAGATGAGGATACCTGAATATTTGGTCACAAGGTATTACAATGACATATATTTTCTTTTAGATATAGACAATACATTTATATAGGCAGTGAAGTCGAGGAAGGCTTGGTTACAAAGTTTTGATCATGAAATTGATAGTGATTTAGTGAGTGCAAACATTGTTGTATTGTTGAAAGAAAAAGTAGATACTAAGGTTGAATCTTTTGGAAGGACGAGGAAGATAAGACCATAATAACTGTAAATATAAAGATAGCTTCTAAGGAGGAAAAAAGAAAAAAAAATGATTGAAAACCTAGAAGCAAAATTGGGCACCCTAGGCAACGGAAAGGAACCATTGTAGAGTCACATTTTGGAGGCAACAACAACCACATGGGATCATGCATTATCCATGATTACCCAAGTTCATCAAGCGTTCATTGATAAATATGGTTTACTTCCACCTATTCAACCCCAACAATCATGACATATGTGTTAAAAAACAAGGGGGAATGTATGGACTTGTTTTAATAGAGCAAAGTTTTTGGATAAATATTCATTTTACATTATTTATTCATTATTCATTTTTGGCATGAGTCATAAGACTTAGGGGGAGACCTTATATCAGATTGTATTTGTAACAACGTAACTATAAAAAAGTGTTTTTTCCATTAATGTCAAAGGGGGAGATTGTTGGTATCTCTAACTATTGTTGTCTATTAGTGTTAAACACTTAGTAATTTACAAGGCAGAGACAAACGGTCATCATTGTGACTTAGATACTCTATATAGGCTGAGTCATGTACATATGTAAGTATGTATCAAGCTCTATAGGAGCCAAGTAAGTGTATGGTCATGGAGTATTTTCTATACAAGTCAAGCTCAACATTGAATGAGCAGTTCAATACATACAAGTGTTGAGTTACATAGCACATGTTGAGCACAATTCAAAACAAGTAACAATAATGTTGAGTATCAAAAAAGAGTAATGAACAAGCAATGTAGAGTATACATAAAAGTAAAAAATGATACTTATTTTGACGTAAATCATTTTCAAGATGACTTGGAAGGAACATTTAATAGTTATAGAGATTTTTACATATTTATGATGTGGATCACAAATTCTCTATGTTTTGTGATCGATGATTTAGATGAAGAGGCAAAATATGGAAGTATCTAGAAAACTCTTTACAAAACTCTTTAAGTAGAGAATATCTTAACCTAGATCATATAGCAATGAGATGAGAGGAGAAGAGTATGTATGTGAACAAGTAGTAATATGCTAATAGTGAAGTGAAAGATCAAGATCAAATCAAAAGTTAGTGGAAGTGTTTTGTTATCTCTTAACAGAGAAAGTGACCTTCAAAAGAAGTGAAGGGGAAGAAAATTATTATCATATCAGAATAGAGGATCAGTTAGCAAGGAGAAGACTCAAAATCAACTTATAGAGCATACTAACAGTTAGGTACTAAATTAGTTCTAACCAACTTGAATCAGGGTAAATCTATTAATGGAGTGGTCTTAACAAATCTTTGTAAATATCCTAATAGAGTCCTTAATTTATTGTGAGTGTTAAATCCTCTAACAAGGTGAGACCTAGCAGTCTCAAATAGTTTTAATAGGGATGACCCCTCACAGGGTAGATCATATATTATGATCAAACATTGTAACCCTAATAGGTTAACTTTATTACTGTAGTAGTGAAAATTATGGGTGTCATCCACACCCCAGTTTTACCTTCACATTGGAGGGTTTCTAAGTATCAAATATTGTCTTATGTGTTTATTTTCATGCATGTGATAGATCAAATTTACATGCTACACTAAGTTTTACATGCACAAGTTAACTAGTGAATGTGTGAATGAATTGTTGAAAAGAAAAAGTGCTTAAGATTATGATTTACCCCACCCCGACTCGACTCCCCCCTCCTCTTAGTATCTTGTTATCCTGTCTATACTTCCATCAATAAAAAAACACCTTTTTCAAATCCCCAACACCTTCCAAGCCCAAATCACCTTTGTAGGGCCTTCTATTGTCATTTTTTGGTCCAAATGCCTTTTTCAAAGCCCATTCACCTATTCAGGCCCTCAATCACCTTTTCGGGCCCATACATGCCTTTTCAAGGCCAAAATTACTTTCTTTGCCAGCCCCAAAATATTTGTCTTTGTCCACACATAGAGAACACACATTATCTTCCATACTCGACAAGGGGAGGATCATTCATCTTGATTTTAGTTCTAATTTGTTTGCACAGGCTATCAATACATACAAAATTTTGTAATCAGGTGATAGCTAGTACTGTTCAACTCTAATCAACCATGTTAGGTAGTAGATCAAGTTCTCCTCCACAATCAACTTACAATTCACAAGTTAGCACTCCCTTCTTTTTCAACTCAGTTCACACAATGTCTAGGTCCACCAATGTCTCATCATTGAATCTTCCCTACCACAACTCCTAAATGTTGCACAAGTTTGTACACATCTTTCATTCAAAACCTACACATATTTCAATTCTAGCACATTTACTCAACAAAATATCAAAAAAATCATGAACTCCAAAAAAAAAACTCTCAACAAAATATTGAAAAATTCATAGACTCTCAACAAAATATCCAAAAATCATAAATCTCACCAAAATATTTAAAATAAATAAACAAATCACAAACTCTTAAAATAAAAAAGACACACATTTTTACTAACATTTCATTCCAAACGTTGTACATAAATGTACAAAGCACACATGATTCAAAAAAATTGCAATAAAGACTTTTTATTTATCATAGAGCCATGGTGCAATTACAACATCACACAACTTAACATAAAGCTCACTATGGCCTTCCTCATGTCGATGGTATGTTTGGATTCTCTTTTGACTAGTGAAGGTATAAACAGGATAAACTAGAGACTAGGGCAAGAGGGGGGGGGGGGGGGGGCGGGCGGGGGGCTAAATTAGAATCTTAAACATTTAAAACTTTTCACCAATTCATTCACATCTATTAGTAAACTTGTGCATGTAAAACTTGTAATGTAAATCTATTGTAACATATAAATATAATCAATCACATGCATGAAAATAAACACATAACACAATATTTTTTACCCAAAAACTCTCCAAGATGAAGATAAAATTGCGGTGGGGATGACATCCACAAATCTTCGCTACTATAGTAATAAAGTTAACCAGATAAGGTTACAATATTTGATCATAAGATATGATCAACCCTATGAGGAGTTTACCTTATTAAAGGCTTAATAAACTACTAGGTCTCACCTTGTTAGAGGATTTAACACTTGCAATGAAGTAAGGACTTTGTTAGGAGATTTACAAAGATCTGTTAAGACCACTCTATTAAGAGATTTATCCCGATTCAAGTTGATTAAAATTGATTCAATACCTAACTCTTGATTTTCTTTGTAAACTAATTTTGAGTCTTCTCCTTGCTAAATTATCCTCTCCTCTAATCTAATATTACTTTTCTTTCCCTTTTCCTTTCACTAATATGACTAGTCACTTGCTCTATTAGATGATAACATAACCCTTCACTATCTTCTGATCTCGATCCTTTACTTTACACCTTTTTTGTATGCATACACTTCTCCATTATTTCTCTTGTTCTTTCTTGCACATGCATACACCTCTCTACTCTTGCTCTTTCTTGCATACCTTCAATCTAGGTTAAGATCATCACTATTTAAAGAGTTTTGCAAAGAGTTTTCTAGATGGTTCCATGGTTTGCCTCTTCATCTTGATCGTTGAACACACAACACAAGGACCCATGATCCACGTCATGTAAATGGTCTATAATAACCTCTATAAGTATTAAATGTTCTATAACAACCTCTACAAAATTTTAATGTTCCTTCCAAGTCAACCTGATAATCATTTTGCCTCAAACTTTGTTCCATTCCTGACATTTATGTAAACTCTACATTGCTCAATCTTTACTATTTCTTGATGCTCGACATTATTGTTGCTCGATCTATATTACTCTTATGATACTTGACATGTATTGTGCTTGGCACACACTATGTGACTCAACACATGTATGCTTGATACTTTCTCACTCATTGATGAGCTTGACTCATACATAAAATTCTCTATGATTATAAACTTACTCGACTCCTATAGAGCTTGGTACACACTTGCTTATGTACATGACTCGGCCTATATAGAGTAGCTTGATCGTAGTGATGACCATTTGACTCTACCTTGTACATGAATAAGTGGTTGACACTAATAGACAATAATGGTTAGAGATACAAACAATCTCCCCCTTTAGCATTATTGGAAAAAACACTTTGTCATATTTACAGGGTTACAATACAATCTGATAAATGAACTCTCCCTCCTAAGTTTTATGCCAATGAATAATAAATAAATAATGCAAAAATGAATTAAAAAATCCATTTGACCTTTATTAAAATCTGAATTTCTTCCTTTGACTCATTCTCCCTTTTTCATGACATTCCCCCTTATTTTTTAACATTGATATCACTGTTGTCGATGTGGAATGAGTGGAAGTAATCCATATTTTTCAAGGAATTTCTTATGAACTCTAGTAATCATAGACAATGCATGATCCCATGTGGTTTTGGTTGCCTCCAAAATAGTAATCTACAACTGTAATCTTGCAGCCAAATCAATTAAACTATCAACCACTAGAAGATTATGATCTTCTATGATAAGATCCTAGGTTGTTTTTAGTTCTCTTTGCATGACCTCCAGATGAGGTATCATCATCATCTAAAGAGAGATCAATTTAGATCTCATATTGTTGTCAGCTACTTGAAACTTGGCCATTGTGCCTTGAGAAATCAATAGATTATTGTAATGATCAATACTTGATCCTACTAACTTAGAAATAATGTTGTTGGATCTCTTCGTCTTAGCCTAAATTTTAGTTGTTTGTGCCTGAATATTATTAGTGAATCTTAGCACATCTGACAAAATTGTGTACAAATGTTATACCTTCTAAATTTGGCGAATCATAACTTGTACCTTCTCTTGTAGTTGCACTTTTTTCTCAGCAATGGTTATGGAGACTTTGTCCACAACCTTAGTTTCAAATCTTCTAATAAACCAATTCATTAGCTTCTCATTTGATTCAATACTTCAAGCATGCATTTGATCAACTATATTTACAAGCTAGTTAATGATTGGTTCATCTTCTTCAATATTCTAAATGTCAAAAGCATCAACAAAATATGTTTTACATCATATAGTACTTGCTTTTTCTTAAGCTCTCTTCTTAGCTCTTCTTGCCTCTTTTTATTCACCAAAAATTTTTGCAGCAAGATTTTTTTCTCCAAGGTGAGATTTTCCAGGTCCAATAGTGGCATCTCAATTAATTCATCCAAACTAACCTCAATATCTAGTGAAACATTTTTTATTTCCTTCCTCTTTCTTCTAGGTGAAGGATGTTGGAAGCATGAATGTTGATGATATTTCTATGGAGGAGTAACATAGAAACATGATTAGATCATTATCATGATGATATGTTACATTCATGACTATGTTTGTCATTGATGTCAACATAGCATTTTCTGTGGTATTTGAGAGAAGAACAATAGTAAAGATTAAGTTAGTACAGATAGATCATTGAGTATTTTTACTAGCAAGGTTAATAGGTGATACTACTAAGTGTCTAGTATATGCAGCTAATCTTGGGTGCAAAAAATTAAGTCTGGAAGAAGTCACACAATTTTTGGTGTAGATTGTTCAGAGATAGAGTTTACAGAAGCATGTTCTAGTAAACTTGTTATATCTCTTAGCAGAGTTGTTATTTTGAGAAGCAAGGTTAAAGGTGTGTAGAAGACATGCTGGAGATGATGTAGCTAAGCTCACTCATCATAATATTAGATGTATGGAAAGCTATTCAAGTTACAAGGTGACAGGTTGATGTTATCACTAAGTAAAATGTGTTCTTAATGAGGTCCTATAATAATTAATTGGGAAGGTGAAATAGTTGAGTCAAAGGAATTATTTTATGGACTATAAAAAAAAAGTAAGAAGAGTGAAAGCAAAAAAAAAGATATAAACACTAAATAATCAGGTTGATATGCGAAGATAAGCAAAGCAAAGTGAAATTGGTGAAAAATTCATTGCTAAGGTTTTATTTTGTGATATGATGTTTGATATTTGGATCTGAGGTCTGTGACCTAGTGTACAAGGTTTGACAGTGATTAATTCATTTGACAGGATAGAGGAAAGAGGATAAAGTATAGTATAGACAATTATTCTATAAGGAACAATTGAGAGATCAGTTGGACAATGAAGTTCAATGGTCTTTCCCCAGAAGTTGTTTGGATAGTGGGCTCATCTACCTTCTATAACTCATAATAGGGTTGGCAGAACTCCTAATAGGATTGGAATCTTATAACAAGGATTTAAAGTCTCCTAACAGGGATTCTCATGTACTGAGTATTTTTATAGACTCCTAATAGGGTCCATCCTCTAACAAGGTATATATATATATATATATATATATATATATATATATATATATATATATATATATATATATATATATATATATATATATATATATATATATATATATATATATATATATATATATATATATATATATATATATATATATATATATATATATATATATATATATATATATATATATATATATATATATATATATATATATATATATATATATATATATATATATATATATCAGTATATCTTTGTGGGCATGATTCTCACCGGCGTTTTCCCTCTGATCAAGAGTTTCCCTAGGTAACAAATTTGGTGTAATTGTATATGTGCATCTTATTATGGTTGATGTTTAATTTGGTTACATGGTTAATATTAATTAAGGTTGATAAATATTTTAGTTGGATAATAGATTCACCACCCCCTAGTTATCTTGGTAGACTATTATTTCTAACAATTGGTACCAGAGCGAGAGGTCCTTGAAGAGAAAGTTTAACAAAATTTGGGAGATCCATGGCTAGCATATTCTAAAAGGAGAGTTTGAAGTTTGATGGAACAAACTATGACAGTTGGAAGGAAAAGATGAAGACACATTTGCTATGTATAGGTCCAGGATATTGGATCTTGACAAAATCAAAAAAGACAATTGTTGTTGAAGATGAGTTCGAAACTTGTTTTGGGGAATAGAGAGAACTTTTCATGTGCAACATGAGAGCTAGAGAAGCAATACTGTCTGTACTTCCAAAAGTAGAGTACAACTAGGTAAAAACACTTGATACTTCTCATAAGATTTGGAAAGCTTTGGAAAATAGCTTTGAAGGTGATGTACATTCTAAGAAAATGAGGCTACAAAACTAGATTTGTGCATTTCAAGATGCTAAAATGATGGAAGATGAATCTATAAGAACATATGTAGGTAGAATATAAAAAATTTCTATAGGAATTAGATCTCAAAGAGGAACCAAGGAAGATGATGAAGTGATCTGGATGATATTGAAGAGTTTAACACCACCATTTAAAAAGGCAACTCAAATGGTAGAGTTGTTAATACCTTGTGCCAAATATTTCACCAAGAAAACATTACTTGGGAGACTTGAAGTAGTTGAGAATGAGCTTAGATAGTTTTGAGAATTGTCTAGAACAGAGACATCTTTTGGTGCCCTAAACATTTGACCTAATCTATCAAGGAGCAAAAGTGCTAGAGGAGATTTTGCTAACAGTAGTAGATTTGATGAGGACAAAAAGATAGAAGAAGGAGCATCCTTCTTGTGAGAAGAGAAAAAGATGGTAATAAAGTCTTTAAATGTTGGACATGTAATGAGTCTAGTCATTATGCATCTAAGTGTCCTAAAAGAGAGAAAAAGTATAAAGGAAAGTTCAAACCTAGAAGAGATAGAGATTGTTTGCATGCCAATGAAGAAGATGAATCTAATTAACAAGTATTAAATGCTAGTGATGATGAAATAGGATTTGTGGCTATTAAAAAATAAAGTCTAGAGAAAATAGATTTGGTATCACAAGTTGAGAAGAAATCTGATTGGATAATTGACAGTGGTTGTTCACATCATATGACTGGTGATATGAACAGGTTTGTTGATTTCAAAAGTTATGATGGAGGCATTGTCAGAGTTGCAAAATAATGCAACTTGCCATGTTAAAGGTGTTGGATCTATAAATCTTGATTGTAAGACTAACACTGAGGATGTATACTTTGTTGATGGTTTACAACACAATCTTTTGAGTGTTGGACAACTAGTGGATAAAGGTTATCAGTTACAATTCACAGAGAAGACATGCATGATTAGAGACAAAGATGGAACGATAATTGGAACAAGACCTAGATCTAGAGGTAATGTATTTCAGTTGAATCCCATTGAAATGACATGTTTGTTTGTAAAGGTAGATGACAGTTGGTTATGGCATAAGAAATTTTATCATAACAACTTTGATAGCATTGTGAAAACTAGTAATATGTTTACAGTCACAAATTTTCTTAAGATTGTAAATCCTACTAACATAATTTGCAAGGAGTGTGTATTAGTAAAGCATAACATAACTTCTTTTACTAGCAAGAAGTTTACTACTATAGAAAAGTTGGAGATTGTACACACAAATCTTAGTGGTCCTACAAAGACTAAAGGATTCTATGGTGAAAGGTATTTTATGATTATTGTTGGTGACTTTTCTAGAATGATGTGGGTTGCATTTCTTAAAGAAAAATGTGAAGAATTTGACAAGTTCAAGATATTCAAGAATAGAGTTGAGAATGAATCGAGTATGAAGATTAAATGTTTAAGATCAGATAGAGGAGGAGAGTTTAATTCAAATGAGTTTAACATCTTTTGTGAAGCTAATGGAATCAAAAGACAACTTGCAGCTCCTGGAACCCCTAAACAAAATGGCATTGCAAAGAGAAGAAATAGGACAATAATAGAAGTAGCAAGAGCTATGTTAGTTGAGAATGATGTATCCAAGATATTTTGGAGAGAAGCTGTGAATAAGCAGTTTACACTATGAATAGAGTGTAGGTCAGGAAAGACATAAACAAAACCCCTTATGAACTATGGTTTGGTCACTCACGTACAATTAAGTATTTCAAAATTTTTGGTAGCAAATGTTATATCAAAATAGATGATGATGTTGGTAAATTTGATACTAGAAGTGATGAAGGTATATTTCTTGGTTATTTATTGAAAAGAAAAGCTTATAGTGTTATAATCTTACAACTAAGACTATTGGTGAAAGTGCAAGTGTAAGAGTTGATGAGAAATTTAGGATACAAGAAACAATAGCTGACTACAATTTTGATGATGAGAATGTTGTTACTAAAAAGAATGATGAAGTACTCTTTGAGACTAACAATGATTTGTAAAATGAAGGTGAGCCAAGGTAGGAACAAAGTTCAAAACCTAGAACAGAGCTAAGAGTCGAGATGACAACTCCTACTTCTAGTAAAAATATGACAGGGAATCATCCACTAGAGAAGATCATCAGCAACAAAGATAAAGGCGTGATGACAAAAAGTAGAATCAATGAAGAACTATGTTTGATATCTGAAGTAGAACCAAAGAATGTAGATGAGGCATGCAAAGATGACTATTAGAAGCAAGCCATGAAAGAAGAATTGGATTGGATAGTGAAGAATGAGACATGGGAATCGGTCCCTAGACTAGCAGACAAGAATGTGATAGAAACAAAATTCATACTCAGGAACAAGGTGAAGCTATAAGGAACAAAGCAAGATTGGTATGTAAGGGTTATTCACAACAAGAAGGAATAGACTATGAAGAGACCTATGCTCTTGTAGCAAGAATTCAAGCAGTAAGGTTATTCTTAGCCTATACAACACAAGAAATTCAAAGTGTATTAGATGAATGTCAAGTCAGCATTTCTAAATAAAGAATTTGAAGAAGAGGTATACATAGAATAGTCTAAAGGTTTTCCTTTAACAAATGACAAGGACATAGTATGAAGATTGATGAAAGCATTGAATGGCTTAAAACAAGCACCTAGAACCTGGTATGCAAGGTTGGGCAAGCATTTGGAAAAACTTGGATTTAGCAAAGGTATGGTAGACAATAATCTATAATTAAAAGAAATAGGTGATGGATTGTTGATTTTGGTAATATTTGTTGATGATATCATATTCTATGGAGATGATAGTGAAAGTGACAAGTTTTCAAAAGAAATGAAGGAATTTGAAATGAGCATGATAGGGAAAATGAAATACTTCCTAGGATTGTAGATTGTGTAGGATAAAGAAGTAATCTTTATTTTTGAGACTAAGTATTTGAAAGATCTATTAAAAATGTTTGGTTTGGAAACATGTAAACCAATTGGAACACTTATGATAACTAGACACAAGTTATTTGCAAAGGATAAGACACCTACTATTGAGTAGAAGAAGTACAGATCTATGATTGGAGGACAACAATATCTGACTCACATAAGGCTAGATATAGCAAATGCAGTTGGAATCATTGAAAAATTTCAAGTTGGCCCTAGAGAAGCACATTATACAACAGTTAAGAGGATATCTAGATATTTGAAGGGAACACCAAAGTTTGGATTATGGTATGACATATCTAATGATTTCACTTTATATGCTTATATTGATGCTAATTGGGTAGGTAGTATGTGTAGTGCTCACCTATAGTTTATTTTTCCATTATATTTACGAAACTCTTCTATGCATATTGCATAGATGTGTTAGTTTCAAGGATATTATTTCATAACTTGGACTAGAGATATATCAACGATGATTACTTAGTTGACTATATTTTATGTGTTGTTTAATGAAATTATGGTTACTGGTGCATTAATGATACTTTAATGATTCATAGTTAATAAATGTGATTCCTTTCATAGCAATGTCAGATGATGCTTTAATGATGATTACTTCATATTACTAATGATGCATTATTTTATCTGAGCATTTGATGTTTGACTTATAATTATTATGGTACTTACCCCATACTTGCATGTGTATGGTGCTTGTGTCCATTTTATCTTTCTATTTTCATGTTTGATGTGGTTAAGGGAGGGAGTCGTAATCACCTGCTAGTCAGGATTTACACGATGTACCACTCCCTACCATTGCTTGTTTAGTTTAGATTTATTTATATACATGTACATGATTGTCTTTTATGCAGAATGTAGGTATTTGGCATTGACTTCCCTAAATTTCTAGGATAAGCATGCCTTATCACAATAACTCAATGGTAAGAATGGGGAGATAATGTTCAGGTCCAATCCCAGCCATAGCCTAAATACTTGTCTTGTAAGGAGGACTCGTAACTGACTTTCCACCTTTTTAAAAACCTGTGAGTTTATCTTTGTCTATGTTGTTTAATTTTTGAGTTTCGGTATATTTTGGTAATGTTGCTTTTATGTGGATTTTTCTATGTGATTTATTTGGTAAATGATTTAATTATAATATTTGGGTTAATCATATAATTAAATATTATTTGATTAAAAATAAAATATTAAAGCATAAGAAGATTTAATTCATTAAAAAATTAATTAAATGTGTGCTTTAATTTAGAAGTCTAAATTTAGAAAAATTGGTTAAAGAGAAATTAGAATATGATGATATTTAATTAATTATAAATTAATTAAATATGAACTTTAGTTTAAAAGATTTAATTTAAAAGTTTAATTTAAGAAGTTGGACAAAAAGAGAATTAAAATATTAAAATATTAAAGATTTCATATTGTTTTATTATAATTATTTATTTAATAATAATTAAATTAAAGTTGCATTTAAACAATGAGCTTTCATTATTATTATTAATTTAAATAATAAACTATGCTTTAATTAGTGCTTGCACTAATTAATAAACTGAAGAAAAATAAAATATAAAAGAATGAAATTTAAAGATAGAGTTATAGTTCTAATTGTGGTGTAATTATATTTATTTAATTTAATGATAATAATTTAAGAGTTTTATTTTAATAATAAACTCTAAATAATGTTATTAATTAAATTAATAAATATATAATTTTAAAAAAAAAAATTGGTCAGTAATAGGAATTATTTATTAATAAAATATAGAAGGTTTACATCATAGTTACAAGGTCCTTTTTACTATCTATTGGACCATCTATACAAAAAAGATTTTTACGACCTATACATTCTCATACAAAAGAGCCTCCTAAAGGCTAAACACATCTATCACATAATTCTAGCACAAAAGATGACTTTCTCTAAATGTGTATCCTCAGATATCCACCCATAGTCAAAGACCGGTCTGCTCCAATTAGATGATTTTTCCTCTTTTTGGGCTTCACAAAAAGAAAAGACTACTTCAAGGCAAAATAGCACCTTTGCATGGGCATCTTTGCATGGCCTTTCATTGTTCAAAATCCTTCATAAAAACCCTTGACTATGGCTTTCCCTATATCAAACAATTCCAAAAGGATGACATCTTCTTCAAACATTTATCCTCCAAAATTTCAGCACACAAACTCCATCTCATGCTTTGCATCATCTCCTTTTTGAGCATTTGTCGTTTGGGAAATTTTGTGGCACCACCCTCCTTTTCTCCTCGTTAAAGTCCAAAATTGCACATTTCAAAGCATTCCATGCATGTTGGTGTTCATTGGTGTAGGTTTCTTAGTCAACTTGTCCTCTTGGCCAATTCACAAAAGGTAGAATCCCCTCTTCAGTACCCTCCTCTTCAGATTCGTAATCTTTGCTAAAATCAAAGGTCCAGCTTGGGTGAGCCCATTCTAGCAAGGCATTCATGTTTGGTATTAATTCTTCCTCAAATAGTTCTCTCATCACCCAGCATACCACTTGTTCGTGTTTACCAACCTACAGCCCCCAAGCCATTATCATGGCCACAATGTGTAGCTGCAACTTCCATCTATGTTCAGCCTCTTGGAAAAAAGGACCTAGCACATCCTACATGACATTGATTACCCCCACTGATGGGCACTTAACCATTTTCTTTAACCTATGATCTGCAACATGCCCAAACAAGGCCTTTTGTTGTTTTGTAGTTTTGAAAGTAAATGTAGGCTCCATTGGCTCTAGCGCCTATTCTTGCCAAGCCATGATATATTTTAGCACTTCTCTTGCTTTTTTATAGAGCTTTCTAACTCTCCCTTAAGCATGAATCAATTAATACTCCCATAATCATTTCCCCATAAACTTTATTACTTGTCTTTTCTCACACAAGTCTGAGAACTCACACTCATTTTTAGAGATATTACTTTAACTCATTTCCATTACTACCCTGCTTCCATCATGTCATTTTACTGATTCTTTGTTAGCTAATAAATACACCTCATCCTTTGGACTTAAATTCAAATTTTTTATTTTATTTGAATCCTGAATTCTTACCTTTTCATCATTCAGTGATAGTGCCCATTTAGATAACAAATTTGCTTCATCATTTCCTTCCCTATTTATTTTGAATTCTTCAAAATTGCTTGATTTGATTAATAAAAACTTCCAAGTGCCATGCAGTCATTTGCATTTTAGTTATTGCTTGCACCACCAACAATGAGTCCCCTTCTAGATGAAATTTTTTAATTCCCTCTCTCCTTGCTAACCTAACTGCTAATAAGGTTGCTTGGCATTCAGCAATGTTATTAGTTCCCCAAGGTAATTTTTTGGCACTCTTTAATAGGGTATGACCTCTATTATCTCTTATGATGACTCCCACTCCTGAGTTGTGCATGAAAAGGTAAAAGGTAATAAAGTAATAAACAATAATTAATGAGTGAGTTCTCTCTCATGATTGCACAATTAGAGCCTCAATTTAGGGGAGAACTCTTTATCAAAGATCTAGAGCTCATTTTGCAATTACGCAGGTTTTGGGGAGCAAAAAAATTGAAATTTGATCAAAAGAATTGTTGAGAGCTTTAGAGGGTTTGGATTTGCATGCATTCACAGAATGTCTCGGATTTTAGCTATGGTTTTGAGGTTTTGGGAGCAAAAATACAGAATTCGATCAAAAAAATTGTTGAAAGTTTTAGAGGGTTTAGATTTGCATGCATTCACATATTATCTCATATTTTAGTTGTGGTTTTGAGGTAGGCTTTGAAAACCATTGTAAAATTTTATTGAAAGATCTATCTACTTTATGTCTTCTTAGGTGTTTGCATATTGCTTATTACTTTACTGTATTGATTGTTGAATAAAGAATTATGTTGTAGATTTTAAAAAATGAAAAATTATTAACCAAGAATACTTGACTAGGAAAAATTATAGAAAGATTGTAGAAAATTATTGTGACTATATTTTTATAAACCCCTTGCTAATATAACAAAAAATTTGATTATTGAAAATTGGAAGAAAACAATAAATTGAACAGTTAGAGTTTCAACTTTAAATTTTTTATTAGAACTATGTGATTATCATGAATTTTCTAAATATAGATGAATATTCTTCTTAAATTTACAATAATTTAATTGTAATATTTATTTGGAAAGGAAAACATTAATTGATAGGAAAGCACGTTGTAACTAAACATATACATGCATGTGAAAACAAATATGCTAAAAATACAAAGCTAAGTATAGTATGATTACATGCATGTGAAAACAAATATGCTAAAAATAGAAAGCTAAGTATAGTAAGGTTACATGCATGTGAAAACAAATATGGTAAAAATAGAAAGCTAAGTATAGTAAGGTTCCATGCATGTGAAAACAAATATGTTAAAAATAGAAAACTAAGTATAGTATGCTTGCATGATTTGATAGATCAAAGATATGCAAAAATACTAATTACATGTTTATTTTTATTTTATTATAATATAATTTAAATTTAAAATTTATTTATTGAAAATAATAATAATAATAATTTATTAATTTTTAAAAATTAAATAAATATTATCTATTTAGTTATAAAGTGAATGCTAGTATTAGTGATTATTTTAATTTGATTAAACTCTTAGTTGCATATAAATGATTTTATAAATATTAATGCAAGAGGGAGTTTAATAAATAAATATTTAGAATGTTATTATATTTTAAGAGAAGTTGTGGTGGTAGAGTTCACTTTGTAATCATTTAGTTAATAACTATTTAACTTTATGGGAGAAATTATAAATAATTAAATTAAATTTATAATTTTATTTCTAGTTGCATTATGAATTAAAGGGAAAGTAAATGTTAATATCAGACTTAAATAGAAGTCAAAGTAGTATTTTAGAAATGAAATTGATACCAATATTTAAATCTATTAATATACATTTATGTTATTAATCAAATCATTTATGATTTAAGATTATTTAAATTAATAACATGATAATATTGCATAATATTTTATATGCACAAAAAGATTATATATTTAAATACTTATTGTTTTAAACAAGTATATTAGCATAACAATTTATATTAACATGTATATTCTTACTTTATTTCTAAACACATCCTTATGACCCAAACTAAACAAAAGAAATTGGTGGAATTAAATCATGTGGCTGAAAACTATGTGTTTTCTAATATTCTATTTATAGTTTTGTGATGTTTATTTTCTTGATAGTTTCTTCTTTGTGGGTTGTTTAGTTGGCCAAATCAGGATGTGCATTAGAGGCATTTTTGACATTTCTTTTATGATTATTTGACTGGATGTCATGATGAACTTTTTTATTTTAATTGAGATTTATGTTTTATGAGCTTTATGCTATTGAGTATTTATGAGAACTTGGGTTTTAAGAACCAATATTATTTTTGGATTGACTGTTAAGGAACCAAATTTGATCAATATTACTCTTGTGGTATTGGACACTATTGTGGCTTGTGATTTTTGGAAAGTTAGTCTAGGTGCATGTCTATGGGAGTGGCTTGCAATGGGGGCTGGAGCCCAAAGTGGCTGTTAGGGTAACTCATTGTAAGTTGTGTAACAAGTGATAACATAGTAATTAAAATATCTTGCCTAGCCCTTTTCTTTGAGATATATTAAAAAGATAAGTTAGAGATTTTTTCCTCGTCCATGCCTTGAGTGCTTGTATAGACTAAAGATGAGATGGAGATGATACCTTGAGAGGTATGACTAGTTTTCTCTTCTTCATGAGAGGGTATCCTAATCCTACATAGAGTCACTAGGAGGCCAGGGTCTTGAGAGACTACCAGGGTAACCTTAGAGTTGGCTCATGTGATGACACTCCATAGTATATATCCTGAGTCTCCTTCATAGTTTTTTAATATTTGCCTCTAGTGGTGTACTTGTTGGATATTACTTTTGTTGGTGCATTTATTGTGAGTTGTTACTCATTGATTGGATGTCATTTATTGTTGATAGTTGACTTTTATTAATGAATGATCAGTTAATTATTAGTGGTGTTTTTATTGTTGGAGTTAGTGAGGTAGTTTACTTTTATTAATGATGGTTGTTATCTATTGGTCATTGTGCTTATGAAACTAGACATTGATTTCAAAGTGGTTGTATATTTTTGGTCTTGGTATTTGTATGTTGACTTGGTATGAGATGTTAATATTGGAATGAGTGTCCTTTTGATTTTGATTATCTCTTCTTCTTGAGTAGTTTGTGTTACTCTTGAGGTAGTTTTGGCTATCAAGATTCCTTGCATAGCATTATTTTATGATTTGATTATCTATGTGTGGATCATACATTATCTTTCCTACACGGTGGAAGTGGGAACCTGATTAGGTGATCATGTTGTCAGGAGGTAGTGTATTCTTACCATTTTGGTCCTCCTCATATTGATAGATGTTGGATTCTCCTTGATATAATGGTATCATTAGCATTATTCCTCTTATCGTGAAGACTTCTATTCATTTGATATGTCTATGTATCATGTGTTTTGAGATCTTATGAGATATTGTATTGTATACTGATGTACTTGTATCTATTTTCACATGCCATGTGACATGTGCAATGGATGTTATTCATAAGATGTGATTTCATATTATTAGTTGTACTTATGTATTTGCTTATATGACTATGTATGTGTTTATTCATTTTATGATTATGGACAATGTAATTGAAACTTAAACTTATTAATAAAACTTTATTAAATGTGACTCAACATGAAGGAACCCTTGAGGAATTGAAATTGTATTTGTAATTTCTTATGAGCATTTGATGTGTATGTATATATTGCTTCTATGTTATTGTTACGTTGATGTTGTTTAAATTTTTTTTTAAATAGTTTAGTAAACTTTGTGACATATTAGGTTTATTTCTTTTGGGTTTCCAAGTAGGCCATTGTAGTATGGATGACAAAAAGAGCACAAGTGGTGGAGCATTCTTTCTTGGAGGAAGATTGGTTTCTTGGTTAAGCAACAAGTAGGATTGTATCTCATAGAGTATAGTAGAGGCAGAATATGTTGCAGCAGAAAATAATTGTAATCAAGTTTTTTGGATGAAGCAAATGTTGAAAGATATAAGGATAGAATTTAGTGAACCTATTGTCATACATTGCGATAACACAAGCATAGTGAATATGTCTATGAATCCAATATTGTATTCTAAGACTAAGCACATTTCTATCAAATATCACATGTTGAAAGAGAAAGTTGCAAAAAAAAAATCAAATTGGAGTTTGCAAGCACCAAAGAGAAGATTGTAGATATTTTCACTAAACCTCTTCCCAAAGAGACTTTTGAGTATTTGTGAGTTATGCTAAGGGTTATGCCTCTACCTACATCAAAGTAGATGATGCAAGAGTGCATCAATCCAATGATACAGAGCACTATTATTTGTCTAGATTGAATATTGATGCTTCTTGTATGGGGGAGTATCTGTGATGGACAAAGTCATCTAGGACTCTTAATAGATGTTGTTTTGAATAGTGCCTTTAGACACTTGAGCAAGTCAGAGATAGTTGTTGTAGAGATTGACAAGATGCAATGATAGATAGTTGTCAAAACCTTTATCATTGATGTCAATGGGGGAGAGATTACAACATGAAAAAAATTTGGATACATGGGAGAAGTGTGTGAAAAATTGATGTCAGTAATAAGGTTAAGGAAACCCAATAGCCAGTATGATTGATGAAAAGAATTTGAAAAGAAAGAATTACAATCTTTAACAATTGGTATTTTTGGAACTAGATGTTTTTCATCTATGTTGCCATCAATGCCAAAGGGGGAGATTATTGGAAGCATGAATTTTGATAATATTCCTATGGGGGAGTATTCTAGAAATGTAATTATTTTATTATCATGATTTTTTTTGTCATTGATGTCAACATAGCAGTTTTCTATGGTATGTGATAGAAGAACGGCAGTAAAGAATAAGTTGGAACAGACAAATCATTGAGTATTTTCACTATCAAGGTTAATGGGAGATACTAATAAGTTTCTAGTACATGAAACTAACCTCAAGTGCAAAAATATTAAGTCTGGAAGAAGTTATGCAAGTTTTGGTGAAGACTATTTAGAGATAGAGTTTACAGAAGCATGTTCTGGTAAATTTGTTATATCCCTTAATAGAGTTGTAATTTTGAGAATCATTGTTAAATGTGTGTAGAATACATGTTGGAGATGATGTGACTAATCTTTCTCATTATATTATTACACATATGGAAAGATATTCGAGTTATAATGTGACAGATTGATGTTATCACTAAGTAAAATGTGTTCTTAATGAGCTCTTATAATAATTAATTGAGAAGATGTAATAGCCAACTCAAGGGAATTGTTTTATGGACTTGGTATAAAGGAATGACATTTTCCTTTGTTATAAAAAAGTAAGAAGAGTGAAAAGAGAAAAAAAGATATAAACATTGAGTAATCAGGTTGATATGCGAAGATAAGCAGAGCAGAGCAAAATTGGAGAAAACTTCATTGTTGATGTTTTATTTTGAGATTTTATTTGGATCCAAAGTTTGTGACCTAGTCTACAAGGTTTGACAGTGATTGGTCCAATCGACAAGACAAAAGAAAGAGGATAAAGCACTTTATAGACAATTATTCTACAAGGAATAATTGAGAGATCAGTTGGACAGTGAAGTTCAGTGGTCTTGTCCTAGAAGCTATTTGGAAAGTGGGTCCTTATGCCTTCCACAACTCCTAACAAGGATGGAAAAACTCCTAATAGGGTTGGAATCTTCTAACAAGGATTCAAAGTCTCCTAACAAGGACTCTTATGTACTGAATGTGTTTATAGACTCCTAATAGGGTCCATCCTCTAACAAGGAATATATATATATATACACACACACACACACATATATATCAGTATATCTTTGTGGGCATCATTCCCACTAGATTTTTCCCTCTGATCAAGAGTTTCACTAGTTAACAAATCTGGTGTAATTATGTATGTGCATCTTGTTATGGTTGTTATTTACTTTGGTTATATGGTTAAGATTAATTAAAATTGATACATGTTTTAGTTGGATAATTGATTCACCTAACCCCTCCCCTCTCAATTATCTTGGTGTACTATTATTTCTAACAAAGAAGTGTTTCTACTTGACACTGCCTTAAGAGTTGGTGAAGGGGTGTTACCACTTGGTCTTGCTTGTGCATCTGTGCTTGAGACAACAATAGTCACACTTGATTCAACTCTATTTGATTATTTTCTTTTCTCAATTTGAGGTGTTGAAACAATCTTATTATTTGCACTTGTTTCTTTCTCTTCACCATCTACCTTTGAACATGTGAGGCTTGACTTCTTGGTCTCTAGAGTGTCAAGGGTGTCGACATGTATATGGGACATGTTGCCTTATGGACTCATCACACTTGAAATTTTTCCACTATTGTAATCACCTTCGATGCTTGCAATGTCTGTCTCTGCTCTATTTTTTATAATCAAAAAATACTCTTCCATAGAAACACACTTTGTTGTTGCACAACTTCCTCTTTATTTAGTAAAATAAAAAATGTTCTATAATTTGGAACAAACATACTCCTATACTTCTCCAAAAATGTTTCATGTTGCTCCTAGGATAAATCAGGCATTGCTCTCACTAATGCGTCTTTCCTTATCTTTTTCTCTTTCTTCTCTGTCGGTTCCCATCTTCTCTTCAATATATCATATATATCTTGAGGTATCTTCTTCTCTATTTCAATAGGAATTAGTTTGATATTTGATATCATTTCTACCATAGCCTCCTCAATTGTATTTCTATCATTGTTATCTAGTCTATCATATTTTACAAATCTGAAACTAGATAGACCTGGGGAACTCCTTATGTCCACACATACCTCATAAATAGACTTTGATTTCCTCTTAGGTAGTCATATAGCCAATCTCCTTCTTTTGGTTCTAGGGGCATCAGCTTCACTAGTCTCTACTACTTTCTACTTTGCAGTCTACTCAACTTTTTTGGTGGTAGAGGTGTCATTGTCAACTTAGGTGTCATTGTCAACTTCTTCTTTCTTCCTTGAGCCTTCTTTCTTAGTGGCATGACAACAACTAGGGATTTTCATTTTTCACCTTCTTCTTTTTCCTCTTCCTCATCACCATTCTCTTGTTCGTCATCTTGACCAAGACCTTGTGTCAATAGTAATGGTTCTTTTCCCTTGCCTTGGGTGCCCAGTTTAACTTCTAGGTCTTCAATCATTTTCTTCCTTTTCTTCTCCTTGGAAGTTATCTTGATATTCACATTTATTCTTTCTTTGGATTCTTTATATCTACCAAAAGGTTCAACCTTGACATCTATCTCTTCTTTCAGTAGTGCATCAATGTTTGCACTCACTACATTACTGTCTATCTCATATTCAAAACTTTATAACCAATCCTTCCTCAGCTTCAATGCTTGTACAAAACTGTTCTCTGTATCCACAAGAAAAACATATGTCACTGAAATATTTTGTGACCAACTCTTCAAGTATCCTCACTCTCCTTTTCATCCTTTTTTTTTAATTCAACAAAATAAGCATTCATTACATTCTCAAGAGTTTCTCCTAATTGAGCAATATACTTATTTATCTGCCTTGTCACTAGTTTGTCTTGCTCCCATACAAGATTACCAATACTAGGAAAATGCTTTTGGATATAAAATAATATACAAAAAATGAGGGATACAAACTTACATATCAAATTCTTCTCTTTTCTTATGGATGATAGATTATCTACAAGTTGTAGTCTTTGTAGCTCGGCAAGATCATATTCATGATCTTTCATTATTATCTTCCATGCTTGATCCACAACCATACAAGACACATTGTTCAATCTGCTTGATTGATATAATTTGTGAGCTATTACCCTCACTACAAATTCAATTAGTGGATCATAGATGTTTTTAATGGAAAAACCACATCCATTCTACTTGACTCCTTTGTTTTCCTCTATTTCTCCATAACTCAAACATCACATGGTTTTCTTCTTGTCTAGGGTTGGATATCTTGTAACCTTATGAATCATTTTCTTTGTGATCTCCATGGGTCCATTCTATAGCCAATACTTCATTTCATTAATTCTACTCAAAATAAATTTAATCCACTCAATTTTGAAATTTCTTAGGAATTCTAGAGTAGAAGTTAACCCTTTCCTTGCAACAATTTAAAATTTTTCCTTCAAGATTCCTTTATTGTACAGGTTCTCATAAGCTTCTCTAATTTCATAATCTCCTATTTCTCCAAAAAAAATTTAAAAACATAACAACTTTTCACATCATGGATCATAATGGCTTTAGGTAGTGTTGAGGATAGGGCACCCATTGAGTCTCCTTTCATAGAAATCTCTAGCATAGCACAAAACTTTGGTGGAGGACAAGTGTCACCCTTCACCAATTGGTGAAGCTTCCATGTTCATGGTTAGGGTTTGAAGTTCTTTCTTCTGTAGATACTCAACATAGTTTAGATCTTCACTCATTCAAGCTTTTTTCCCTAAATCACTCTTGAAATCTTTGCTAGTTGCTGAAATTTCCAAATCGTTCTATGCTCTCGAAAATATGAATGCAAGGTATGTAATAATTTCTTCAAAATTTGATATACACCTTCTTTTGATCGATTTAGGGTCTCCATTAATGTTGTGTACTTAGGTGAGTGGAAGTCAACTATCTTTGTCGATATTGATATCTTTCAACTAGGTCTTTGTATTATAGCTAGGTCTCTTCCATATCATTCAATCTCTACCATTCCTCTTCTTAAGTGCTTGATCTATGTTGCAATGCTTGGTCAACATAGACAATTTTACTAACACTCAAAAACCTTTCACAATCTTTTTCTTATGCATTTTTCCATATGCAGATATGAACTTTTGGCACATTTTCATGTAAGGAATTGATGTATGATATATCAGTTAAGTATATAGTTCCATACATACCTCTCTTTCTTAGTTTAATGTGACATGATCACCTTCTCAATTGGATTGGATGGCCTCTTCTCCATTAGCTCCACTACTTCCATCTTTTTTTTTCCTTTTCCATTTTTAGTTCATTTCATTACTAATTTTTTCAATGTCCAATTTGCCTTAGCCTTTGCCTTTTGTTTGATTTTTTGAATGTACTTGAGTCCTCCAATTCTTGCTTTGACGTCCAAACTTGTGAGATTTGGAACATGAATTTTTAGGTGCATAATTATTCCTCTAATTTATCCAATAAGATTTTTTTTGTGATCTACATTCATATGCTCTATGCCAATACTTTTGACAGTTATAACAGTATCCTTCAAATTTAGGTGTAGCAGTTGTATTCCTCAGTATTGACCTACACTCATGTTTTTGATGTCCTTATTTTTTGCATTAAAAATAGTAACTAGTAAACTTAGGGTTAGAATTTTGCATACCATGTTTGCTTCAACAAATTTTTTTAGTATGACCAAGCTTTCCATAGTGATGGCATGTTGATTTTTCCTTTGACTTTGCATTCCTCAATTCTCGATTCCTGGATGATTCTCCTTTCTTAGTGCATGAATGTCCTAACCCTCTAGAACAACTTGAAGACTTCATAAGTTCTTCAAAGTACTTTATTGCCTCTTTTGGTTTGTTGAATCTCTCCATGGATTATTTCTTATTTTTCAATTCATTATTTAGTATGTCCTTTTGTGAACCCTACACCCGTAAATAGCTCTTGGGAAATTTTTGTTACCCCCAGTTGACCCACCTCCACCTGAATCATAGAATCAACACCTAGATCCTCCTGTAGTATGAGTTTCTCTACACTCCTTGACAACATTAATAGAGCTGACAAGGGAGGTTCTTCCACCCTGGATTCTAAGCCCCTAGGTTGCTCCTATGCAACCTTCATCTGAATAAACCTGACATAATTGTGATCTAGTATTTGGAGCTCAGGTTGATTAACCAAATCACTCAACATATGATGGGCATGCTTCACCCATCACCCTTTCCCACCCATCCTCCACAGCTTATATCCCCATCTATGCCTCTTGTTGTGTCTAGTCTTGTGAGCCTTCTATGATTGCATTTTTTCATCCACTCTACCTCTTCAAACATTCGATCTAAAATAGATATGATGTTTTCACTTCATTGTGCTTTGTTTCCAATGCCCATACTCATCTATTTATGGCCAAAAGACAATGATCATTGTGATTTTGCATCCTACCACACATTCACTTTATGCAACCAGCCATACCAAACCCCTGTAGGTAATCACTAAGTTATGACATTACTATGCCATAGTGCACCAAATCACCCTCCAACCAAAAAACATGTCTACGAAAGAAATTTTCTTACAAGACACCATATGAAATTGATCTCCAAAAATCCACAAAAACTATTTTGATACACATGTACATATCTTTCACCCTCCAACATACACATTTGTATCACACAATGACCCTATTCTAAAGATCTAATACAAAATCAACACTATATCACTCAATGTTTATTTACACGAACCACACAATGCCTTTAAGCTATAGAGATGTAACACAATTTAAATTGTGGCATGCAAGTACTAGCACAAGGATCCAAGAATATTAGATTTTCACTATCATATGTAACTAGCAACTCAATGATGTAAATGACTAGAGGAGCCAGGATGAAACCATGACATTTTATTTGATTTCTACTTATGGTGTTTTGATCCAATGATCCTGCAATTTCATGTAACATTGTTGTCCATTTATAAGTGCCTCCCCCTTATTGGAAGGCCATGTCTATCTCCTCTAGTTTTACATGAAATCCAAGGTAAGGTCTCTTGTTTTAAATCTACCTATTTGTGTGTGTACCATAATTCTCTCTATGCTTTACTATGACCATTTTTTATTTGATGGTTACCATACTTTCTATGTACAATATTTTTCCAATGATTGGAATGATAAAGTAATCATATTGACATGGTTGAACTAGTGATGATTGTACTATAACCTTTTTTAGGTGCTCAATGATGATGTTTAATATGCATCTCTTTACAAAATAGTAACAATTAGTTGTAGTCATGTAGATTGCATTTCATGTTAGGTCACTCAAACTCATCCAAAGGTTGGTAAAAAAGGGGGATATCACTCAAAATCATCTAAAGGATTGGCACTCAAAATTTAAAGAAGAAAATAACTAAATTAAAAATTAAAACATCAAAAAATTCACAAATAAAAACACCATCACAGCAAATTTTATTGATCGAGTATTGTGGACTTTCTTTTTCAATGACATTTGTGTTGCATTTAGTTGCATTTCATTAACCCATTATATCACATTATTCATTCTTTAGATTGCATATCATTATTTCATGAACTATTTTGTGACCTTTGAATCTCAAAAGTTCGGATTGAACTTTCATCTCATTATAATCATTTTCATTATTCATTTCATCACCATTCATTTTAGTCACCTCGTGTTATCATTTACACAATTCATTTAAAATTTCACTATCATATGTCATTACACATCATTACCTTTAGTTGCACTTCATTAACCCATTATATCACATTATTCATTTTTTAGATAGCATATAGTTATTCAATGAACTATTTTGTGGCCTTTGAATCTCAAAATTTTGGATTGCACTTCCATCTCATTATATTCATTTTCATTATTCATTTCATCACCATTCATTTTAGTCACCTCATGTTATCATTTATACAATTCATTTAAAAGTTTCATTACATATCATTTACATTTAGTTGCATCTTCATATTTTATCAACTATTATTCTCATTTCCATCACATCCATACAAATATTAGTTTTATTTACACATATCAATCCTAACACTATCTTAACCATCTATTGCATTATCCATATAATTTCCATTGAAATAAATAAATCCATAGAAATTCATTTGCATGTACCATATACATTCATCACATACATCATCACATATGCATCCATACATTGCATTTCTTCATTTACACATCCATAACATATAACATTAAGCATTTCTAATCCACACATTATAATCATACATACAACAAAAATCTACTGTATCATCACAAACATATAGATATACACATTACATCATGCCTTAACAAAAAAAGATACCACAAATAAAATATTTAAAGTCCATGGTACAATGACATCCAAGATAAAAAACTCAATAAAAATGCTCATAAATAGTCTATCAAATGGTCCATGTAAGTACATCAATGATACATCTGATGATCCAACTAATAAAGAACATGATGTATCTCACCATATTCCTTTATCTATCAAAAAAAATCTCATCACTAAGTCTCATAACCTAGGACACCTACCTCATCTATCTAAGTTTGATCTAGAGGTGTCTTATCACTAGGGACATTAGTCCCATCTCTTTGTGTTTGATTCGACAGACCCTGCTTGCTAGGCACACCTATGCCCACACATGTACTTTGTGCTCCAGGTATAGGAGAATTTTCCTAACTCATGGTAGCTTCATATATTCTCAATGGAGGATACAAAGGTCTTGGTGCCATTGCCACAATATATGTCTTCATCAGACTCGTCGATAGTGACACCTCAAAACCAATCTATGTCACATGTTTCTTTAATGAATCCATCTAAACTACCAACTGAACACTCTCACTTTATGTTGGAGGCTACTGAATTGGAGGTGGTTGTACATGTGGTTGTTGTTGTGGGATATGTTCTTGACTAGGTGGCTCCTCTACACATTGTCTCTGCCTCCATTGATCTCCCACTACACCTTCATCGAAACCATTCATCCTCCTACTAGGACCCACATCATTGGTCCTCTAAGGAACACTGCTACCAACCATTGCCCTTCTCAAGATTAGCCTTGTGACTGCTCCCATAAAAATACCCCCATGAACATGGACTACTCTACACCTATCCCCTACTGCACCCCTAGTCTCTAAACTAGAATGTGTCTTTGCACTAGAACTTATGGAATGGTTCTCTAGTGTGGCATCCTTATGGCTTTGACTCTACCTCTATGCTTACCTACCTCTAACTCTCCCCTTCCATTGACCACCCTCACAATCATCATCCTCACATCCACTAGACTACTCCTCAATAGATGGAATTAGCTCTGCTCAATTTGTATATCTCAAAAAGGGATTCTCTTTGAACCATCGCACATAATCCCCCTCCATCATGCTATCTATGTTGGAAATATGGTCAAATAGATCTCTTGAGAGTTTTCATTTATGCAACATGTATTCAACATTTCATTTATGCATTTAGTGTTAGAAAAATGTCTAAATCTTAGACAATTTATAGACAGAGACAAATGAGATGTGTATGGGTGATACAATTCAAGTTACCTTATGCATAGTTGAGGAAAAATTTATGACAATGTCATAATGACATGGTAAAGTGTGTAGATGTGTATGGATAGTACGACTTGAGTTATATTTAAAATACCAATATAGGTATTTGATAGAGCAGAACAAAGCATATCATAGAATTGAGTTGTACAACTTAAGGAATTATTTTGTTAACAAAATAATTACTAAGTTATGATGAGCCAACTTTATGGACATTATTCCATAAGTTATTTTAGATTATATCAAGTGTATGAACACATGAAGGCCAACTGAGCAGAGAACTACTAATTTGTGAAGTATAAGTAATGACCTTATCTTGTGCAAATAAGTGTGCTAGATGTGGAATTGTATGATATGCAAACTATTGTATGCAAAACTTGAAAGTTATATGAGCCTTATTTGATGTGAGATCTGATGTATGATTAGAGAAAGTTTGAATTGTAGTAGCCAGAAATTATTATATGTATATCTATTCTTGTGAAGAACTTTATTGTATAAATGCATGTTAGGGTAGTGTGCTCTTCTTGCATAAATTGTAATTGCTCTACCAACTCCTAATAGGGTTGAGGCTTCTAACAAGGCCTACTCCTCTAATAAGGACTCAAGACACTATATGTACTTCATAGACTCCTAGCAGGGTCAATATCTTTAACAACATTCTTTTGTTTAGTGAATCATCTCATGGGTATCATTGCCACCAGGATTTTCCCTTGGCTAGGGTTTCCCTAGTTAACAAATAATAGTGTTATGATTTCTCTATGTGTATGGTTATATTTACTATTCAACATTGTTGGTTTACTTTCATATGCAAGTTATAAAGTAAGTAACAATATTCAATTGTGGGAAAAGGCTTGTATAATACCAGAGACCTTCTAATGATAAGACATGACTTGGATATCTTATTGGTGAAAAATCAGTCAAGAAAGTTGAAATCGAAAGAGAACCAAATCTAGTTGTTGAATCCCCTAAAGAATCTAATCTGAGTAAAGTTGAATCAAGCACAACTACTAAAGTATCTAAAGAGATTGAATTAGTTTAAAGTATCTAAAGAGATTGAATTAGTTGATTTATCAGTGAAATGTGATGAGCCTAAGAAAATAAAGGAATTTGATAAACCTAAGCAAGATGAACCACCCAATTAAGTAAGACATGAGTTCAAAGGTAGATGTTTCATATGAAATGAAGTTGGTCATATGAAAATAGATTGCATAGGTAAGTATTTTAAACCTATTACTAATTTATATTGTTATAATTGTCATGGTTATGGACATAAAGTAGTAGATTGTAAGAAACCCAAGTTTGATGGTAGTAATGTAAATAGTAGAATGTTTAGGAATACTAACCATGTGGGTAATGAAAGAGGGAGATCACTGAGTAGACCTAATGATGGAGGAAGACTTGATGGGGAAAAGAAATAGATTGTATGTTTTAAGTGTAACAATCTTAGACATATTGCAAGAAATTGCAAAGCACCTAAAAGCCATTGCGCAACCATGTGCACAAGCCCCTATTATGCCATATGTAGTAGTTGTTCAAGTGAAACTAGCAAGGACACGAAGTGATCACCCTAGGAGGCAACTAGAGGTGGAAGCACCTATTGCATAGAGGAAATCAAAAAGACTAGTAAAATTCAAGCAAGAACCAACACCATCCACTAGGAACAGGGTCAAGAAGACCACCAGTACACTAGGAAAGAGAAGGAAAATAATGCAAGTCAGTGATTTGAAGAATCTAAGGATGAAACTAAAGATAAAGGAATGGAGCAAGCCATGCAAAGGAAGGATACCCACAGGCAAGAAAGCATGACAATTTTGTGCAATTAAATAAGTATTATAGTTTGTACAATAACATGGATAGAAGGTAGTTAGAGAATGCCATAGTAAGGGACATGATACTATGGAATAACAGATTTGATAGTATACAAAATAAGATTCTAGAAGAATTATTTAATAGGTTGTTCAACAAAAAGAAAGGGGTGTTAGAAGAAGTCACCAATTTGAGAATGACAATGATCAACAAGTTGTGTGAAACTAACTCCAAGTAGGACTCAGACATAATTTTGAAGGGTATTGAGCCCTTGTTTAGGAACAAAAGAAGAGCAAGAATTCTAATGGGAGGCAACTATGAGGATGTGTGGAAGGAAACAAAAGAGGCCATTGTGAAAAACATTACCTCGGTGCCTATAGCAACAGAGGTGAGTACACAGTCCAAGCCTGAGAGCCTAGTGTATGTAAAAGCAAGTACACCATCCAATGATGAGGAAGAAGTAGAAGAGACATAGTGGGCACTCTCACCACCACATATTGCTATGGGTATTGAATCCATGTAAGTGGACAATACACACATAACTATGGTTGCAAAGAACAATCCTTTTGTAGCTTTTGGCCAATCCATTGTTGGCAATATCATGACTTATTCAATCTTTGAAGGTGATGAAGAAGAAGAAAATAAGAAATAAATAGAGAATTTAGAGGGAGAAAAGAGGATAGAAGAGGAAAAGAAAAAGAAAGAAGAAGAAGAAAAGAAAAGAAGAAAGAAATAGAGAAGTTAGAGGAAGAAAAGACGATAGAAGAGGAAAAGAAAAAGCAAGAAGAAGAAGAAAAGAAAAGAAAGCAAGAAGAAGTAGAAAGAAAGAAGAAAGAGGAAGATGAAAGAAAGAAGAAAAAGGAATAATAAAGAAGATGAAGAGAAAAGGAAGAAAGAAGTAGACGAAAATGAGAAATTGGAAGAAGAAAAGAAGAAGGTTGAGGAAGAGAAAAAGATTGTAGTTACACCCATTCTAGTCATAACTCTAGTAGCAGCAATAACAACAATAACACTACCATCAGATGATGATGATCAGAAGGGTCTAATGATCTCTTTGAGAAATTTTATCCAAAAGAACAAATACATAAAGTCTTTGGAGAAGACTCTAACTGAAGTCTTGGACAAAATGCAAAAGATAGTTACTATAACTGTAGCTAATCTAGACTTGCAATCAAAAGCAAAGGAATTGGTGAAGAACTTTGATGAGGAACTTATGACCTTATCTGAGGTAGCTTCAACACAAGCACATACCAAGCATGATGCATCACTATTTGATATAGTATGCACAAATGTTAGAAATGATCTAAAAAATTTAGATGTGTGCATCAAAGAATTAAGGAAGAGAACATATGAAGGTAAGAAATTGTATGGACAGTGCACAATGTGATATAGTTACCTATCATATTTTGATAATAAGATCAAAGGCCAAATGAGTGAACTTCATATACTCACTACAAGATTGCAAGAACTACAGGCTAGAATTCAAGATTTTGAAACTGAGATGTAGAAGATCCACAATACTATCAGAAGCATTGAGTTTGACAAGGAAAATGTATTGAGGAGATTCTCTATCCTCAAAGAATACTTATCACCCAAATTTTTCATTTTGCAGAGGCAATCAAAGGAGTGTCTTACAGCTAAAACATCCTATGATAATTTGCCTATACTGACTTGAGCACAGTTGAAGTGGCATCTTATGCACTATGCGCACTAATTAATATTTTTGATACAATCAAGGAGAACTAGAAGAAGGAAGTGGAAAGACTAAAACTTCTATATGCAGATTATTTCTCTAGGATATCAAGTTGATCAGCAATAGGCCACAAGTTTTTATATACACTTTTTTACACCTTTTCCATTGATGTCAAAGAGGGAGCAATATGTAAGGAAAATTGTATGTTTGGAAAGAAGTTATATATGTAAGGAATTGTATATGTATATGTAAGGGGGAGTATACCTATGTATAAATGTAAAGTAGTGATAAGGAATGTAATGCTCCATCAAAACATGAATAACATTGTTATGTTTTGAAGGCAATTTTGTGTAGTTACTTTCAATTGTTTTTGTTATGTATGACATCATTTTGGGGCTTAGCCAATTTTCCAAAATGTTGCCATCAATGCCAAAGGGGGAGATTGTTGGCAATATGGTCAGATAGATGTCTTGAGAGTTTTCATTTATGGCAACATGTATTCAATATTTCATTTATGCATTTAGAGTTAGAAAATTTTGTAAGTCTTAGACAGTTTACAACAACATAGAGATAGATGAGATGTGTATGGATGACACATTTTGAGTTAGCTTGTGTGTAGTTGAGGAAAGCTTTGTGAAAATTTTCATGATGATGTGGTAAAGTGTGTATATTTGAATGGACATTATGACACAATTTATAATTCAAATACCAATACGGGTATTTGAAAAAGCATAGTAGAGATTTGAGTTGTATGACTTAAGGAATTAATTTGTTAACAAAATAATTACTAAGTCATGATGAGCCCACTTTGTGGATATTATTCCATAAGTTATTTTATATTATATCAAGCATGTGAATACATGAAGGCCAACTGAGCAGAGAATTACTAATTTGCAAAGTATAAGTAAAGAGCTTATCTTGCACTAGAAGTTTGTTAGATGTGGAAATTGTATGATATACGAACTACTATACAGACAACTTGAAAGTTATATGAATCTTATGTGATGTGAGATCTAATGTATGATTAGAGCAAGTGTGAATTGTAGCACTAAGAGAGTATTGTATGCATATCTATTCTTGTGAAGAACTTTATTGTATAAATGCATGTTAGGGCAGTAGGCTCTTCTTGCATACATTGTAATTTTTCTACCAATTCCTAATAGGGTTGAAGCAAATCCTAACAAGGTTGAGGCTTATAACAAGGACTCAAGATACTATGTGTACTTCATAGATTCCTAATAAGGTCAATATCCTTAACATGATCCTTTTGTTTAGTGAATCATCTCGTGAGTATCATCCCCACTAAGGTTATCCCTTGGCTAGGGTTTCCCTAGTTAAAAAATAATGGTGTTATGAGTTATCTATGTGTATGGTTATATTTTTTATTCAACATTGTTGGTTTACTTTCATATGAAAGTTATAAAGTAAGTAACAATATTCAATTGTAGGAAAAAGTTTGTAGAATATTGATTACCACCCCCCCCCCCCTCTTAGTATTATCTATTTCTAACAATCTGACACATCATCTCTAAGTGACCATCTATGTGGTGTTGCTATCATCTACATAAAGGCCTTCTGACATGCCTCATACTCTAATGTGGGGCCCCATACTAGTCTCCCTGCATACACATGGGCATAATGTGCTAATCATTGTGGCATCCCATATCAGCAATCAAACTTCCTGAATACCATAATGAAGAAAAATTGCTCTATCACCATGGGATCTAGCCAAGTAAATACCAAGAACCAAAGAAATATACCATCTCATCATTGTCCTTAGCTCACAGCTCTGTGTATCTATAATGTCTCCACACAACCTCATCTATGTCATCCAATGTCTACCTCTATTACTCTCTCTTTCCCAGATGAGGCTAGATAATGATACCCAAGTACATATATATAGGGCATGTCTTGTGGCCTCTGGCAAACACATATCGATCTTATGATGGGAAGATGCTCCCATTTCCAAATCTAAAATATCATGACACTAGCCAATAGTGATACAACCTGAGAGTATACCACTAAATGTAAATCATGATACAAATGTGTCAACATACAACTCCCCCACACAAATCTTCGTGGTCAATCAATCATATCTTGAGTAATGTGACCTCATCCAACCGAACATCCATGACCTCTCCTATTTGGAAGAAGGAATCCTCCTATCAACCTTGCTTAGACTGTTAGTAATGGATCATACTAGAGCATCTAAAACCATGGGATGCTATCATCCCTAATGTCATCATCCAAAAAGAGGTCTCTCTACACTATGTCATCATCTATCTAATCATAATATACTAGATCCCCTACTATAGGTATCTAGAGAATCCTATATACATCCTCCAATGTAATAGTCATCTCCCCAAGTGATAAATGGAAGGTGTTGTGGTTTGAGTGCCACCGCTCGGCCACAGTTGTCAATAATCCTCAATTCACTCAAAATCAAGGCATCTAAAGCAAATATGAAAATCCACATCTATCTATCGACTCGAATGGCCAAGGATACAACCCGTGCACCATGAGCTTTTTCCCACATAGTTGTTTACAGAAGAATCAAACAATTACATTATTCCATCATTAAAAATGATTATCTTACATCCATCTAGGTCAAGAACATCTAGCTACCTAGCTAATAGTTTGATCAGGAACCAATTATTTGTCTATCTCTACATCTTGAGTTGGACACAACATTATTTCCACCACTGTATCCTAAGGTGGGAACATTGTATCTATCTGACCTATTGAATTGATCCTATATATCACTTTATGATTCCACTCCTATATTGTTTAGGTTTTGTGCGAACACATTATCAATTGGGCATCAACACTCTAACTTTCCATTGAATATCAAATTCCTCATTCAACCTAAAATTGATCACAACTCAATTTTCACATTTGCAATGGTCATTCTGGATGATCTTTTATTTGACACATTTTACATTTGCTAAGTGACCTTTGTCAATTACATCAAGCGCAATATTTTATCATTCAAATGCACTATTTCAAAGAACAGATAAACTATATCATTTGTAAGTGCTGTTATAATTCATAAATGTACCAATAAACATGAAAAATGCGCTATAGAAAACCAATGCACTACAAAGTAATGAGGAAGCCCTATTATTATTGAAAGTGCTTGTATACCTATTAAATGTGCTTAAAGATAAAATTGTCACACACTTTGTTTATGGAGAACTTGCATAAAATTAAACATATGTGTATGAGCTATAATAACATGTGAATGTACTACAATAATTGTCTAATATCCTGACATGGTCAAATGTCGTGAAAATAGGAAAACTGCCAAAATCTTAATTTGTTAGTGATCATCCGTAAAAAAATAGAAACCATAGTTAAAACCAAAAATTATTTGGTACAAGTTGGATTCCACCACAAATGTAAGGATTAGTGAAAGATTGTGAGTTTCTAACTAATGCCTTTATTGGTTCAAATTCTATCAGCATCATCATTCTTGAATTTGACATTTTTTTACTAGTGTTTAATTTAAGGGGTTTATTTAATTACAAAAATGGTAGACAAAAGACTAAGGAAATGGTGTTTAATCTAAGGGTCTATTTAAAAGATTATAAATCTAGTCCAACTCATCCATTAAGGCATCTTCAATGAAGTTGCATGCATGCATTTTCATCTCTGAGCTCCATTTCAATGCAACTTCACAAGAAACTTAAGCCAGACCAGGAATCCCACATGAGCTTGAGCTTTATCTTCATAGAAGAATGTTGAAATTTAAAATGTACTTTTTATAGATGTGGGTTGAAGAAATTATCTAGAATGAACTAAAATGGACAAATATTGCATAAATTTAAGTTGAAAGAGAATAGAATTGTTAAGAAAATTAAGCATTTTACTCAGCAAAATAAAATTTAAGAAAGTTTTAGAAATAAAAGAGCTCTACAATGGAAAAGAAAATCTATATTGATCAATTTCTTGTCAAAATGATGAATACAATTTAACTTGGTAGGAAAGGATTGCCTATATGGTAATTTTGTTTCTCAAACATTCTCTTTTGAAATCCTAGGGAATGGTTTTTGAAAGTTGTGATATTTTGGAGATGGAATGAGTTTGTTAAATGATTCTCAATTATCATATACATGTAATTATTATTTATAATTATTAAGTGCATATGAACGAAATACTTGTTTAAAAAGCTCTCATTTATGAACATCAAGAAAATATTAAAGAGAGCAATATTTGAATAGAATAAGTTGTTGAAGATTGGGATTCAAGTTGGCATACTCTTGTGTAATTTCTTCCACACTATTAGTGGTTGTTTCCTCCTCCATAATAGGTTCTTGTCTTGGAATGAATAGTTTCTCATGGGACTGAACTTTGTGACAAGGACTCATTTTCCACTAGTACTTCATTAAAGTTTTCAATCCTTTCAAATCTCTCATTAAATTGTTCTATAAAGTTCCTTAGTCCTTGGGCTAGTTGTTTGGCCATAGTTCCTTGAAATAAACTTTCCACAAAAAGGCAAGATTATGCTTTGATACCCCTATAATGTCCCCATTATCTACGGTTAGATTGGAATAGTAATATTTGCAAAATATGTTAGAATTAAATATTAACAAGTATAAATTATTCTACCCTTTGTTCTAGCCATTATCTCATTCTTATCTAGCCATTTATGCAAGGTTACTCATCTCTCTTGACTCGACAACTATTTATACAAGGATCTCACTTCCTACACGGGCACTATGAGATTCAATTTATTAATCATCTTAGCTATTTATATGGGGATTCTATTGACCTCTCATGCCAACACTATTATTCATTTATACAAGGAAATGATTCTCACATACTGGCACTATTAGATTTCATGTAACTTAGTCATTTATATAAAGATGACCCCAAACTCTACACTGGTATGAAGTCATTTATGTAAGGATAAGTGAAATCCTTATACTGGGACTATAGGTTCTTTGAAATCTAGATTATAGTTTTGGGACCATTTGGATCAAACTCAAAAATATTTGATATTCTAAATTTCATTTGAGAATCAACACTTAGAATCCTAGATTCAAGATTTTGGAACTTGAAATCTAGATTATGATTTTGGGAATTTAGTTTGGGACCATTTGGTTCAAACTCAAGAAAAATTGATATTCTAAATTTGATACTCTAGAACTATTGGCTTCTAACCAAAGAATCTGACATTGCCATCAAATTCAGATCTCTACAAACAATAACATCTGATTAGATTCATAATTTCTACAAGCGAAGGAGCAATCAACCCCCAAAAAAATCCCAAATGGATTTTGCATATAGATATACAAAAGCTTTCATCAATACATCCAACAAACTAACCTAAAAATTCTCCTTCAATGAGCTAGATGTCAATTGGGAAATTTTAGTATGGTGAGTCTCAGTGGAGGCAAAAACAATAGCAAAATTTCTGCCACCTCTTTTGATCACCACCGCAATTTATTTCAATTCCAAAGAATCCACTTCAGTCATATAAACAACACAAGACCCACCTTATCTTTTTCTTTGCCTTGACTAAGAATATCATTACTTTCATTTTATCTACTTGTAATAATATTGATGGTTTTTATTGTTTTCTATTTTGTTGGAAAGGTTTTTTAAGTTTGTAGAACTGATTTCAAGACCGTGTATTAATTTGAGTTTTGCATAGTCCCTTCGATGCACTCTTAGACCTCCCTTATATCAGTAGGGGATGGTGGGAGCAATCAAAAACATTCACCCTTTCACATTAGAGGGATGATGGCTCAGAACTCTATCAATAGTCTACTGCAAGAAAGATAGATAGATAGAAATATAGGCAGGTAGGCAAGCAAGCAGGAAATCAAAAGAATGAGGAGAGCCAAGGTTTTTAGTTAGAAGAGCTTGATTTCCCTGGTAAGGCAGGAGACCAACCCTGGTCAACTCAGAAATGTGAGTGGATGGTTGCCATCATGCTTCCTTCGATCAAAGTCCTCGGTAAATGGGCATCTTGCATCTAGAATCTCCATGGGAGAGAGATTAGCCTTGTTCATGAAGAGGTAGATGTCATTGTAGGTTTAGTCTAAAGGTTCAATGCCTACTGTATCATAAGGTAATTATTTCTAATTCAAGATAGCGTATTTGTGGCTAGTGCCCAAAAAAACTAGGGGCACCCAAAAATTATTGAGGGAAAGTAAAACAAAAAGTGCACATGGCCGCCTTAAAATAGTAGGGTCTTTTTGACCTCTATCAAATAACTCAGAAGCCATTGGAAATATGTAGAATGATATTATGGTTGTATGTGATATTTTCAATCAATATACCAGTATATTATTTGTGGAGAGGGATGCCTGCCTACCTAAATAAAGTAGTCCAATAGGGTAGAGGGAGATAGATAGAACTCATGCATGTAGAGTGCCCTATGACCCCAAACGGATTATTAGAGGAGGCCCCTACTATCTATTATTTGAGCCTATTTAATTTCCTACCATTCCCCCTAAATAGATTATTCAAGGAGGGTGGGATAAGATAGATTCTATTGTTCAGGAGACTTCAATAAGGAGCCAGTTGAGCCCCTACTCTTATCGTTCCCATGAACCTGTTGGTTTGAGGATTGGCCCCCCTACTATTCTAAGGCAGTTATTGTGCCAAGATGTCTACAAACTGATTATCTGGTAGAACCACTAGTATCTATCCACTCTCACCTAACCTCAAATAGTTTTATGGTTCTATGAGCCTATAGTTTCTAAAGGAAAATTCCCCCACCCTATATTTTAGTAGGAATAATATGTTTAGGGACTATCATATCCCGATCAATTTTAGGGGATGTTAGGGGTCCTATCCTATCCCTATTAATTTTAGGGCAGGGTAGGGTCCCCCACCCTATTTTTAGTGGGCCCCATACCTACCAATAAATCAATAGGTAATAGGCTAGGCCATACCTAAAAATTATAGGTCCCCCTAAAAATTCTATCAAAATAGTGGGGGGCAAACCAAACCTAAAAATTATAGGGCTAGGCTAGGGGGGGAAATCTATTTTAGGCCCACTTAAATATAGGGTAGGGTGTGGGGTAACATGGTACAGTAGGGGGAGGCACCTACTATTTTATGCACAGCCCCACCTGCAAGGTGTATGTAGAGGTATATTATTGTTGGGTGGGGCCCCTACTCCTACTATTCTAAGGGCTCGCCCTATAATTTTATGGGTGCATATTATTGTAGCCTATGGAAACTATGACGAAAAATCCCTAGGTAGATGGTATAGAGAAAGTTGGGGGCACTAGAGGTTTTTCATTCAAAAGGCAAGCACTATAGATAGAAAAGAAATGGCACTCTAGTATATACATAGATCATGGCTAGTGAGACCATAGCTAGCTCGCTCAATCATCGGTAGGAATGCTCATAGATAGCTAGTGGTGGTTTAGTCCGATCGATTAGACTTAGGTAGTAATAGAGAGAGCACAAGCCTCTTGTCACTTCATAACCCTCTTGCTATGGGAAAGGGATAACCCTTCATTGTTTCTTTTGCATATGTGTTAGGGGTAGCGTTGAATAGCGCTTCTTATTAGTCACGCATAGTACTATCTGAGAAGTGGTTCTTCCTTTATTTACGATTAGGTTCTTTTTGGTTATGAACCTTAGGTTGGATAAATTGTGCTACTATAAGCTCACTACTTATATCACCATGGTGGACCTTGCCCAAGGAAATTGTGTGCTCCTCATCTATCAGGTGTTTCCTTCATTTTAGGTTCTATCAATTTTATAACTACTATCTCTAACAAGTGTGGGCCTAAAATGACTATGCATAGATCACCTCTCTCTATGTGGTCCATTCTAGTGACCACATTCCCACCTTTACCATCACTCCCACTACTAGCAGGGGCAATTACCATGTCATTAACTAATCAAAGCTTTAATACAACCCTTTTCGATCCTACTAGAGTTGCTCCATGGATCTCATCTAAAATGTTTGATGCTTCTTGGGGCTCCTTTCATCATTGTTTGATACGCATAGTCATAGTAAGTTTTAGGAGTTAGCTAGTCACCCAATTTATTCCTTGGAGCTCCCCCATTCTCACTATAATAAATAAAGAGTGGGGGATAGGGGACGTAGCCCTTTCCATTGTACTCGGCCTATCTTAGCCTATTTTGAACCTATTGAATGGCAAAGTCGATTCTGTCGGATCTTCTTGCCTCAAACCTATTGTAGTGTATCTTTGGGTTCACCCCTTATATTCTCTTTAGGGATGGGTGAATCTGCATGGCATATAATTTTATGCATGCTCAAATAGATGCTAAGCTGGGGGAGCTGGCTTTTGTTACTGAAGACTACGTGTGGGCCACCAGCTTTTATCTTCGAATGCAGGCACTCACAAATTTAAGGGATGCACTCAATATTGAAATTTTAGCCTATATATAATAAAGAAAACATGGGTACATCAGTGTTCACAAGTTGAGTGGGGGTGGGTAGCAGAGTGTGCTTGAGGGAACTTTAGTTGGCATTGGGCCCCTACTATTCTATAGCCCTACAATAATCTGAAGGGGGGGTGGGCCTCCCATCATTATATTTTGGGCATGTTACATATAGAATCTTTCTTTAGAACCATTATAGTAAGTAAGAAGTATGGAAAAGTTTGATCCTGAGACCATACCCTCTACTCTGTTCCATTGTTATGTATGATTAAATTGTTGAAAAATGATATCGAGAAATATGCCAGTTGCTGCTATTCCATCCATTGGTGTATTAAATTCGAAGGGAATCTCAATCTGAAATGAAGAAATGATAGTAGCTCATTGTTCCATAGGCTTTCTAATCTTTAGTCATAGGAGTTTGGGTAATACTTCTAAAGCAGCATTTTAGGAGAGAATTGGGGCTATTCAGTAGGAATTGTTGTAATTCCTCAATCTTAACAAAGTATAGAATCTGTCAATGCCCTACTATTCTATGGGATGGGACCCATTCACTTTAGGCTCTATCAATTCCCTACCCCCTACCAATGACAAATTCCCTTCTTATTGATTTCCCCTTTTTCCCTATAGATAGTAGGGAGGTAGGGCCTACGTGCACTACTTGAACTATTTATCTTACTATCTATAGGGCCCTACTGATAATACCTATAGATAGTAGGGAGTTCCTTCCATTTCTTAACCATCTTCCATGCCTCTATTGCCAATGAATAACTACAAGGCCCACCCATCCTACTTGAGCAAGCGATACTAATGAATAGTGGATAGGTGCCTGCCCACAAATAGTGAGTAGGTAGGATCAAGGCACTATTCACTGCCATACCTAGATATCTAATGGAAACAAATGGTGACATTTCTGATGCATAGCCCTACAAAACTATAGGGCTTAGTGATCATGTTCCTTATATTTTAAGGGTGGGCCCTACTATTCTTTGGAAAAAATAGGGCCACTAATGGCAGGTAAGCCCCCCCACCCCTCGAAAATAGTTTAGTTGGTGCCCCTCCCCCCCCTGCCCACCCCCAATAACTATATAAAGGAAGAGGCAACTATAAAAAGGAAGGAGGTTTTGTTTAGTTGGCAACTATTTAGTTGGTGAAGGGGGTGTTTGTTCCCAAAACTTGACTATGGAACTCTGCACGCGCTAGTGCCCCCCTATAAATAATGGGGGGTATGGCATTAACCTACTAGAATAAGCCATGATATTCCCGTGCACTACCCCCCTTGGCACATCTGAATAGTTATCTACCTTTGCACTAGTGTAGATGAAAGTAGGGGCCAAGTTCATTAAGAAGCCTACTAGAATAAGCTAGAATAAGCAATATAACCCCCCCCCCCCCCCCCCCATATATAATTGAGGTAGGGCCTCCAGAATTTCTATAAGCACAAGAGTTGATAATGGTGGATCATTCAATCGAATCACTTGCCATAACAATAAATAAAAAGAGTGGACCCCTACTATTTCATGGGGACACTATCCCCACCATTCTATAGGCCTTCATATAGGGTGGGCCCCCTATTAAACTATGGGGAATATACCTCTGCATGCACTTGAAGGTGCGTTCTGAATGAACCTGTAGGGGCCAGATTCTTGTACTTTGAGAAGATAGAATCCTACCCATGTTCATGTTGTATACCTATCTTCTATAATTTATGTATAACCTATGATAGGCCCTTCTTTCTCTATAGGAGTATTGACAACTAGAAATGAAAGATTATTCTCAGATTTGACAAACTATGGGGGTTCACCCTACTACAGGGGGTACCTATGGGGTTGGTGGCAGATTTGGATCAAGCAGCTAGCATCCTAATGCAACGGTTAGATAGACTATATACGTAATATGAGTTTATATGCATGCAAAGTGATGCAAACTATCACCAAGTAGGGTGTCTCACTTCTCTATCAATTCAAATGGTGCCAATTCCTAGAAATTATAGGCCTAATATATTCTTGTAGGGGCCAAAGCCTATAGCCTATAGAGAGTGGGCCCACCCCTACCATTTATATAGGCATTTATTATTACAATGGCCTAGTTGAATAATGGGCCCCCCTATAAATAATGAATGGTGGGTGGTGTTGATGGACTATAGAATGACGTTCATAATAGTAGTTGGGGTAGCCCTACTATTCTCAAGGATCTGTTTAGGGGCCCTTTAATATAGGGGATAGGGGCCATAGGGTGAACAGTGCCCTATTGTTCTACAGATGTGTTTGTTGTTGAATCAACTCTTTCATGAGAAAGCAAATAGTAGGAGGCTAGCCCCCCTCCACTTGATAGTTGCTAGAGTAAGGGTGGCCCCTACTATTCTACGGCATGAGGACTTATCCAACTAATCTATAATTCTAATAGGGGCCAATAGTTGGTTCTTTCCCATTAGAGTAGTAGGGTCATCTACCATAATGGTTTAGGCATTGGTTTGTCCTCTAGGGGCCCAACACCCATCTCTAAAGTTCAAAGAATCATTTGGTTGGGGCCCCTTTAAGAATAGTAGGGTGAAGAATCATCTGCAAAGAATCAAGGCTTTCTTTCATCAACTTGACCTAACCCAACCAATTTCTATTAATCTATTTGGCTAGTTCCCAGCCCATATATATGAGAAAGGGGGAGGGAAGGATGCCTACAAAGGCCTCTATAGATATAGGGGGCCATGGTGAGAGATCATTTGTATACTAGACTCTAGTCCCAACCATACCTATCTAGGTCTCCCACTTCTCTATATGGTGCACCCCTATATAGATTAGATATATAATGGTGGGCGGCCAGTAGGGTAACATTTCCATCTGAATAGCAACATTCCCATCTAATAGAAACTATGACATACCCTATATGATATAGATCAATAGGCTTGTAGGGGAAACCATGCATCATGACTGCCCTATATATGATGATATAGATCAACCTTCACTCCCTTCTACCCTGCAAGTTTGGCTATATGGCAAGGATAACCTCCTTCCACCCAAGTTCTCCATACCAAGGATAGGTTGTACTAACCCCCTGTAGGCCAATATAATTTTAGGGCATTGACAACTACTAGAATTGGGCTTAATTAATTAGTTCATGCAATTTAATAGCATCAGTCCCAGCCACCCTACTATTCTAAGGCCATAGGCCATAGAAATTATAGGATAGGCCCTCATATGAACTATGTGTTAGCCTACCATGGCAATAGGCACCATAGCCGAATACATTTTATGTAAGTAAGTAGTTTGAATACCCCAGGCAGGATTCCAAGTATGAAGAAAGTAGTTTATTAGTTATGCTAGCTCTTCTTGCTAGATAGTTGAATGAAGTTACTCCCTAGTTACTTTGTTCATAATAATTGAGACACTACTTTTATCATTGATGGAGTGGGGATGTTCTCTCGTTCTTCTAATTCACCCTCTTCAATAGAACCCCTATCTATATTAATGTGAGATCGGAAGGCCAAAGAATTTTAGCAGGAGCCAGCCCTTTGGCGAGTTCAATATCTTCCCCCTACCCCCTTTACCCCCTACCCCCCCCCCCCTCTAATCCCCCCAATCAATAAGTTGTTTCCCATTAGAATAGTATGGGGGACCTATAGAATGGTAGGGAGGCATCTCTTCTGGCAGTTCATTTAGTTGGTCTATTAGCTGATAGGGCAATTCTCTTGCCTCCCACAGACCTGACCTATTTTTAGGAGGTAGCGAAGCCAAACTGGCTACCTAGCTCCTTCCCAACAATAATCTAGCTAGTAGGGGCCAATGCCTATAGAAATGGTAGGGCATGATGATGCACCCTTAAATTAGTAGGGGTATGGGCAATTGATTCAGTTGCTTCAGCAACATGAGTTTAAGGAGCATGAATAAAAGCACTAGTAGGCTTTGCACCTAGTCTTTACACTGGGCTATGCATATGGATTTGATCTTTTTTGACAACTTTCACCAGCACTAGCAAAAGTAGATGAAATAGTTCTAGAATCAACAGTCAAGATAGGGCAAGGGTACTCCATCAACTATTGCTAGGTATGATGGCTTATAGATAGTAGGGATCTACTTAGACTGGGTCTAGTGCTAGTGCTTGATCTGTGTAGTAAGCAGCTAAATCAATGTGTTCATTATATGAAAGCCCTACTATCTATTGTCCCCACCTTGCTTCTCCAGGTAGGGGCCATTTTCTTCTGTATGCATAAAGTAGATGGAGTTTTTGAGTCACTTATTAGGGTGGCTAGATGTGTGCTGGGAGACTGGTTGGGAACCAAGCTAGTATCAACACTACTCAACTGGCCTAGGCAATCCATTCTGGTCAACCCTACCTAGTCCTTTGATTCTCGATTAGCCTGCAAAATCCTACTCTTCTATAGTTTTTAGGTCTATTTCTAACTATGTTGCTTACTATAAGGCAAGGCACCCTTGCCTTTTCTATTTATAGAGAAATTGATTCTTGGGTGTGGCACACTCACTCTCTAAAAAGCTCTAAAACTTACAATGATACCTATTGATGTTTATCATGCTAGACCAAGAGGGACTAAGGGCATTCAACCTCCTACATCCAAAGATCCATCAGCAGTATCAAGAAAGATAGAGGACAAATAGAGGATCCACTCCTCTCTACCCTATCCATCTATTGGAAGAAAGTGATGTTAAATACATAAATTAAGTAACAACAACAACCAACCAACCTATTATAAAGTTGAAAGTTGAAAGTTGGGCCCTACCCTACTATTCTAAAGGTCAAGGGGGAAAGTTAAAAGTTATTAATTATATATAGAAGGGCTCACTTTATGGAGCCTTTGGAATGCCTATTATCTTTCTTGTGCACCACCATAGAAACTATAGGCATGCCTCTGTTACATTGGTTGGGTTCTAAATGCAAGAAGAAATCTCGCATCCCAATAATTCCTAAAATTCCATGGGTCAAGTACCTATTGTTTCTTTAGGGGTCAATTGGGTTGAATCCTTCTGCCCTTCAATCTATTATTAGATCACCTCCATGCCTTGTAGTGGGGTAGGAGATGTTAGGGAAACCATTCCTTCATTCTAGTTCAATCCTCTCCTAACACTATGAAGAGAAAGGATGAATGTGAGAGAAAGCAGAACTACTCTACTCTGGGTTGGTGAAACTCCTCTCCTTTAAGTCTTAGAAGACTTAACTCTTCTTAGTTTGGGCATCTTAAGTCTATTGGATTTAATCCCTCTCTTCAAAATAGATAGATATCCACCCAAATCAATAAATGAAGACAAATAGATCAAATGTGGAACACCCTATAATTTTATGGGCAAACATTCAATTGTCAGTGCTAGATTGAAAGGATTGAATCACTTGAATGTTGTTCCCAGTCCCTACAATTATATGGGCCTTCCTGCCTTAATTGGGTGCCCTATATTTTAAGGGGGGTTGGCCAACCTTGTTTCATTCTTTCCTCTCTCTAGTTGCGGTGGTATATAAGGTGATGGTGCATTTTGGTAAGCATTAAGGGGAAATCATCTCTAAAGACCCTTTAGAGCAGCCATGCACCCAATAGTTAATCCCATACTATTTTCTAAATATGTATGTGGTGGAAAAATGAAGGTGTGATCCCTATCTATATATGGCTCCCATGTCCAGTTCGAGAAAGGTGGTGCATTTCAATAGTACAAATCAGAACGTGACCTTGTAGGTTCGACCCACCTCACTCAACTCATTTCTTTCTCATCCCTCTCCCAGTAAAAACCTCATTGGCATTGGAATCTTGGGTTATGAAGGATGTTGGCCAAACATGACTTTATTGAAAGCTTTCGTAGCTCCAAAACACATGAAGAAGGCACCCATGCATTCAAGCGAGCTAAGTTGAGATATAATCCAGTCAATCTCAAGGGTGAGGCCCAAGCCAATCCCCTACTATTCTAAGGGTCACTAGCTATATTAGGGGCCTACCCTAACTTTAAAATCTATTAGGGTCCATAGAACCATATAATAGTAGGGGGGGCCATAGAATAGTAAGAGTAGTCATATAGTGAGTTAGTGCAAGAGCTAACTAAGCCACTTCCAACCTGTGCAAGTTTGACTTTAACTCTCAATCCAAAAGAATGCATTTAGAGATTCCAAGAAAGGATATTGTGGACAAATAGAATTGTACTGGGTGGCCCAACCAGGGGTATAAATGTTACGTATATAATCTAGCAAGTCCTAAACCAGCCAATCTCAGAGATGGGTATTATAGTCGACGATGCTCTATTGATATACCCTACTATGAATAGGAAAATCTATATCAAATAGATCTATCCATAGCCAAAAATTTATAGGATAGGTGATGCTCTATTCTATATGCCCTACTATGAATAGGCAAATGGAGAACTGGTAAGTGCAATGAGTTGAGAGGAAGTGCCTATAAAAGAATGGGCAAATGACTGACAATGGAAACAGAGCCCTATCTATAGTAGTGGGAAGTTGAAGCCAATTTATTTCAAAGGATGGGTGGGGGCTTAGATACCTAAGAAATGATATTTGTAACAATCAAGGCTACTTCTAGCATTAATGGATAGGGGAGGGTTTGGTTTCCATCAATAGAATATGGATGGGGGAGGGGGCGGCTACAGGAATATATCCATCTGTATAGTGGGCATGTTACTTGTAGAGCATCATAACCAAAGACAAACCACACCCTCCCCCAAAAAAAAAACTCAAGAATTCATAAGGCTTGAGGAACATTAGCCCCCAATCCCCCCTTTATATAGTTCTCCCTCTGACCTAGCCTTTTCCCCCCACCCCCCAATAAGAAGTTCAACCTTGCATACACAGGGGCCCTCTGCATGCATTCCAGCCCATAGAATAATAGGGCAGTAATCTATTTAGGGAGAATGGTAGGGATCTAATAATAGTGCCACATGAAATGAACACCCCAGTTTAACCTTCATCCTCATGCCATAGAATAGTAGGGGCCACCCCTATAGAGACCTTGAATCCCCATGATCTCAAGGATAGATAAGCTTAGGGTCAAAGAATCATATGTAAAGGTAGCATCATTCACAAAAAAGGACACAGAGGCAAGGGCAAAGGCATAATTCATAGACTCTATAGAGATAGAGTTTGTTGATCGAGTGAAAGTATCCTCACCTATGATCAGACTCTAATATGTGATACAGAAAGTGTTTGATAGGATGAACACAATGATTATGGGCATGCTCCAGTAGGATGATCCTTGGCTAGAGGAGAGTGAGGTTTCTCCTTCCCTTTAATGCCTTTTTCGTTTCCTAGTTTTCCAAAGCGACATGATCTCCTAGTCTAGTTCTAGGGCAAGAATGGATGAGCAACATGAACTACATGAACCACTAGGTCAATAAAGCCTCACTGCTAACTAACTTATACATTAGGTCAGACCCAAGCTATATAGTTTGAACAGTCTAGAACCATCAGTATGAGAAACTCGATAGCCAACATCTCTTTGATTTCAGTATCCATCTTTGGTTCCTATATAGCTAGTTGGAGTTCTAAATCAAAGCCATCAGTAGTAGTGGAAAAGAGAAAGGAAAGGGCATTACCTACATATTAGTTCCATCTTTAGTGCCTTAGAATAGTAGGGTAGTGGCCCCATTATTTTGATAGGCAGCAAAAAAAGCTAGGAACATGATTATTGAGGTAGGCAAGTAGCAGGGTCAGTAGTAGGTCACCTGGGAGGATCCCTTTCATTTTGAAAGCTATCATACATAAACTAAGATTTTTCCATATCCCGTAGTAGATCAAGAATAATATGCCCTTTTTTATCTAGTTGGGGCCTCTGCATTTTCATCACCAACACCCAATTCTTTTATAGTTAATGAGGTTAGGGATCCAACTACTTTTTTCTCAAAAGGCTAGATCCCTACTATTCTAAAGGGAATGGGTGCCGTACTATTCTAAGGGAGTTCCCATATAAATAGTAGGGGGTTGTTGCCTATAAGGAAACTTATCGGTGGTGCTCCATCCCTCACCCCTGATGGGAATGTTTGAGTAATGACTAGCAGGATAGCATTAATGAGGCAATAGAACAATTTGGATTGTTTGGCCCTATTATTCTATGGGAGGCCCTATGGGGCTTTCAGCCCTCACTTAATTGTTGGAAGAAAGGTTCAATGCCTATTGCGGGCCTTATAGATAATAGGGGACTAGTTGGGAGGCCCAAGAAAGGTAGCAATCCATTGTTCACATTGTACCTTAACTTCATGTTCATAGGTGAGTTAACCAATGTAAAGGGCAGCCAATAGAGCCTAACTCACTTCACCCACAGTTGGAAGTTATAGTTATCCTCATCACTTTATACTGGTTACTTACCCCCCGCTCGGTTGGGCCCAAGAAACTATATTACATTAGCTAGTTAGGTCAGTAGTCCAATAACCAATTTACATTGTTATCATCCTTTGTTCCCATCCATCTGGTGTAAAGGAACCATGCATCCTCTTGCCCTGAGTATCACCTAGAGAACAAAAAGGATTACCAAAAGGCCAAAGGGAAATGAGTAGGATGGGAGGTGGTAGTTGATAACTATTAAGGAGATCCTTTTTCATGTAGAGGAACCAGACGCCCTCGCCTCGACCTATTATCTGATCCTGTAGAATAATGATGTAGAAGGGTGGTCAATGCCCATCAATGTACCAACCAGTAGGCCAATATAGAAAGGGATTTGGCCCCGTAGGGTGTCATATTTGTGTATATTTCCCCCATTCATGTTTCTAGGCATGTTCCTAGCTACTAATATGGTTCTAATCTACTTCCCTACCATAAAATTTTTGGGGCCCTCCCCCTGCACATAAAGCCCTCCCACCTACACTCGATTGTTTAGAAGTGGGAAATAGGTTGACTATAGTTGGCATCTGTTGTTGGAAATAGTATCCTTTAGCTCTTATTCTTTTTGATTATTTAACTATAGTTTAGTTTTTGAAATTCCTATAAAGGGTCTATAGTGATAGGGCTCCCTGCCCCCTTCACTATCTATGGTGCCCTAGAAGCTATCTGGGGAGGGGGAGTATTGTCCTTCTAGTAGTCCCTTCTGGTCTATATGATATGGGTAGAAAAGGATCATCCATCATCTATCTATTCATGTCATGATATCATTCATCAGCCCCACCACACTATTCTAAGGGTAAGGGTCACGTATATAAATATAGAATAGAGATGGATGATGTTTGATGGATGGCCCTATCCATACATTTGGCCCCCTTCCCCTTTAGATCTATGGGCTATGGGGAGAGGGACTTGACTGACATCTGTTACACCATGTCCATATATAGGGGTGAATATCTCAATGTGGATCTGATCTGTGCATCACAATGTGGTAGGTACATTATCTATCATGATGCCTACTATTTTATGGGTGGAAGGGTGGACCAACTGACTATTATTGTGGACCAACTTGGACTTAACTGATTGACTTCATGAGCCCTCAAGACAACCATTGATCATTTGTTTGGGTCATATGACTAGCCCCTCAACATATTATTCGACCCCCCATATAAATAATTCCTAATATACATGATTTGGTGGGTTGCATCTAGGGATATGGCCTTAGAATAGTAGGGGCCATCACCTGAATTGAATTTAGGATTCTAGGAATGGCAGGAGGTTAGGGGGTTGGAATTGAACCTAGCCAGATGGAGGTAGAGTGTCTTGGTGTTGAGGTGAATATAGAGATGGCTCTAAGATAGTTGTGAGATGCATTCAGTTGTTGCTAGATGACCAACAAATGATAGTGTCATGGGCCCCAACACCATAGAATTTGAGGGGAGATTAGTTCTGGCCCTGGCAACATATTATTTGACCTTTCTTTGCCCACCCCCTGCACCATCATTTTATTGTGGGCATGTTACCCCACATTATATAGGGAATCTAATTGACTATGGTATAGTCCCAAGTTCATAGCTATAGCTATAGCCCTTTCGCTTCTCTATAGCTAGCCATAAAATAGTAGCCCCCACCTTACAATTCTATAGGGGCAGACCCTACAATTCTATAAGGGGGTGGAAAATAAGTAGGTGCCCAGGGGGGCTAAATTAGTCCCTTTCTACTTCTTCCTAAGTTCATTCCCACCTACATTGAGCCACTAGCCTATAGATAGTAGGGGCCCCCACCCTGCTAGGGGCATGTTATGTCTAGAATTTAGACATTTTATCCTCCCAACTATAGCTTGGTCAAGTCCTCCAGCTGCCTTAGAATAGTAGGCACTTTTCTAACGAATGGTCGAGTGGAAGGCCTCCATCTATTTTATATGGCATAACCACCTATCCCATCCATATCATGTGGAAGGCCTGATCATCCCATATTGTGGTTATTTGCCATTTTCTTTTATCTAGGCTAATTTTGCCCACCATTTTCATAGGCCCCCATAGAATTTTAGGCACTCGGATTGATTCCCCAATGAAACCTATATCTAGGGTCCCTTTCTATCTATATATGGTGGGGAGGCAAAAGGACCCGTTAGCTCTCTCGTATGTTGCACTTGTTGTAGGGGATGGGGCAGAGTTGTAGATGGGAGAACACTAGTAGCACGTCCTTTAGAGGTGTATGGAGCAGTGGGGGTCAACTATGGGGAATGGGTATTTTACCACCTCAGGGTCATGTTCTCCATAAAATTTTAGGTGCCCCACTCATGGGAAGACCTCCTCTGGTATGATGTTTGCTCTGGTACAATTGGATTATCATATTTAGATGCTTCATCCTCATGCTATAATTCTTTCAATGAATAGCCCGATGCTTGGTTGTCGAGGAGACACGTCAAGAGGAGACCCCCCCTAGAAACATAATGCAGAAATCTACTCATCCATTCATTCATTCTGCTAATGCTAATGAGTAATGGCTAGTGCCTTAAAATTATAGAACCCTTTCCATCAAGCACAAGGAACAATTCCCCTACTATTCTAAGGCAAGTGTGTTGAATCAGAGGGCCAACTAGCTCGCCATATGTAGATAGGGGGGTTTGGTAAAGCTCAGTGGAAGGAATGGGAGAGTCACCAACAGACAAGTAGTTTCCCATTACGACACTATCATAGGCCTCTAGTTTCAAAGGGCAGGGCCCTACAGGAAAGTGGGAGGTAGCCCATAAAACTTACCTTAATGGCAAGCAACTAAGGGCCCCTACTCTTTCTAATCTACATGCTAATTGGAAGGGGAAAAAAGAAAGGAGGGTGTAATGCAATGGGTAGGCACTATAATTACAATTGCATACATAGGTGTGTGACCAAAATTGATAATCATTCAAGCATGCACAAAGCATAGGGATCCCTATCTTTCTTTCCTTTTTGTAAAGAAAAGCATAGGGATTCCTACCCTATAGCTAGTAAGCTAACTTATGGCTATAAAGAAAAGTGTGACGATGGATTCCTGTCGAACTCCATTTATTCTTTCTTCTATAATACCAACCCTCCTAGAATGGGATGGGGCTACCCTTAAAAACTTAAGGGTAGAGTGTAGGGATGGATTCCTACCTTTTGTTTGGATGGCCTATAATTTATAAGGCAGTAGGATGGAGCATAGGGAGTCTTACCTTTGCATGCATTCTTGAGAGTCCTACCCTACCCTATTGATGGGTGGAGTGTAGGGAGTCCTACCCTATTAAGAATTACTCGACCTATTCAATACCATCCCTCCTTTGTCGGTCTGGTATTGGACCTTGGTTAGCTATTTAGAGGAAGGAAGGTAGGCCCTATATTTTAAGGCACCAATGCAGAGACCCTACATTTATCAAGGAATTGAGACTTTGCTGAGAGGCTCCTACATCCTCGAACCTTCATCCTCTCGGCACCTTTTTCTAATATACTTATGAATGGCATTAGCCTACCCCCGAGGAGCCACCCAACCCTACAATAGTTGATGGGTAGGGGGTTCCCTTAGAATGGTAGGGGGTTTCCTTAAAAAAACTATCGAATGGAGTGTGGGGCCAAACCAATAAATACCAATGAGAAGTGGTGCCATAAGCCCATGCCCTTCGAGCCCTCACTTTCCATTCAAAAACCCTTTATAATAGTAGGCTCATTTTTTGCTTTGGTTCCTCTGCTTCAATCAATCACTCTCATTATTGAAAGCATGTGGTGAGACTAGTTAGCAGAGTTCCTCCTATGAGTGCTTATTTTACACCCTTCTTCCTAGCCTTGATCTCCGTGAGAAGCAGCCACCAAATGACCAGGCAGAGACATATATGAGGAGTGCCCTTCCGCCATGAGCCATATTTATTTGATGCCTAGAATTTTATGGGCCCTACAATTCTATGGGGATTCTATGGGATCAATAAGATTACTAATTCCCTCCTCCTGACTCAAGAAATTATTTCATGAGGGGCAGCCTAGATAGGTAGATAGGGCCCCCTACCCACCCCGTACCAACAATTACCCTACCTTATAAATAGTAGGGGTAACAACTCTCATGCATCCGGCTGTTGAATCTACCTTGCCTTCTTTTTTTTCTATCTCTCTCCTTCCAAACCTCAATTCCCCCACTATCACTTTATTCAAAGGAACTGCCTTTCTTCCCTTCTTGAAAGCTGATGCACCCGACCAACCAACCTTTCAATCTTTTGTTTGAACTATTATTGAAGGGTCCCTAGGCACCCATTCTATATCTTATCTATATAGCTATGTATTAGTTTGTCAAAAGCCTTATAATAGTAGGGGCCTACCTAAAATTATAGGCATTGGTCCTACCCCTATCATTTTATGGGCCCTAGCCTAAAATTTTATGGGTATGGCCTATCCCCTAGCCCTATCTTTTTAGGTAGGTAGGTATGGATAGGGCCTTATAATTTTAGGTTGAGGTATGGTATGGGCATTTTTTTCCCTACTATTCTAAAGGGTCAAGGGGGCCTATAATAATAAAGCCCATACCTAGCCTACAATAATATACACAGGGATGGATAGGATGGTTGGCTGGCTGGCTATAATAGTTGGGTAGGGTAGGGTAGGACCCATCCTATTATTTTAAGACATACCCACCATAGGATAGGATATAATAGTAGGGTATGGTAGGGCCCATACCATAAAGGGGTCTTGGGATGGATAGTTGGCTGGCTGGCTATAATAGTGGGACTAGACATTGAAGAATATAATAATAGGGCTTGATTCCCTAGAAAATCCTACAACTAATCTACAAATATTATAGGGGGTCTTCAAGAGCCTGGGGGTGACTAGATTAAAGAAAAATATTGGTTGGGTTCTGGTGGACACCTAACTGAGTGCCTCATTCCTTCTGCCTAGATTGAGGAAGGGGGCTTATTTCCTCAATAGTTCACATAAGTATCTTGACTGCCCCCATCTCTGGAAGGACAGATGCCCAACCTTGAGAAAAAAATGGTAGGGGGTATTCTATGGCATGGAGAGACACATCGTCCATTGAATTGATGCAAAGAGTTGATCACATAATATACTATCTATGACGATGTTGATCAAGAATCCAGCTAGATAGACTATATAGAATGACGAAAATAGATTAGAGTAGTCTATTGTTTGATAGTCGTCATTAGTCTTCTAGGTGTAAATCTAGATCCTATGATAGGTGACCACCCATCATCAAAACCAGATCTAGTTCTAGCTCATAGCCCATAAAATTATAGGGGGCTAAGCCCTAGATAGGGAACTCTGTGGATTATAGCACCATAGAATAGAGTTAGGATGCTCTCACTCATATCACGTATATAATCAAATATAAGGATTAGTTATATATGGCATAAAGCCTTTAGCTTAGATAGACAGATAGATGGATGGGTCACCAACCCTATTCCCAGTAGGCATCAAGGGTCAACCTATCCTATGATTATGGATTCACCTTTAGATCCATATGGCTATATGTGAGACTAAACACTATCCACTAGGGGGAGACACCTTTCCTCCTCCCATGTCCTCTCCTAGGGTCTATCCCCATTTAATAGAACAGGATTGTTGTCAAGCTTTCTTTCTATATAGATCTCTCCTTCAATTCAAGGCCTAATTGGAGTTGCCAATCGATAGAGAAAGCCAATTTGGGCCACCCACCCAATCTAGAAATTGTAGGGTGTCATGTATCTATATATAGAACTAGTTGGGTAAAGATTCGCTAGGACTCCAATAGAATCTAGATCGTTTAGCTAGTTGTCCATACCATATTTGATGGGTCATTATTCTATTTTGTTTGGTGCCTCAGGAATTATAGGGATAGTTCAAGGCTTGGCCCATATATCTATATAGGCTCTGCATGCTAGCTATGTAATGCCCCGCCAAGGGATCCAAAGAATTTTACTAAGTTTGCCAAACAATTTTTTTTTTTTTTAAACATGAAAGATAAAACCATTCATAACATTTGCAGAAGCACTAGTGACAATTCAAATAAAAATAAACATAACATATATACATAACAGGCTACATTCTTTAAAGATCCCTTAACGTTGTATCACATCTAAATTAACTATTCATCTAACATCCCATCCTTATGAAATAAAAATGATACATCCAATGTACTTAAACAATATACAAGTGTCCTTTGGTAATTATATTTTAGTTTAGCTCAATCATCTACTGTACATATCACAGGGTATGAAAAGCTTAAAAGAATAAACATCCAAGTAAATAAAGTACATCATCATCATCTAATATTAATCCATGATGCAATAACATAAATGAAACCACATATCATACATGATACATCATCACAAAAGATATAAACATCCATCACAAAAGATAACCATATATCACAAACATAAATAACTAAGTGCATGGTTCCTCCCAACCATAAATAGCATCATTAGACCATCGTGGATCCTAGCCATCCCTCCATGCGTAACATTCCAAAGTACCGAAAAGATCATCGGTATTAACATAGTAGGAATGTCACTCCTAAAACATCCTACTAACATGCAAAGTAAAGCATAGGATACCATCATCTAACATATGCAAATCATCAATATAAGAAACATACCAATAAATACATCCATCATAAGGTATATTATCTATCATAATGCTCCAAGAACATAATGAAGAATAAATACCAACCAAGGATACTCCAGCCACGATGTCTCAGACGGATCTCAAATGATAAGAGTGAAAATACACTACCACCCGACCGCGTGGAACCTAAGTGGTCCACTCCCACCGTGTTGAGGAGATAATCTCAAGTCCCAAATAGGATATCAATAACACATAGCAAAAATATCTATAAGTCCAAGAATCCTAAAAGTATACTAACTCAAAGGTTTTCATCACACACAAAATCGACATCTAATTCCCAAAGGCACACAATGACATGTAGGAAACCTACTCTGCAAGCAAAAAAGTGTCATCGCAATTATCACGTACAAGTTACCCTAGCAGTTAGCTAAACTCCACGGGTCGATACTGATCTCATGTGGCCACTAGTATCCTCTCATAAGGACGAGGCATACTACAGAATGCATGGTCGCAACCATGCATTCTCACTACTCCCATCCTAGCCTATACAAGCACTCAAGGCATGGGAAAGAACATCAAAATAATTATCTTTTTAGGTTCATTTAATCCCCATTTAGTGTGTAAATGTTATCACTTATTAACCAAACTTACAATGAGTTACCCTGGCAGCCACTTAGGGCCCCGGCCCCCATTGCAAGCCACTTCTTGACACTACAAGAAGATTACCTACCCTAAGCTCATGGAATCATGAATCTCAAAATCATAAAAGATAATCCATAATAAAATCATCAAATATGCATAAAAGCATCAAATATTCATAATAAGAATCATCAAATCTCCAAGATAAGAATCATCAAATCTCCATGAACATCTAAAAAAGCATCCATAGAAAATCATGACCACAACAGTTCTCTATTGGCAACTGAAGGCATCACTGATAATCATAAGTAACAATTGGTTCTCAATAACCAAAATATATCTCAAGATAAATGGTTCTCAACAAGCAACCAAGAATATCTCAAAATCATACTGATTGAAGACTCCAAAATGGTTGAGTCAAACATGTCACAACATGACATCATCTAGAAATAAATCCACATTTCAGTCCCTTCATGGCGACTAAAAAATAATCCAAGGATAACTAATCGATGACTCAAAAATGATTAGCTCAAGTGTCTCATACACATACCTCTCAGCTTCACACATGAAGATCAACGAACAATAACAATCAGTAAATAAAAACATTTCATAGAGCATATGATCACATTACCATAGTTGGGCTTATAAAGATCGAGACCAAATAAGATCAACATGCCATCATATCTCATAACCCCCGAGCCTCTGGTAACAACCTAGGACTGGTCAACACTAGTTAACCCAAAACCCAAAACAAAAAGCATATAGAATACACGATGCAAACACATGTTTTGGTTTACTAAATTCACATAGTTGAATAATGTGTAGGGGTTTCCAGTTATCTGTTTGCAAGTATACTTCAAGTGTTTTAAGTTTCATCATTTGACCTACAAGTCAACCCAATTGTTCCCCGATAGCATTATCCTTCTATTATTAAGAATTACATTCTAAGAATAACTTAAGGATAAATATTTACTCATTAAACTGATCATCATTAATTTTTTTCTTAATTTATCTATGATCCATATTCTAATTGATTAACCTTTCAACTTTTCTAGGATCATTATTCGTTATAAATTATAAGAGAGCCAATTATCAATCTTTGAACAAGAAGATTATAACTTATTAAAATGATCAATTAACATCGATTCAAAATCCTTGACCTTTTATTATTCTAATAATTCTCAATTATATATTACTAAGTCTTCACCATTAAAATATCTAAAGTCATTATTCAAGTCATGAGAATACGACTTATCAACTTCGATGTAAATACTTCACAACTTTGCTAGAGGAATCGATATTAGCATATTAATTAAAACACTATTACATAACTTGATTATTAATTAAATCTAATTAACTCTAATTAATTTAATTAATAATTACATATCCAAGGCAACATTCCAATTAATATCAGTTGACTAATAACTAACTATAATTTTGTAAGTTAAAAGTAATCTATAATTTAGTACACAAATATTCATATTCATAGTTCAATAATAATAACTTGTTAATATTTAATAACAAGCTATATTGGAAATCTTATTAATAAATCTATAATGACCACATTCGTCATTCTATCAATGAAAACTAACTTTTCTTCGACAAACCTGTATTATTGATAATCATTTAGTTAAACCTCATTTGATTCAACTAATTATCAATCAACTATATTCCATTTCATTAACATTAGGATTAGTAATAGTTTAATAACTAATAACAAGTTAAAATAAATCTACGATAACAGATTCTTTATTATTTTTGCTAACAATGATGTCACTAGTAAATTAAATATAACTTCCTTAAGAATCGTTCCCCAGATAAGATTTACCAATAATCAATAGGTAATCATTTGTCCAAAATAATCTTTGATGATTCTAAGTATAATGATCACCAACTTCATTAATCACAATTTCATTCATGATAACATGAATTCATTTTCATTGTATTTTTTTCCCCCTCTTAATTTGATCTCAACTAAATTCTTAATACTATACTTCAATTATTAACTAATCTCAATTAAATTAACTCTGATCGTATTAATTGATAACTATTTAAACTATTTATACTATTATTTATTAATAGTTTGTTAGACCCAACAAACATTAATAAATAACAAACTCATCAAAACTATTATTAATCGATCTAAAGAACTTTACATAAGCTTCATTAGTTAACTCTTAATACCATTAAGGTATATCAATAATTTAGTTAATAATATATAACGTATTAATAATACCATAGTAATTCAAATTATAACAATGTTATAATAGTGACTTCATGTCAATTAAATCTTAATCCATTATCATTAAAGTCTCTTTATTTAAAAACATAATATAAAATTACCATCTCTAAATTATTTAATATATATTAAATAGTATTTAATATACATTATAAAAAGTCCACTATATAAACCATATTAAAATCTCTTTTCTTTTAATTTTCTCTCATTTAAAAATCCATTTACTTAGATTGACTAATAATTAATTACACTTCTTCTACTATTAACTAATATTAATTAAATTTGATTTAATTAGATTAGATAATAAATCATATAAAACTAATGCATTTTAATAAGATTCTAATAAAGAAAGATTTCAATAATATCTTTAATTCATTCCATGCTTTGATATATTATTTTGTGAAGTTTAAGCATAAAGAATTCTTGGTTATGGAAAATGGAGAAATATTTGTTCTTGAATAAAACAGTCCCAGTACGACGGTCATATCTCCCTAATGGACTGTTGGATCGGGCTGAAATTGAAATATGTTGGAGAGGGCCAAGTTGCGCCAATTCTGACTGGAGCGATCGAATAAATTCGATCTCAATAAAAAGTTATGAATGACTGAGTTCGGGTCTATCCAAGGAGCAGCGACAGGACAATTTGTGATGAATTAAGAATTTTCCCTTAAAATAATTGTTCTCTAAATTTACCCATAAAATGGTTTGTTCATTCGCATCTGAAAATATAATTTGATAGAAAGATTACATCTAATCGTTCAAATTTTCACCATAAAATTTCTATTTTAATTCCAAATCTTGTCTTTCTAATTTAATATAAATTCGAACCCAAACTCGATTAAAATCTAATTTCTTTCTCATTTGGAACTAGAGTTTTTCTATTGTTTTCTTCTCAACCAAATAAAATATCTAGATTCCAATTTCAAATAGTAGATTCAATCACAGAGAGTATTCAGACACATAAAACAAATATGATGAAGACGGGAAGAGAAAGAGTGCAAAGGGAATATGAGAATATCACGAGTGCACCTGGACACTGATGCTAATTTGTCATACTTCAGAAGTCCATAGAAAATCCCTTCTTTCTCCATCATTCGCAATTCTTTCAAGAATCCAAGCCGATTGAATCCTCCAAGTGATTAGAAATGCTAGAAGGAGCATAGAAGCAAGTAGAAAATATATGAGCATATAAATCTTCTCCCATGCATGTAAGCTTTGAAGCTTCTATATTTTTAGCTTGTAGCTCGTGGCTTCCCTTAAGCTTGTAGCTTCCATTAAGCTTTTCATTTAAGCTTCTATGAATGCTTGAATATCAAGAGTTCTCAAGAAACCTTTGGATTGCTTCTTGAAACTGCTGAAAAGTGTCACCAACTAAGCATGGGTCTTTTCCAATTCTTTTTGATGAGTCATAGAATTGTAGACACCTTGTGCTTAATTGATGCACTAACCCCCGTGTTGTTGACACGTGTTAATTCCCATGCAAGCTTATAACTCCAATTTACTTTACTCTTTCTAATTTTATTTATTTATTTATTAAGTCTCATGCACTAACTTTAATATCTCCACTTTTCAATCTTAATATATTTATATTTTAATCATATGAGATTTAGAATCTTTTAATAATTTAAAATATATTTTTCACTTTTAAATTTTATTTTTTAAAATTTTATTGCTAAAATATTTATTAGCTTTAATAATATTATTATTTAGTCATTTATTTAAAAATGAGCTCCAAATATATTATTATTAAAATAAATATTGTTACATTCCAAATTTAATATTATAACTTTTATCTTCCAATTTAATTATTTTATTTTCAAATTTAATTATTTTATTTAATTAATTTTCTAATTTAATTAAATAAAATAAATATTAAAATACCATATTAATTTTCTATTACATTAAACCATTAATTAAATCTTTTGATTAGGCTTAATTAATAGAAAATACTCCAAAGACTCACAAAGGTAAAAATACGAAAAACCCATCATAGCCAAAATACATACAAATCAAACCAAGGGGTTTATATCACGAATTACATCATCTGACGCATTCGGAGGGTACTCAACTTAGATACTTGTCCTAATTTTTCAATTAGAACAAATGGCTTAAAGGGTTGGGATTTGGACTTAAGAATTTATCTCCCCTCTCTTATCATTGAGATAATGTGATAAGGTACGCTCATCTTGCCAATTCAGGGAAGTCGATATCCGATACCTGCAACTTGCATAAAAACCATGCATGTACAAGCACAATATATATACTAAACTAAACAGACAATGGTAGGAAGTGGTGCATCATGTAGATCCCGACTAGCAGGTGACTATGACTCCCTTCCTTAACCACATCAGACATGCCATACAAAAGCAAACACGCAAGGCAAACACGCACACCATACACATGCAAGTATGGGGTAAGTATCCATAAGAAAGCACATATGATAATAAATCATCTTACTAATCATCATTAATAATTGAAAGCAATGTAATAATCATCATCAATAATTGTGAACACTAAAAATAATCATCATACATACATGAAATGTAGAGTCTAAGTAATCTCATCACATGTCAACTGAATCCATAGCACAATATCTGATAATCTCAAAAGAATATTGCTAACCAACAACATAAAACTAGTTCTAAAAGAGTTCAGCAACGATAACAAAATGTGAACTAGGGGCAGGCACTACAAGCTAGATAGATATAGGGCCTTCGGCATGCTCTCCAGTGCTAGATGGATATATAGGCCATCCTATCTGTCTATATGCAGGGTGCCCCCTATCAAATTTAAATCTGATATATAGGGGTGAGTAGTTCACTATGTTTCATTCACCGCTTCCCCTCTTCAATATATGGCTAGATGAGATGGAGATGGGGGGAGAGGAGAGAGGAGGGGGCTGCCCCACTCAGACCTAAATGATACTATGGGAGCATATCAGAGCAAAGCTTCTATTATCTAGAAATATATACTCTAGGTTCTCTATTATATATTTATATGTAATATAAATGTCTCTAGATTCTAGACGGATAGCTATTAGATTGCCCCTCCCTCCCTGGCTATATCTTCTAGATGGTCCAAACTCTCAGACCTACCTGAATTATTCTATAAGACTCCCCTACCAAACATACATCTCTTTTCCATATGATTTACAAATCTCTATGAATGTCAGTCCAGATCTAGATGGATAGGATCTTACGATCTCTATTCTATATGGTTTACAAACTAAACTCTGTCAGTTGGTTTCAATTGAGGGCATCCCTGCCACCTACCATACCATACCATAGTTGAGAGGGGAGGGGCTTTCGAGTTGAAAGATATAGATATGGCTACCCCCTTCTATATATGGTATAGACCTAGAACTAGATTTGATTCTATGGGTAGATTTAAAAGGGGGGGGGCAATGGTCACTACCATCCATTACATATGTGAGATGAGTCAATCATATCACGTATGGTTTGTTTCATCAGTCCATATGAATCAATATAGATCGAGGGGATATGAGATGCATCAACCAGCTATGTCCATTTCAACTTGTGAGATCACTAAGATCCACCAAGGTTATGTTTCTTAGATGTAACTTTTGTCCCTCTCTAAGGGGAACGAAATTTGACAAACTCACACGCGGCTCCAACCCACCCTGCTGTTGTATCCCTGCTAAGGGCAGCTCTGGACTATTTCCTACTCCACTAGCCTGGGGGGAGTCAAATGTGCCTCCCACCAACCCTGCTTCCCTAATCAACTAGAATAATCTAATAATAGGGGGCTTGGAATATATAGGTTTGGGGCCCACACACAAACCTTTATGTCCCACCCGAGCCTACTATCTGCTCTATATCCTCCGTTGCTGAAGAGTAGGCCCTACCCTTTAGAATAGTAGGGTCCATACCCTAGAATTTTATAGGCTAACCTACCTACCACCCATAAAATTTTAGGGATAGCAGAGATGGATAGGATGGCTATGATAGTAGAGTAGGGTAGGGCCCATAAAACACATACCCACCATACCATACCATACCTAAAAATTCTAGGCTAGGGGTAGGGGCCATAAAATGATAGGGGGCTAGGGGTCTATCCATACCTACCTACCTAAAATGAAGGGCTAGGGGATAGACCATACTCATAAAATCCTTTTAGGATAGGGCGGGGAGAGATAGCTAGCTATAATAGTAGGGTAGGGTAGGCCCTAAAATAGATTATTTTAGGGTAGGGCCCATAAAATTTTAGGCTAGGGGGCTAGGGCCTATTATTCTACCATAAAATTCTAGAGGGGATGGATAGGATGGTTAGTTGGTTGGCTATAATAGTAAGGTAGGCCCCACCTTTAGAATGGTAGGGAGATTATTGTAGGGCCCATAAAATTTTAGGCCCCCCCTGTATATGAGAAAATGTTAGTATGCTAATAGAAACCAAATTTAAATTAAGCTTCTACAAACTAAACAAAATTCATAAACTTCAAGATAGACTAAAATGAGCTCTTAATTGAGAATATGAGCCATTAATGGGCTCTCTCAATAAGAAGCTCTCTTGTTGAGTAGCTTTGTCTAAATAGATAGGATGTATGCTCAAGCTTTATGCTTCAAAAAGGGCTTCAATGGATGATTGTGGATTTTTGGTGTGGATAGATGGCTTTAGTATGGATTTGGCTCTCAAAATAGCATTATAACTTTACTTCATGGATTGTGTTATTTTGCAAAGGGGAAGGATCCAATTTATAGGCAAGAGGCTTGAGGGATTGAGGGCTAAGATGCAAGGATGGGAAAAAGCTTATGGAAGGCTCAGATTGCATGAGAGGAGAGCACATGGATTGTGCTTCCTTATAGCCAATCAAGGAGTGACACATGTCACATGGTGAGAGGATGGAGGAAAGGGCAAGGATGAGTCAACAAAGGAGGCTCAAGAGATAAAATCTTCATAAAGACCCTCATAATGACTTGTAAGAGCAATAAAAGGGCTTGTAAGAGTCATTTATGACCTAGTGGACTTCATAAAGTTTTATGGTTGAGATATTTTGAGGGTGATGAGAGCAAATTCGACTTGGACTTGATTAGAAATGTTTTAAGCTTGTTTAGGCTTGTGCAAATGATTAGAGGATGGATTAGGATGGTTTAGGATTAGCTTAAGGATAGGCAAGTGGATGGCATTTAATGAGGGTGGGTGAAGGAAGAGATATTTGTTAACTTTGGCTTGGGTTAGTAAGTTTTAACCCATGTTTAGGGAATGTGACAAGGTTAGGAGGGGATTAGGATTAGGTTTAAAGACATCTTCTAGAAGAGTCTAGATTTTGGATGAGGATAAAGACTTTCTAGAATAGTCTAGAATTTCCTAGGATGAGGATGAAGACTTTCTAGAAGAGTCTAGAACTTCTTAGGGTGAGGATAAATTAGATTTTTAGGAAATAAATAAAGTTTTATTTATTTCAAGGGTTTGGGTTGAGGAGATATTTATTAAAACTTTTTTAATAAACATGAGGATTAATATTTAATTTTAATTAAATATTTTGAGTTGGGGTTAGGGGTAGGAAATGATGAGATTAGCCTTTAATCGAAATTAAAGAAGGATTAGAAGATTTTGGAAGAGGTTATTGGTCATAAGGAAATTGGCCAATTTTTGGGCAAAAAATAAATTTTTTTATTTATTTTAGGATTTTTGGTCAATTTATTAATTAAATAATTAATAAATAAGGAAATAATGTTTAAATAAGATTTAAACATTTTTGGGAGGGATTCCTTAATTAAATATTTTTAATTAAGATAAAGGGATTTAATGGCATAAAAATTAATTAATTAATTAATAAATGATGATGTCATCAGGACTTTTTCAGAAAATAAAAATACTTTATTTTCTAAAGGTTTTTAGGTGTCTACACCCCCTACCCCAAATAGATTATTGTAAATTATTGGCTAGCCCATAAAATGGCTGGGGGGGGGGCTATTATTTGTAAGGCATAAAATTATAGGGGGATAGCCCCATAAAATTATAGGTCTAACCTAATCATACCTAACCTACCAAAAATTATAGGGCTAGGGCTAGGGCCCTATCCATACCTACCTACCTACCTAAAATGATAGGGCTAGGGGATAGCCCATAAAATGATAAGGCCCATAAAATTATAGGGGCCCTAGCCCATAAAAATATAGGGTCTATTTAGGGTAGGGGACCTTACCATACCTAAAAATTCTAGGGCCCCCAAATATATTATTCTAGGGTAGGTAGGGGGGGAGTTAGCTTCATTCCCATGAAAGAAAAGCTCCTAAAATAGGTGGCATCTCTCTGAGAGGTCTGAATGATAGAGGGACATAGGCCCGTAGGTGCAATCAAGAATTGACATCGATGAAGAAATGGTTAGTTGGTTCATCTAGGCTTATACCTCTCCCAAAAGACTTCTTAGAAAGGCCCTACTATTCTAATGGGAAGCTTGCTAGGATTTCTCTCTTGATTGAAGGAATTGGTTCCACAGGATCAAATGGAGGTCAACCATATCCAAACAAAGTGCTAGTGTCCCCAGGGGTAAGGAGTGGAGAACTCTTAGGACTGAAAGCTACTTAAGGATAAAGAGTCATTTAAATTCAATGCTTGAAGCAAGCAGGACTTCTTAACATAGATCTAGATACTCGAGCAATGTTGCTTCCTACCTTGTCTGTCCCCTCCGCCCATAGCCATAGCCAGAGAATTATAGGGTAGGGTAGGGAAAGGGTAGGGGTGGGGCCTACTTTTATAAGGCCTAGTTCCCCATACTACTATGAGAGGGTTCTACACTGGGTTTAATAATAGTTGGGGCACTAATTGAAATCTCCTAGGCCATTTTTAGCAGTATAAACGCCCGAATAATAGTGGCTTGCCAGAATAATAGTAGAATGCCAATGAATGATAAGCATGGAGAGCTAGAAGCTAGTCATTAGAAACAGGATCTTCTATTGTTGTGGGGTTCAACACAACTAGCGTTGGTATAATAATGTGGTCTATGAATTGGGGCCGACCCAATAGCTATCTAGGTAGGGCCTAGTTCTATAGGCCTACAGGGGCGATGACCATAAAATTTTAGGGCCATGAAATGTTAGGGGCTTAGTGTATTCACGCTCCAATCCCCTTATTATAGTTATGGCCATAAAATAGTAGGGGAGATGTGAACGCCTATAGATAAGTAGGGCGTAATGGATAGATAAGGGGGACCCCAATGATGCTAGGTCAATTCACTAAGCACACGCCAAATGCCTTAAAATAGTAGGGTAGTGTGGCCAGGTTGTCGGAGGTATAGATAGGTTCTTAGAGCCTAAAATTATATGAGTCGATCCAAGTGCCCTATATAGTGTACCCCAAGTCCCCATACTTCAAGCTATGGTCAGGCCCTTAGAATTTTATGGGCTATCACTCAAGCGGTGTTGACTGCTCTTGATGCACGAGGCTTACTATTCAATGGGTTCGTCACAACCATTTTCATATGGGCAGCCTACTCAGCTTAGTTAATATACATGATATATAGCCTCCCAAACTCTCCAACTAAGATATATAGGACTGAGGCCCTATATATCTTAGTTGCCCTACTAGGCACCCAAGGGGCCACTTGATCAAGAATGTTACATCAGGAATCACAGGTTAGACTTACCCTACTATTCTAATGGCTTCCTCGACACATGATTTTTATGCCCTACCACATATGTTCTCCCCCTATCCTCCCCCTACCCATAGAATATTAGGGGAATCCCCCCACTATTCCTCTCCCTTGTAACTATCCTAACCCCTAACCATAGAATAGTAGGGCCCCCAAGCCTAGATTCTCTATCTTTTATATCTTCTGTGGGCCGGCTAGGGGGATGGAGTAATTCCCCTCTACAACTATTGAGAAGGTAGGATGGACCCTACTATTATATGGTCCACCACCCTATACAGTTAATGAGAAGGTAGCCTATCCTTCCTCCCACCTATCCTTTCTTCGCTTCCCCTCCCCCACCCCCAATAAATAGTAGGGCTTGCTAAAGTTGGGAGTGCTAATATGCCTGATATAGCCCTTGTTTCCAGAGATTAAAGACAATGGGCCATATCACGTATAGAAGAATATTACCCCATTGTCTTAAGCCAACTAGAATCCTGACAGCATATCATCAGTTCCTTTTCCTACGAGCATAGATCAATAAGTTCTAAATGTTATTCCCCTACTAATAATTGGGGTGGGGCATCATCGCTCACATTACCCTTTCACTACACCTTCTAGGCTTCTCTTCCACCTACCCTTTTTTGTTCTAGCCTTAATAATATAAGGGCTTTTATTTCCTGTAGGGCACAATGCACACTATTATGTTCCTTTAGTCTATGAATTACATGTTATTTGTAGATACTCTAACCAAATTCAGTGCATGCAGAGGGTTATATATCATTTTCGGTGCCTTGAAACCTAACCTACCTACCTATCCTAACCTAACCTAAAAATTATAGGGCTAGGGCTAGTCCATAAAATTATAGGGCCCATAAAATGGCTAGGAAGCTAGGGCCCCCAAATAGATTATTCTAAGGGGCTATGGGGGGCCCATCAAATTATAGGCTACATAGGTAGGGGGGTCAGTAGATGTTATTAAACATAACCAACTCAACTCTGCATCGATGGGGGCATGTTACATATAGAATCTTGGGCCCAATTTGTGTCACCCTACAATTCTATGGGCCTCTTCCCTTAGAACTAAGGAAGGCACATTACCATATTGTTAGTCATTCCAACCATATCACCTCACTGCAAAAGAAAACTTGACTTGGTTGTTCTCTCTAACCTACTCAACTATTCAAGCTACAATTTTCCTACTCAACTATCTCATTGTGTTACTCCCTCCTCCACTAGTATTCTATCCTACACCTTGTTGTATGCAATTATCTATAATTCCATTTTCCAAGCTACTAACATGCAGAAGCTAGTATCATTGCAAAAGTAGAATAACAAGTTAGCCCTATAGATCTATGGGACCTCTATATCTCCAAAATCAACTATCTATAGTTGGGTGATGGTTGGGCTAGATCGGCTCCTCTACTCTCGGGTAGTGCCATGCCCATAGAATTTTAGGGTAGGACACTTGTTTCTCTACTTGCCCTACTAAAATATGGGCAACTTCCCATAGAATAGTAGGGTCCCATCTAACACCTCATCCTCTTGCACCATCGCGGTGTCAGTGTCCTCAATCGACTGAGCAGAATCCTTCTGCCCTTAAAATACATTGTTTTGCCTCCTATCCCTAATCCATCTAACTGAACAATGTTTGTTGTCACTTCTGCATTGGAATGCATGCAGAATCACCTCTTCCAAGAGCCTGGACAGCTCATCCTCCCCCAATCTATCCCTCGAGCTCTCTTCATCCATCAATCTGAGACTTTGCACCTCAACCACCAGCCAAAGGTAGGGCTTTGCATCGTTGCGACTATTTATCCAATAGAGATAGTTGAGTAGGAAATTGTGGTGTTTCTGTGCTCTCCTCTTCGCTAATCTTCCTCATAGTAATATCAGTAGTCTAACTGGCACCCCATAGCCATAGAATTTTAGGTAGGCATTTTGTTCAGGCACCATCTCTTAGAGATAATGTCTCATCTCAAGGCCCATTTCGCTCTTTCCTAATGAAGCCTAGGCTTCCTCCATGGTGCCCACAGAATTGTAGGGTCCCCCACCCATAGAATTCTAGGGGCCCGATCCATCTCAGGTCACTGCCCCTGCAGTGCAGGGGTTTACACTTCTAAGCGGAAAGGCATGGATTCTTCCTCCTACTCATCTAGGAACATCTCTACCCACGTCAATTTCAATAATATGTTTAGGGCCAGCCTTCCACTCCCCTCTTAAACTACTCCTAACAAAGTATCTCCCACAGAATAATTTGAATAATAGGTTTAGGGCCATACCATAAAATTTTAGCCCCCATAAATTTTTTGGCTAGGGGGCCCGCCCCTAGAATTGTATGGGCTTTATTATTGTAACCTATAGAAACAATGGGGACAGACCCTAGAATTTTATAGGCTAGGCTAGGGGGGGCCATAAAATACCATACCTAAAATTATATCACATAATAGGATAATAATTGTTCACAGTTGAACTATAGCTATAATTGCATAAGTATAACTAGGTGGTAGGGCATAGGTTCTCAATCAGATGCCATTGATGCCTATGCTTTTGTCTCTATAGCCCCCATCTTTGCTTCTATCGACTCCATCCATGTTCCTGCCTCTATATACACCACTCCCACTTTGGGGAGGTATCTGTTTATGGCCTTGCCCCCATGCAAATGATGATGGTGGTGCCTTCATGTTTAGGGAGAATAGTATGCTCACTCCACCATCTACACTCTAGCTATCTGAACTACTTTGTGTGGTGCCATGGAAAACTACCTTTGCTTTGGCCTCTAGTAACAAATATGTCTGACTAAGTGGATATGAGGTGAGCTAGCTATTCCCCTGACTAAATGAATCAAAATATTCCTCTAGCCATTCAATTGATTGGTCGTGCAGACTACCTTTTTTAATCTACAACCCCTACCCCTAGAACCCCCTATAATACATATAGATACGGCTGGCCCCATAGAATTGTAGGCCCCCAACAAACAAACATTATAAAGCATGTTACGTCCCATAGAATTGTAGGGGCCCATAGCCCATAAAAGCCTTTTAGGTAGGCCCTATAGAATGGTAGGGCCTTCTGCTACTTCCCTTCTGTCCCCCACCCCGTTGACTTTATCACCCCACTACCACCCAGCCCTTTGCCCATAGAATTGTAGGGGACCCTCCAGGGCCGACCTACCCCCCCATTGACCCCCCTACTATTCTAAGCTCACCCCATTGTTTCTATAGGCTATAGGCCCATGAGCCCTACTATTCTAAGGGTCCTTTTTTTCTATCAATATAATTGTAGGACCTAAATGGCTTGCCTAAAATTCTTCTATAGGGGGTAAGCCCACCCCATTGTTTCTATAGGCTATAGGCTCATGAGAATTGTGGGGACCTGCCCCTTAGAATAGTACCTACATACCCATTGTAGAGTTGGGAATCATTCTCTTTCTCTCTCTTTGTAGCTATAGCTCCTACATATCTGACTCCCCCTACTATTCTATAGGCAGCACTGACTCAAAATTCAGTTGTGTAACCGAGTCCAAGTGGTTTTCTCTTAGTAAGGTTTACCCCCAATGGGATTGCAAGGACTCAAGGAGGGTCATCTATGATGTACCCTAAATTCTGGGGTAAGGGAGAGCAAGATGCTTAATAGCATTGGTTCCTCTGTGAAGCTATCTAGAGATCTAAGGGAACCCCAAATGCCTCCTTATTAATAGAATTCCAACAAAATTGAGAGGGAGAGCATTGCAGTGGTATAGAAAATTTGTAGACTGTCCCCCTCACCTTCACCCTACTATTCTAAGGGGCAGATTAGGGCCTATAGTTTCTCATGTTGGTGGAATGGCTCTAACTCTACCACTTGAAGTTAAGCAACAGTTTATTACTAAGTTCCAGCAGCCCAAGTCTTAACAGCAGAGCATAGCATAATTGAAATAAATTAGACATACAGTTGGGGAGACAGCGTGGGAGTATGCTCGTAGGTTCTAAGATATAATGGGTAGGCTTACATTTTGTATCCATGCAACACAAGGAGTGGTTTATTCAAGGGAAGTCGTAATATAGGATGAATCCTGCCCGCACAGACCGGGAACCCACTTGGGGCAGCTTGGAGAGTCTTAGAGCCTTAAGGGCCCGTTTGGTTGTTGAAATAGGAATGGAATAGGAAGAGAAAATTAGAATATGTTTTATATTTGTTGTTTCGTATACTCAATCCAAATTGGGAATAGGAAGACATATTCTAATTTTGCCCCTAAAATGAGCATATGTCTATGCCAAAAAATAGTTGTAATTGGAATAGGCCATTCCTATTCCCAATCTTCTTCTCTCTTTTTTTGAAAAAAAAAATTCAAATTTTTTTGAATTTTTTCTTTTTTGAATTTTTTTCTTTAAAAAAAAAAATTCAACATTTTGTTTAATAACATTTTTTTATTATATCTATTTGTTTAAAAAGATAAAAGTAAAATAAATTAATCTTTTTACCATTATTGAAAAAATTAACCAAAAAATAATAATTTTAAGGGAAATAGTTTTTAAAATACAAAACTTAACTTTATTCCTATTCTATTTTTGTACAACCAAACAATGAATTAACATATTCTCAATCGAATTCCAAATAAATCAAATAGAATTGAAATTGCCCTTTTCTATTCCCATTCTCCATTTCCATCTCATTCCATTTTTCTATTCTAATTTTCAATTCCTATGCCAACAACCAAAAGACCCTAAAATGATGCCCACATGCGGCCAGCATAGCCAAGTGGGGGGGGGCGGGGGCGGGGGGGGCGCGCGGGGGCGCGGGCGGTGGGGGAGCGGGTTGGGTGCGGGAGCCGAAACATGCTTAATTCCCCAAAATAAAGAGGGACCTCGTACCTCCTTATCTATTGAAAATTGCCCGAAATACCATCTGCGGGTGACCTATCCATTTCTTTCATTTCAATAACAGTCCTTTTGTATCGCCCAAAGAGCATGCAATAGGCTTGTTCCTTCCTGCCAAAGTTCAAAGCAAAGGAGACTCCCCAATTGCCATTCCTATTTGTGTTTTTGGCCTGGGGTGTTTCTCTCTGATGCCTTTATCCCGAATGAGATCCAAGGTGTTGCTCTAGCATGGGAAGTGACACGAGTTCACTGGTGCAGAGGAATGTTCTGCTTTACAAAGCTGGAGGGAGCGCAGTGTGATCGGAAGAGATGAATAGGCCCTTAATGATATCCAATAGGGAGCGCAGTTCAAATTGCCATAATTCTGCTTATCATATCTCAAAGAGTTTTCTCAGTAGAATAGTAGGGGCCAGCCCCCTTTACCTTTTTGCTATGAGTTAAGTTAGTGTTTATCAATAATTGGTGTCAGAAAAAGCTCGGCCAGATTCTGTGACTTTCTACTCCTTAAAAGAAATCAGCCCCCACAAATATATTATTGTGGGTCGGAAACATTGAAACAACAATTGCAATAGTCTAAGTGCCATCAACAGTGCTGCCAGTGCTTTATCGGGCCGATAAGAGTTAAACTTCAACTCACAGCTTGCGTGAAGGCAAAAGGGAGAGGAAAGGGTTACGTGAGTTGCGCGGAAACAATCGGGAAGGAGCCTACTTACTATTGTCTATAGTTGACCCTTCTTAAGTCTATAGGGTTCTCTTGGGAGCCGTAGCCTATTTTCATTTTAGTAGTTGGGTCACACCCTGACATAGAATGTGGCACCCTAGAGCATGAGCATTTATTAGAGAATTGGAGCGAGTTAGAGCATCTCTTACTCTTAGTTACTAGTTTTTGAATGAATCTTGAAAGGATTCTATACTCTTCTATACCTTATCTATTAATAATTCCCATCCAGCTGCGCATACGTACAATATGTTGCACTGATATATTAATAATTCCCATCCAGCTGCGCATACGTACAATATGTTGCACTATCTATCCACTTGGGAAACCACATAGAGAACACAAGAGGCATAACCCCAACAGCAATTAGTAGGGCCCAATGCCCCCACTCATCTGCTAGTGCCCTACCATGCAACTTGATGGCACTCAAAATTGCATTCTCAATTTGAGTGTCCATTCCACATTTTGAGTCCTTATGAGACCCTATGAATACTTTTAGTGCATATGTAACCGGCTGTCATTTCAAGGCCTAGTTGGTGTTTCAGTTGTCTAACACCCTTCATTTGGTATATGCATTTGTTTCATAATGTTATTTTTCCATCCCTATTGATTCGGCGAAGTCTCATTTTGAGTTAGTGTCATTTTTCACAATTCTACCTGTGTCAAAAAGTGATAGGAGGGCATGTTTGCATTTAAATATCTAGTACCCAATTAAGATTCATGACTTGCCACTTTGGGGATGTTTATTATGTATATTAATGAACCTACATTTCAAGTTTCAAGTCATTTCAACATGTTTTGTCTAGGTTTTGAATGTCTCAAAGTTGGTTAGTTACCTCTATTGTAAATTTGCAAATTGTGCACAATTCTGGAAGGCCCTGTTTGACCGGTTATAACTTTTGATCAATTAACCCAAATAAGAAAATTCTTTTTACATCATATTCTAGGGGTCAGAGGCTTTCTACGTTCTTGATTTGAGCTTATGACGAATTCTATTGATCACTTTTCAAATGCGATTCCAATTGCAATTGATAACTTTTGACTGGGGTCATGAAACGTAGATTGGTCGGTACCCCTATTCGTGATGTTATAACTTTAAATCCATAATTGCCTGGATCAAATGGTTTGTACCACTACATTCTACTCTAAAAATACTACAAGGTGCCAGTTTGTGAACCTTGACAAATCCGTCTGCACACTTTCTCAGGGCCTTTCCATTTGTAAAAAATACTTTTCCATTGATGTTTCCTATCCTACCATTTTGAGAAGCCCACTTTTCATGCTCGCCAAATGTGTCCTGTGATTCCTCATGAGTCCAAATCATAGAATTATATTCCCCTCATGACAATGAACTAATTCTCCAATTTTCAAGCCTTCAAGTATTTGTTTGCCCTGTTTTCAAGGCTCAAACCAAACGCAATTTACATTTTTTTTGACAAGTTGATTTGCAGACAATTTTAACTGGGTAACTTTGGAGGTTGATATCTTTTGACCCTGATGTCGTCATGAGATGAGATGTGGCAAGATACAAGAATGTGAAACATACTATTAGCGTATCAGCTTTCAGGGCCCCGTTACCTGTTTGTGTCAGTTTTTTAAAGCCGGCAATAGGCTCTATTATCAAAAAAATCACAATTTAATGAATAGGGTACAAAATGTTTTTAAGTGATGATTCACTGCCCAAGTTTGATTTCAGACAGTTTGAGATGATCAATGAATCAGTCTGCATGTCAGTTGTTCAAAAATGAAAAAAAAATAGCCAGACCCACTTTGGGGTCCGACTGATTCCATCAGAAATGATGAAGTGAGTGCAAGACAAAGATTTTGAAGGGGAAATGGCAATGATTATAATTGCTACAATGTTACACCATATGCATTATCATCATCATCTGAGCTCAATAAATGCATGGGATTAGATACTTTGTAAATGATAAAAGAGTCAAATAAATGCAAAGGATCATTTGTTCTTAACTATACAATGTTTTAATGAAAAACAAAGTTCAGTGTGAATGAATTCCACTCTAACTTAAAATTGGAAGTCAAGGATATCGTAAGAACTTGCATTTTCAAAAGAAGCACCAGTCAAAATCAATGTTAGCTCCCAATTAATAAAATGCAGAGACTTTGCTTGGGGACTCTTATGCTTGATTAAGATTTGATATGTATGATGAGTATGAAAATACACAGGCTACATGGAGATTGCCTAACTAAATGCCATAAGTTTTAAAGTGAGGCAGCCAACACCAAGAGGGGAGACAACCAACTTTGTGAGGAGCTATTTGCAAAAATGGAGGTGCTCCAAATAGAATCCCACATCAAGGAGAATGTGGCAAGGGAGTTGCCCATGCCAAAGGGAGACTAGACATAGCAAATGGGAGAAAATCCTAAATGATGAGCATCTATTTCAATGAATTAAAGCTGCATCAAAGAATTTTTCCCATGCCAAAGGGGAGGTGATATCTACACCACAAAAAGAGGGAGCTGGAACAGTCCACGCAAAGAAACAAGCATGAGACCAGGCTTTTCCATGTGAGAATTTAAACTGAGTCTTCATGGTACACAATGATTGTGATCAGTTTTGAATCTGAATGATGTTCACAACATGAGGTGTCTTAATGGAATTTGAAAGGGGAGGCACCATCAAATGAAACCATAGGCCAAAGAAGGAGTCCACTATGTGGAGAAGATGCAGGGAGCCCCATGGCATGAAGACAGCGTTGTCCACGACTTAGATCATGCACGCCAAGTAGTAGGCAAAATCGCAGCACAAGAAGATCACCTACAGGTGTGTGCATATCCATAGGTTTCAAATTGATTTGTCCCACATTGGACGAGGGGAAGAAAACATTTTATCTTATAAGCCCAAATGAGCAAAATTGTAGTGTCATAAGAGACAAACTTTATGACCAATGCAAGCTTATGTGGAGGGGGCCATCCACAGTAGTATGTTGAAGTAAATAGGTTTTGACCAAAGGGACACAAGGAGGAAGTGGCACCATGTGGCATCAATTAGGATGTACGTCGAGAGGGAGGAGGAGGAGAATTTAAGATCTACGATCCTACGCCAAGTCAGGAGTTCAGAAAGGTGCAATGTAAAGGATACGATATTATGAATTCGGCCCCTTGCTGTGTGGTCATGAAATAAAGTTATAAGTGCCCTTATGTTACGATAGATCATAGGGTCGAATGGCCAAAAATGGAGGTGTGCAATACTACAATGAAGGCATGAGATTGAAAGGTTGGGAGCCAGAGATTGAAGCCCTATGATGCTACGAGGTAGTTGGGGGATCGTAGGAGGATGAATTGAAGCCTATAATGGCCTGATCTAGTAAGGTTGTCATAAGATCAAAAGGTTTATTTTGAAGAGGCCTGACCATACAAAAATGTCATGGGCTTGGGGAGATCAAAATATAGAATTGTGATGTCATGCCAAGTCATGGGATCGTAGGAGGAATTTTCAAGAAATGAAATGATGATTGTCAAATCATAAATTGACACTTGGCACTGTTTGATTCGGGGGAGAGGGATAATATAAAAAATTAAGATTCAGAAGTTTCCAACTTATGATTTTCAACTAGTGGAAACATTTAAATGAATTAAATGCTTTATATAGTTTAAACTATGTGAACTTTTAATTTTTTCTATTTTAAAGCTTTGTTCATGGCCCAGGAACGAGAACTTCAATTTGGTCTTAGGGGCATGATTTTTGTGCAAAATATGTAGTGTAGTATACCATTGGAATCGGCAAAAATGAACTTTCCATTTTTGCAGTCCATTTTTGTGCAGGTATTTTCTAGAAGTAGCTACAGGCAGATTTGTATTTCTAGGGGCTTCTCAGTGAAAATTATGGATTTTCTTTTCTAGTTTGAAGTGAGATCAGATATAATCAAAATTTCATCAGATTTGACTTCATCAACAACTTTAAGGGGGATTTAATTGTTTTAATTGCAGTAGGTTACAAATGATGTTTTTGGCAATAGCACAGTTGATTTCACGGCAAAGGCAGAAGTGACATGCCAAAATAAGATTTAAGGCTCCATCACAGATTTGATGTGTACCTAATATTTTTTTCTAGAGATATTTTCCTAATTGTTTTAATGAAATATATCAGATATTTTTTTGCATCATTTATGGTTTTTGGTTTCAAGTAGATGAAGAAGTTTAGTTTCAACAACATCAGATTAAAGACAATTTCAGTGGGACAGATGTCAATTTCATATTCAAGATTCTGAAATATCTTCTCTTCTGTATATTCTTCCTCTCTGCTCATTGTAAGGGTTCCAATTTTGAGATTTTCTCACTATTGTGAGACCAGACAAGTGTTGGAAATATTCAAGATATGACAGGTTACTGAGAGGGGAGAGGTGAATCAGTAACTTCAATAACTTTCAAACAATTCAGCACTTTAATCATATATGTTATTCACCATTCATTCATCTAATCTACTGCATGTATGAGAGATCAAACATTCATAACACATGTACACATTGATTTGGTGACCCAGAAACCTTCCAAATAGAAAGTAAAACTAGGGTGGGGATGATACCCACAAAACTTCAATACTGCAGTATAAAGTTGGCCTATTAAGGCTTACATTGACCACTTCTAGTGATCTACCCTATTAGGAGCACAAAGGACTGCTAGGTCCACCTTGTTGGAGGGTTTACAAACATACAATGAAGTATGCACTCGGTTAAAAGATTTACAAAAGACTGTTAAGTCTACTTTGTTAAAGGATTTAGAGACTGGTTCACCTGTTAGGATGAAATAGTAGATTTGACTTACAACTTGATTGTTGATTAGATCCTTGAAGTACAGATCACCTCTTGTGATTGATGAATCTTTATTGTTCCTTGTTGACCTTGCTGAGTATTTTTCTCTGCTGCTGATTCACATTTACTCTTCTCAAAACATTACATGTCTATTCCTTAATACTCTCATCCATACATTGTAAATGATATAATACATTACATGTATATATCATTTCAATAATTATAATTGCAAGGTCGGCTAAAACACAAGTGAACAAAACATGACTGAGTCGGCCCAATAGTAAATAACTCGAGTTCACTGAACTGACTCATTGACCTTCTGATACTTGGCGTCCACTACATTACTCGGCATCGTCATGCACTCGGTAGAAGTGAAGGCTCGGTCCATACTAATCACTTGACGTAGTTCTAAACTCGATGACCACTAGTGACTCGGTAGATGTAGTGTTGCTCGATAGATACTGCACGCTGAGTTTACCTTGCTTTACTCGATAAACATTATAACTTCCATGCTCGGTTAACACTAAATTCCTACGACACAATTTGACTACTCGGTAGACACTGAGATGCTCGGTAGATACTATGAAGTACAGTGTAAACTACTGAACACTTCTAATCTTGGTGAGTGTAGGAAACTGAGTGTTGAGCTTGGTAGCTATATTGATATAGATAAGTGTTGTCACTAATGGAAATAATAACTTAATGCCAACAATCTCCCCCTTTGGCATTAGTGACAAAACACTTATAAGCCAAAACATATGTACATAACCTGAGTCACTGAATTTTGGTTTTTCAAAATTGATCTTTGTAGAACTCTTTGTAGGTCTGCTGCATATGCATTTCTACATATATCTTCTTGATGACTTATAATGTATATACAAATATACTTATGTACACATGCTAACTCTATTGAATGCTAACTCCCCCTTTCACTTATACTGATAACTCTCCCCATTTATTATGTCGAATCTCTCCCCCTTTTTGACAATAATGCCAAAGGACTACATATATAGTTTATATGGTTACACCAAAGTGAGATAGAAAATCTTGATGTACCTTAAGGATGGTGGCAAAAGTATTATCCCAAGTCTGCTGCAAAATTTGACATGTGGAGAGAGCAATTTGAACTTCTGCTGATAATTGGATCATGTGATCAGCCACTGAGAAGTTCCGATCTTGGACCAATGTTTTGCAATGAGCAATATGTTTCTACATTGTATCCATGATAGGAAGGATCATGTTCTGGATGTCTAATAGTGTAGATCGGATCCTTGCTTCCTCTCTCAATAGTTCTGCCTGCACATCTGCCAGATATCTGATTTTGGTGTGATGGGAGATTGTAGAGGAGGAGTCCACCTTTAGCTTGGATGCACTTGATTACATATCAATGTCAATCTTATTTAGCTTATCCTTTATTTCTTTAGTAAAACCAGAAACATCACAAAGTTTGGCAAAAAGTGATGTTGCATTATTAAAAGAATTTTCAAAATTACCCAAAAGTGTGGACAATTCAACTTGCTTGATTGCTATCTGTTGAGCAATATGCTCTAGCACCTTGTCATCAAATTTCCTTTCAGCCTTTTCAATTAGTTTCTCTTGTCCGGAAGGATCTTCATTAAATTTCTGTATTGCCTCTTCTAACTGAATCAAAATGTGTTGAGTGGAATCTACTTCAACACCTATAGCTTCTGTAATTATATCCTTGGAATTCTCAATTATTATGTACTCCTTATCCCTTTCAAACCTTAAGTGCTTCTGCGTAGCTTTCATCTCTATGAGTTGATTGGCTAACCTCATCTCTTCAATGGTAGCAGTGTCATAGTCAATCTTTGGTATTACTATCTCTGTGTCTAAGTCAATATCTTCTTTAATTTCCTTTCCAGTGATCAGAAGTTTTAATGGATGCTTTTTTTTGACTTTTGTGATTATTGGTTTGACCTTTGGAATACACACAATAGTGGAGATAGAAGGGCTTAGTAGTCAAAAATGGGATAGGACTTAAGGATTGAATGCCAATAGAAGTACTAACCAGATCAAAAATTGAAACACTTCCCAAAAATGGTGTCACACTTGGTAGAGTACCCATAGTAGTATCTAAACTGATTGGAGTTGAAGTGGATACAGATAATGCTAACGAAAATAAAATTGTAGAACTTACTGGAATTGACGGAGACAAAATTGTAGAACTTACTATTGCACTAACTAATGGTGAAGGAGCTAAGGAAGCTAACTTGGTAGCTGAAGAAGTGATAGGCAACTCGGTAGATAAAGTGCTTGGCACTTTTGTTTCAGATACCTGGAGCTAGGAGGTAGCTAGTGAAGATTAAGCAATTGAAGTGACTGTTGTTCTCACAATTTCACTTGTAGAAGCTATCTCCATAGTAGATTTAACAGTCTTTGGTGGAGAGTGAGGAAGGGATGCAATAACTGCTACTGCAATTCTTTCCTGGTCATCTTCATCTTTTTCTTCCTCAAGTGCTTCTTCCTCCTTGTCTTCTTCCTCTTTTTCTTTCATTCGTGCATGCAGCTCTCCTGGTGTAACTATGATAGATGGAGTGTTATCAAAATCATCATTGTCACTACTATCATCATCCTTAATTTCAATAGGATCATCTGATGGCTTCCTGAGATGATATGCATCATTCCAAACATCTGTAGCATTTTTGACAACTGATTCAATGTCTTTTAATAATATAAGACAAGTATTGAATCTCTTATTCATTCTTCCTTCATGATCTTTCAATGCCTTTTTGACTTCTACATCTATCAGACTGGGTACTAATTCCTTCAATTTTTGTTCAAATATATCTTTGACAGTTTGTACCGTGTTCTCCCATCTAACTTTTATTTTTTCAAGAAGTACTACTACAATTTGAGATGCAAATTGATCAGGAGAGAATTTCCAAGTTCCTAACTTTTCCATTACCAAGTCTTCAATCTCCTTTTGTTCTGTAGAAGTCTGAGTTTCATATTTGAGAGCTTTAAAATTGTTGATACCTGCTCCAATCCTTAACTATTTTAGCCTTTCCTCAAATGTGAGTGGAGGCCAGACAAGTATAGTTTCCTGCTTGCCTTTCCTAGTTCTCCTAGTGAATACTACAGTTGGTTGCTTCTGAGGTTTCGTGATAGAAACCTTTCCTTTCTTCTTTGTTGGTTCCTCTTCTTTTTCAAATTCATATTTTTCACCTTCTTCTTCTTCTTCTTCTTCATCCTCTCCTTTACCTTTAGTAGGTATTAGAGGGCCAGTTGCAGTTTTCAATTTTGCTATCTTCCTCTTGCCTTTGCTTATAGCCTTGGGTAGCTTGATTTCAAGCTCAATTCTAGCCTTTGCTTCATCATAAGTGCCAAAGTCAGGAAGCTTAGGATCTAAAGGCTCATTCACCAGTGCTTCAATAATATCCCTGGTTTCATCAATATTGACCTCATAAGGAAGAGGTTTCACCCATGCAACTCGGGGTCTGACTACCTGAATGTATACTCTATCACAGTCAACCATGAAGCATACATCATCTTTGTAGTCTACAACCAATTTTGGTGGAATTCAAAACCTGTTATTCATTCTTTCCTTGAAATCTTCAAAGTAATTATCCATAACCTTCTCAAAGTTTTCACCCATCTCAGCAATAAACTCATTAATCTGATATAGAATTGGGGTGTCTTTCCTCCATACAACTGAGCCCTTAGATGGAAAGAATTTTTGAACATAGAAAAATAAACAAGTTAATAGGGAGCCAAATTTACAGGGATTATTCTTTGAGTTCCTTATGATGTCCATGTTCTTGTTCAATTATTTCAACAATAATTCTGACAGATCAAATTCTAGATTTTTCTTCACAATCTTGAATGCCAAATCCACGGCCTCACAGGGCACACTATTCAAACGACTAGAGCTATAAATCTTGTGAGCAATGACATGAATGCCAAACCTTAATTCAACATCAAAAATAGTGCTAACCTTCAAACCTCTACCATCCCATTCAGCTAGGGTTTTCTTCTGAAGTTCATCCTGACCTAGGGTTTTGGTAGTTTTGGCTTTGCTGAGTATGGGGAGATCAATAATCTTATGAATCATCTTCTTGGTGATTAATACTAGCTGCTCTAACCATAGTTGACCATTGTGAACACGACTGAGTATGTACCTGATCCACTTAATCTGGAAACTTTTTGGCATATGCGAGATATGGGTTCATCCTTTGGTCTCTAGATGCTTATGCTCAGGTTTCAAAGAGCCATCAACACTCATTTCTCCTAGGGCATTGTCCATTTCTAGGTTTCCAATCTCTTGAATAGAACATCTAAAATGTGTATGAATATCGTTTATGAGGAGTACCTTTGGTGGAATTTGGGATTGAGCTCCATTAGGATCAAGTGACTCTGTAATGGCCGAAACACTTTTGAAGTTAGGAACTTTCCATTCTACACCCTTTACCAGCATCTTTGAACCCTTCTTTTCCTTGCTACTGTTGCTACTTCCGGATGTCATCATTGCTCAGTAGGTGTAAGAAATTTTTTTGAACAAATTCTTTGCTAGAAAATTGCTTAAAATCACTTGGAATTTTCTTGAGTGCACATGGAAATCTCTTAGCTCTGAAATCATGGTAAAGAATGAAATAAAATTTTTCCCTTTTGACAAAAATTTTTCCATAAATGTTTGGTATGAAAGTAGCTGCGATGACATAATGCTTGGCAGGCTGTCATTCATTCACTTGCTCAGTAGAAGCTTGCAACTCGGTGATCGAACAAAACTTTTGTTACTCCTGACCTAGCTCGGCAAGGTCTTCAACTAACTTTCCTTGGTAGATGCAACTCGACAAAGGATACACTTTCTTTGATCCTTATGTATCTGGAATACTAATTTGATCATTTTTCTTTCTTTCATTTGGAACTGCTTGAGATGTCACTTGAAGATGCAGTTCCATATCCTTGTTTATGGATTTAACTGGAAATGGTGCAATCACCCACTTCTTGAGTGACATGGCCATCATTTGAACTGTTCTGCTCGGTAGATTCAGGAATCCATTGTTTCCTCATCTACTTCTGAATGCTATTAGCTTTAGCTTTCTTTTCATCTTCAACTCTTCCTATATTTATGCAATTCTTGGCTATATGACCGAGTTCAGTGCATGTATGACATCTTACTGTTGTATTTCTTTTTCTCAAATGATGCCTTCAACAGTCTTTGCCATTGTGTCCATATTCTCCACAATAATAACATTTGCATCGTGTGTTGTAATCCCATTCAAAGAATGCCTTAACAAGTTGTTCAGCTAGATTGAATGATTTGGATCTACATTGGAATGCCTTATGACCATGCTTCTTGCATTTGTGACATTTGCTTTCAAATTTTGATTTCTCCTTGCATTCATTAGCTTTATGACCATGTTGATTGCAATTGTAGCATTTACCATTGAATTTACCTTTTCCATTGATCCAAAATTTGTTTGATGTATGACCTAACTTACCACAGTGATAGCAAGTAGGTCTTTGATTCCTCCGGGCACCTTGTGTGGAGGTTTCACCTTCTTCCTTATATCCAAGACCAGCTTTACCTTTTTGTCTATGACGATTTTGCTCACTTTGTTGATTTAATTGATTCATGTCTGGTTGATATTTCATTATCCTTTCATTAACTTTCTTTTCAATGATTAGGTCATTTTCCAAACTTTCATTGATTTGTCTTTCAGATCTCAAGTCACTTTGTAAACTTCATTGATTTGTCTTTTAGTGATTAAATCATTCCTTAGGCTTTCATTTTCAGATCTTAGATTCATAATTTCTTCATTTGCATTAGATAGTTGATCTATAATATCTTCATGCTGAAGGGATTAATTTTGAATTTCATTGTTCCTAGATTCCAAATCTTCTATAGCCTTGTTTCTTTGTTCCAAAATCTCACACATTCTTAATGACTGAATTTCTTGTTCTCTTTTCAATTTTCTTACTTCTTCTTGTAGAGAGCCATTCTTTCCTAGAAGTTCTTTGATTGCTTCATTGCCTTCATCTAAAGTGCTTAATGGTAAAAGGTCTTCAATCTTTTCTTCAACATACTAATGGTCATTTATTTGTCTTGCAAATTCCTTCCTTCTTTTCAGGGATTGGGAAAGATGCTCCTTTGCTTCTTTGATTTGAGCCATGGCCATTTCCAGATCTAGCTTTTCATTTTCAATAGCTTTGTCAAGTCTGAATATCTCCATTGTCTTTGATCTTTTCTCAAGCTGTCAAACTTTATCTTGAGAACCACAAAAGCTCTGATACCAATTGTTGGAAATATTCAAGATATGATAGGTTACTGAGAGGGGAGGGGTGAATCAATAACTTCAATAACTTTAAAACAATTCAGCACTTTAATCATATATGTTATTCACCATTCATTCATCTAATCTATTGCATGTATGAGAGATCAAACATTCATAACACATGTACACAGTGATTTGGTGACCCAGAAACTTTCCAAATAGAAAGCAAAACTAGGGTGGGGATGATACCCACAAAACTTCAATACTGTAGTATAAAGTTGGCTTGTTAAGGATTACATTGACCACTTCTAGTGATCTGCCCTATTAGGAGCACAAAGGACTGCTAGGTCCACCTTGTTAGAGGGTTTACAAACATACAATGAAGTATGCACTCGGTTAAGAGATTTACAAAAGACTGTTAAGTCTACCTTGTTAAAAGATTTAGAGACTGGTTCACCTGTTAGGATGAAACAATAGATTTGACTTACAACTTGATTGTTGATTAGATCCTTGAAGTACATATCACCTCTTGTGATTAATGAATCTTTATTGGTCCTTGTTGACCTTGCTGAGTATTTTTCTCTGTTGCTGATTTGCATTTACTCTTCTCAAAACATTATATGTCTATTCCTTAATACTCTCATCCATACATTGTAAATGATATAATACATATATATATATATATATATATATATATATATATATATATATATATATATATATATATATATATATATGTGTGTGTGTGTGTATATATATATATATATATATATATATATATATATATATGTATATATATATATATAGATATATATATATATATATATATATATATATATATATATATATATATACATATATATATATATATACACACACATATATATATATATATACATATATATATATATACATATATATATATATATATATCATTTTAATAATTATAATTACAAGGTCAGCTAAAACACAAGTGAAAAAAATATTACTGAGTCGGCCCAATAGTAAATAATTCGGGTTCACTGAATTGACTCGGTGACCTTCTGATACTCGGCATCCACTGCATTGCTTGGCATCATCATGTACTCGGTAGAAGTGAAGGCTTGGTCCATACTAATCACTCAACATAGTTTTGAACTCGATGACCACTAGTAATTCGGTAGATGTAGTGTTGCTCGATAGATACTACACACTGAGTTTACCTTACTTTACTCGGTAAACATTTTAACTTCCATGCTCGGTTAACACTGAATTCCTATGACACAGTCTAACTACTTGGTAGATACTGAGATGCTCAGTAGATACTGTGAAGCTTGGTGTAAACTACTGAACACTTCTAAGCTCGGTGAGTGTAGGAAACTGAGTGCTGAGCTCAGTAGCTATACTGATATAGCTAAGTGTTGTCACTAATGGCAATAATAACTTAATGCCAACAACAAGTTCCAAAGTTTATGACTTGTGAGACCACAAGGTTGGCTCCAATTTTAGAGTTGTGATACCATTTTCCTTGGTATTTCTCTATTATGAACAACAATATTGTATTTCTTTTGAAGCATTTTATGCTACACAGCCATCTCTTTATGTATTTTCTAAGTTTTGATATACAGATGATGTATTAGTTTCAATGAGATTAATGAAAGAGATTCATTTCTTTTAGTTCCATTCTAATTCTCATTTCCTTCCTCTGTTATTTGCAATCTTTTGTGTTTAAGAATGAAGAGCTTAAACTCATTTCCAATCCTTTAAGGTTGTATGTCTAGATAAACTTGTTGTTGGAACAAAGAAGCCAAGTAAATACTTGTTTACATTGATAGGGTTGTAGGTTACACCAGGAAGATTTCACAATAAGTATGAGAGTTTTTATGAAGATTAATGTCTATTTGCAAGTTAGATAGATAGATCAGATGTCTAGATATACAAATATACTTTAGGTGTCCATCTGTATGTTAAGGTTTAGTTGATGCCCAATGCATAAGGGACTAGTCAGCTTAGAGATTGCATGTTCTCTATTGTTGCCTACCCAGGTTATGCTGAGATCCAAATTATTAATTGAATATCTTTTCCCTTTATGTATAAGATTTGAAAGAGTTTTCCCTCACTTGGTTTATCAGGTTCGTGAGCTTTGTTATTAGCTATTTCACACTCATGAATGCTTGCATAAACATAGAAGATTAAGGGGTTTTATCTGCTATTGAGATTCAATTATATGCCTTTACACTAGTACCACATAAATAATCTAAGGTCCACCTGCCTAGGTCTAACAAAGCCTTAAGAAGAAGAAGGAATTATCCTTATAGTTGGCCCAAGATTGCAGTCAAGTGCATCCATCATAGAAATTTGCTAGCCTTAGATGTATTGGTCTGCTTTCTTGATTATTTTCAAATCTATTAAATCAAGAGCCAACACAACTATAGGGCAATAGGAAACTATAGATAGGGCCCCACCATTATTCTATAGGGGGAGGCCCTACTATCTCTAGGTCGGAATTAGTGCCTACCATTTTGGCCCTACTATACTATCTATAGGTCTGGTGCATGCAGAGGCCTGTCGGGGACATTTATGTAGGGGCCTACCCTACATGCACAATTGCTCCTCCATAGAACCATAAAATAGTAGGGGGAGCCCATACAATAGTAGGGGTATGGCCTTATAATAGTAGGGACCACACTCGACATTTCTTCCAAATTTCCCTGTTAAAGTGCACGTGTCCATTCTTTGAAGCAGATCTTGCCCACATGTGTGTGCACATTATTGGTACTCGATCCATAGAATTGACGATCCCTACTCCTTTCACTTTATTCCATGAATGAGGACTTTATTCCACACACGGGGTCAATCAAGTGAAATCCCATCTTTGTTTAGTATTTGAGAGTGAAATGATTGGTGACTTAACCAATTAGATTTAATACATAACATTGTCCCCTACTATATATCAAAGAGAACCCCCTCCTCTAGAGAAAAGAGGCACCCCTCCCTAATATTAGAGAACCAAACCTTACTATTTAGAAGAATCTATCCCCACCCTCTACCTCATATTACAAGGGGGCCACCCCTACTATTATAAAGGGGCCACCCCTTATCTTTTGATCATCAATTATTGAAATCAAGGGACATGTTAAGTATGGAAGGAATGCCCCTCATCTTTTGATCATCCGCCAAAACTATAGATAGTAGGGGGTTGGTCCCCTACTATCTATAGTTGGGGCATGTTACATATAGAATGTGAACCTTTAAAATAGTGGGCAACTCGACCTATTGCATCAGCCATAACAGCCCCAGTACAAAAATTCAATGATGCTCCAGTACAAAAATTCAATGCCTGCCCTTACACCACAAAAGGATGGAAAGATGCATGGAGATTTTAGTGAATTAATGGAATAGTTACCACCCTATAGAATGAATTGGAGAAGGCACTCAACTTTTCTTCACTGGGTGGGTGGGGTGTATGCCATAAACACAACACAAGCCAATTGAGGATTATGATCCAGCCTTCCTATCTAGATCCAGCTTCCCCCTACTATTGTATGGCCTTTTATGGTGATTCTATATGTAACATGCAAACTTGAGGTGCATGCAGAGTTCCTCGTCGATGAAGGGGGTGTAGGCCAAAAGATTTATCCTAGGAAGATATAGTTGGGGGTGGGCATGTGCCCTACAGGCCAAATCCCCTACCCACAATAGGCCCCTACAATAATATACCTCTGCACTAGAAGCCCTACCAATGAATAGAGAGCAGATCCTTTAGAATAGTAGGGGGCTAGGGTTATCAGATGCCCTACTATTCTATTATTCCCTCCCAACCATTTCTATAGGCTATGGGGTGGGGGGGAGTGAAAACTTTGCCATAGAGTAGTAGGGCCCTACAATTTTATGGGCCAAATTCTCTACATAACATGCCCAAGTGGGTGGCAATGCAGGGTGGCCCTATTATGAGATTATACCCCCCCACCCCACCCCACCATTTTGATAGGCTATAGGCTGTGGTCCCTACTATTCTAAAGGGCATTCTTGTTACCTGAAGCAAATTGCATCTCGGTGAAGTGGGATGAATCCCCATCCCATGAGAAGAGAACCATAGATGATAGGGGATCTGGTACTAGTTGTTGCTAGTAGGGGCACTGTTCCACCCACCCATTCTCCCTTCCCTGATAAAACTACTAATGGTAGGTAGTTGGGATCGAATGTTGAATAGCGAGGGTGAGAGGCCCCCAACTTTCCTCTGCACCACTATGCCGAGAATAGAGTTCCCCCCAACTATCATCCACCCAACACCAGGATGGAGAGGAGGGGCCCCTGGGTTTTGATAGTTGTGGGAGGCTATCTAATCTATAGTTTCCCCCTCTGGCTTGAGGAGATTCCTAAGGAACCAATAGGCACTCGCCCCCCTTACCCCTGCACCACCCCCCACCAAAAACTAGTAATCTACCTCTACACCACCCCCCCCCCTTTAAATAATTCCCACCCTACTGCCCCATAATAGTTTATTCATTGCCCCTATCACCCAAAAATTCATAAGCCCAATAGGCAGATTGATTGTTGGGTTCATGGGGAAAAGAAGAGGATAGTCTAGCATCCCTGTCGATGAGCATCCAAGCTGAGGCAACTTCAACCTGGCCAATCCCAAACATGAAGTGAAGCCTTTCTAATCAATCAACATCTTGCTAATGAACACAACCTAGCCTATGCTCTCCTCTACTTGGGCAGGTTGGGATGGCCCACTAGAATAGTGGGCCAAACCAAGGACCAAACCACCAACCTTCACCTTCGATCAATTGGCTCACCTCCTCTGCATCAACTCATTCCCTCATCAACCCCAACCAACCCTGATGAACCCTAACACATTCCCTTCATTGGCATAAACAAATGAATCAATTGGCCAATCAAGCCATCTCCAGGTTCTAGCTCATGCCAATTCTATAGCGAATAGCTTAAAGACTTGGGCTGCTTGTAGCCCTTTCCTTTCAATCCAAGTTGATGGATTCCTCAAGGCCACCAAGTTGATTGATTCAACCACCAACCAAACCCCATCTTCTATACGTAACATTTATGCCCGGCCTTGGTGTACGGCCCACCTATCCCATTACCTGTCCATTCCCATTACTCTAGCCTACAGAATGGTATGGGTCATGTCAATGGGATATTCTTCCTAGCTCGATATTTCCCACCCTTCTTCTTATTCTAGCATGTGTGGGGCTTCTTGGGGTAGCAGGGTGGCAATAGTTTTCTTGCTCAAATAAGAACTATAGTTTCCCACCCACCACATGGTCCCACCTACCCTTCTCTAATGCTATATCCACATGCCATAGAATATTCTATTATTCTAGCAAGCTGATGTCATTACCCACTCGACCTCAGGCTTTAGCTACCATAGAATTGTAGGGAAATCGACCACATCTAGCAAATTAAATTATATACCAATCCTCATCTCATGAAGGTGAACCAACAAAGAAAGATCAATATTGTGCATCTTGGATTGAATAGTCCAACTTAGGGAAGGTATAGGTAGTAATAGTTCCAAAGCTGGCAACAAAAAAATTTATAGAGGTGATCTCAAACAAAATTTATAGAGGTGATGTCAAACATATGCAAAAAATCCTATTTTTGTAGTTGCTTCCTATGCAATATGCAATATGTTCTAATATGATCCTCTATTAGTTCCTCCTCTGTTTGATCTAATCCCCTCTCTTATTCACTAGATGATCTACCTTCCCTTCTTCCCCTTATCCTACCCTTAGCTTCGTGGCTTTAGTTGTTTTTCCTTGCCCACCCATATAAATTGTAGGGGGCTATGCTCGTGTATATGCATTGGTTGCTTTTGGTTCTCAATCTCGACGTAGAAATGTGCATGCAAAAGGGGTGCTTTTAGCTTATTTCCTATGACTAGATACTTTTCTCTTGGCACTACTTCTTAGACAACTTTATTGCTAAACTTGATCCTAATCTGTTGGTATTGGATCTTGGTCTGTAGTGACCAACCAAATCACTAGCACCTAAGGACACTTCTTAGCCATGGCCTTTGCTACCTTATATGCTATTCACTTTTCCCTATGAGGTAGGTGCAGAGGAATTTAATCTACACTAGATATGCACCTAGTCCTGCTTTTACCTTGGCTTATTCCTTTTATGCTAGTAGATCAACTGGATAAAAGAATTTCATTGCAACCTATACTTTCTATGCCCCCACTTCCTCTTATATGGTAAATTACATAGCTAGTGCAAGCGATTCCCTTTTTGCATAAAAACCCATTTCCATTTAGCCGATTCAAGATAAGGTGCCTCTGATAAACTTTGGTTTCTTCTTATTGCTACCCCGTACCCTTGTCCTTGTTTCCTCCACTATAGTTTTTCCTTAAAAATTAGGTCAGGCACCTACAATTTTATGGGCTGGTGCAGACTAGTTACGAATATGTTGGTTCTAGCTCAAGATCTAATGGTGCTCAAGCCTATAGTTGTAGTGGGCACTACTTATTTATACACCTTTGCCTACAAAATCAACCTCTACTGCTAGTGCCCCATAGGGTCCCTCTAGTAACAAAAGCTTTTTCTAGACCATAGCCTCTAGGATGTACAGATATTGATATATGGGCCATATATAGATAAGGAATTGAACTTATATGCCCCATTAGAATTTTAGGGTAGGGAATGGCCAAACATATGAAAAATACTAACTCTTAATCAATTGCAAATAACTACTTCTTCTGCTTTTTCTCGATCAACCAATTTTATCTTTGGGTCAGCAACAGAAACTAAGTCAATAAGGTCGATCAAAAATTGGGTTGCTAGCCCCATAGCCCTACTATTCTAAGGTAGGTCGTGTGTGGGCTAGAATTGGAGGAGGGCTAGTAGGTTGATTAATAGTAGAGGTATCTCAATTATTCAACTATAATTGGGGGGGTGGGGACTAAAGTCTCACCCTACAAAATAATGGCAATGTTCATGAGGGGATTATAGATATAATTCCCATTGAATGTGCCCATAGGGGCCCACCCAACTACCATTATCTTCCTCATGCACACCCTTTCCTATGATTCTTAATTAATTTTGATGAAATATCCCACCTTGCTGCCCAACTATGAGTGGGTAGGCCCTTACTATTCTATAGGCTAGTTAGTTCTAACCCCACACACACCCCTACTATTCTATCTATGGGCGATACTTTTGCCTATATAATGGTAGGGATCAGCCACATGCCTATAGAATAATGGGCATGCAAGTTCCCTTCTCCAATTAATAAGCTCGCTAGCATAGCAGAACCCCCTAGCTGCCCTACTATTCTTGGGGCCCTTCTCTAATAATTACTCAGTTCATAACTATACCCCAACCCTCAATCAAGGCCTACTAGCCCTTTATAAAACTATATATCTATGTGTGTGTGTGTGTGTGTGTGTGTGTGTGTCTGTGTGTGTCTGTGTGTGTGTGTGTGTGTGTGTGTGTGTGTGTGTGTGTGTGTGCATGTGTGCGTGTGTGTATGTATGTATAGATAGATATATAGATATGTATATATATCTATATATAGATATATATATACCTATATATAGATATATATATATATACCATATATAGTATTATTTTAGAGACAGGGTTGCGTGAACACGACCCTACTATTCTATGGGCCACAGTAGGAAAGGGAAAATTCATGATGGTAGTTGCCCCCAGGCCCCTAGGCCCAAGATTTTAGGATTCATAGCAAAATAGCTAGTCGTTAGTAGAGTAGAGGGATTTACGTAATTAGATACTGGATTTTGGTAGAATGAGATACTGGTCGAAACAATAAGGAAGAACACTGGGAATAAGGATAGTTGGTTAATTGAACTCCCTATCTATATATGGGGGGTCTTCACAAAAGATGTATGCTTCTGTTTTATCACTGTTCATTGGATTGGCCAATCATAACAGAACAACACTAACATCTGAATATCCCAGCTATAGATCATTGCTTAGCTATGGATGCCGTATCAAAGCAAGCACCATTGACCAGACTTTCTCTCTCTCCCTTGGAGCTATCATCTATCGAAGGACTGGAATAAAACTCCAGTAGTCACTATTAAACCCACCACATCGTGCTCAAATAGATCCCACTGGCTTATAACCCATAGAATTGTAGGTCCCCCGCCTTTAGAATAGTAGGCAATCAATATTAATCTAGTAGGGGCCCTTTACAATAATAAAACAATAGGCAATAATATGTTTGGGGGCCCCCTAGCCCCCTATAATTTTATGGTTATGGGCTATAATTTTAGGGAACCTATAATTTTATGGGGGGCCCTAGAATTTTATGGGAGTCCTTTTCCCCTATATTTTTATGGTTATGGGCTATAATTTTAGGGAATCTAGAATTTTATGTTGCCTCTAGCCATTTTATGAGCCCCCCAAGCCTAAAATTTTATGGTATGGCCTAGCCTAGCCTCATAATTTTTAGGTATGGGCCCTAAACATATCCCTAAACTAGCCCTAGCCCTAGAATTTTTAGGTTAGGTATGGCCTAGAATTTATGGGGGGCAAGCTATCATTTTAGGTAGGGATGCCCCATCCTATAAAATTATAGGGATAGGGCCCATACCTAACCTAAAATTATAAGGCTAGGGCTAGGCTAGGGGTAGGGCCCTATCATTTTAGGTAGGTATGCCCCATCTTATAAAATTATAGAGATAGGGCCCATACCTAACCTAAAATTATAGGGCTAGGGCTAGGCTAGGGATAGGGCCCCCTATAATTTTATGGGCTATAATTTTAGGTAGGTAGGTATGGTATGGGCTATCAAGGGTAAGGGCCTATTATTTTATTGTGCCCCCAAATAGATTATTGTAAGGGGAGGGGAGCCTATTATTGCATATTATTTGATTACACCCCACCTTGCCTTTATAATGGTAGGAAGATCCCTACCCTATATTTTAAGGGAAGGGCCCTCTTATTATATTATTTGGGTTCAAATTTTGCTCATAGAATTGTAGGGACTCCCTATACTATTGATCCAGCAAACTCAGCTAGACTTTGGATCTATTGCAGGGTCATAGGTCCTAGCTATGCTTTTACCTTTACAACTTACCCTGCAACTAGTACCCCTACCATTCTATAGGCAACCATGTAATTGTTATAAGGTAAACAATTGAACCCACCATTAATGCTACCTAAGGTGAACCCTGGGTTCTACAAAAATTTGGCTTTGCCTTTACCAAAGCTCTTGATGTTGTAGGATTGTTGAATGCTTTAGGTGGATAAATTGCTACCCTACTATTCTCAAAGTCCCAGCAAACCAGTTTGACTACTTTTGTAAAGCATGGAATAGGAGCCTCCTTCCTAAGTTCCCACTTTAGTTTGGGAATAAAGCTAGTCTCTGTCAAACTGGTTCATATGCATGCTAGTGCTAAATGTCCATTGAATCAACTAGCTTTGCACTTGGAGGATATGATGGCTATGTGGAATTGTGCAAAAGGAATACCTATTTTCTTCCCATCCCTACCCCCATGGAAGTGATGGGACCTCGAGACTGATTTCATTTAGTATTTATTTGGTTACCTAGAGCATGATAAGGCATGGGAACACAAATTGACATTAGGATGGCATGGAACATTCAAAATAATTAGAAAATTACTAAAATCCATCCACCTTTTCTGAATGCCCATAGGGGGCGCATGGCATCAATTATTCATTGTTGGCTTTCATTATCTGTTGTAGTATCCGTTGTGTCTCCTAAAATTCTATGAGGTAGGGGCCATGACATATTCTTTTTGGACCATCCCATCCAGTATTATGTATGAAAGATGTAGCCTATAGAATAAAAGAAAGGCACTTCATTACACGATTGTTTCAGTGAAGTGAGCCTATATTTTAGTGGGTGTAGGATGCTTAAAAAGTGTTGCTACAATACTACAATCAATAGGGGTGCTAGCCTACAATCAATAAGGTTGTTTAAAAATTGTTTCCTAGGGCTGTTGCCAACCTACAATCAATAGGGCTACTACCTACATTCTAGAGGGGTGCTACCTACAATAAATAGGGGCATCCTGTGATGCTTCCCCTATATATTGAAGGCGTATGGTCTAAAATCAATAGTAGGGGTAGGGGTAGGGGCCCCCTTTGCCTATTATTGTAGGGGTCCCCCTTCATATTATTGTAGGGGTAGGGCCCATGCATGCATAATGGAGAATGTTGCCCATCCCACTACATGTGACGTACAGATGTGCACTTCTAAGCCTCTACTATTTGCATCTATAGTAGTGTGCATAGTGGGGCAATGAATAAGGAAGGTGAAGTGCGCACCTCTTAGTTTGTTCAGCTCAGTTTGGTCTCAATGGTTAGGATAGAAGGGCCTAGGATTAGCCACTGGCATTTACTAGGTCCTCGCCTGGGTGCCCCTAATGTGTTGAGCAATTTGCATCCATCATTATTAAGTACACATTGGTTCGCAAGCCTCCCCACTTCTCAAGACCTTTAAGAAAGAAAACTAGGGGCAACCCAGGGTAAACTAGTAGATTAATGGATATATATGGGGCCCTACTATTCTATGGTGCCCCACCCTATGTAACCCCTACCAGCCCTAGCAGCAAGGCCCCTACAATTTTATAGGACCCCACCCCCTACCCCCTACCATAAAATTTATAGGATAGGATAGGCCCCCTACCCTAGCCCCCTATAATTTTATGGGCCCTATCCCTAGCCTAGCCCTAGCCCTAGAATTTTATGGTTAGGTATGGCCTATAATTTTATGGGGGTGAGCTATAATTCTAGGTAGGCTAGGTATAGGATAGGCCCACTAAAATATAGGGCCCTACCCCTACCCCCTACAATTGATAGGATAGGATAGGCCCCCCACAATTTTATAGGGTTCCATAGTGGGGAATCTGCCCTACTATATATAAGAAACTATATAGTCGGTGCTCGACTATAGTTGCCTATATATAGTAGGGGTTGTTTAGTCTAGTCTAGTTATAATACCTATCGTATCGAGTGGCCTTATTGCCCTATTGAAAAACTATAGTTGTGGTGCATGTGGATACAGGGCCCCTATGCACAATTCTATGGCCTTATTATTCTAAAGGGGGCCCTGACTATAGTTGGCAATCACAGCTCCTTTTTATATAGTTCACAACTAAACTATAGGCCTACATTGGCAACCACTTAACTAAATGGTCAGTGTTGGCCCTTACCATTCTATAGATATGGTGGGAGGATCCCATAAAATAGTAGGGAGCCAACTGTTGGCAATTGGAAGGAGGTTGGCAACTATAGAAGGGAAGGGGGGCCCACCTCTATCCTAGTAGGTAGTCCTATAGTGGTGGTGTAGGGGGACTAGTAGGGTAGGCCCTATACTCTATAGTGGGGAGAGTAGAGCACAATATATATAGTAGGAGGGGTGAGGGCCCTGGCCTGGGTGGAGGGGGAATAATGGGCTAGCCAGTTTAGATAGGGCTTTGGTAAAGCTATGCACCTGGTTTAGCCCGAAATTGAAAGTAGTCTTCTAGGTTAGCATCCATAAATGACATATCATTTTCCCTTTCAAATAAGAGCACATACCGGTTCAACAGGTTCAATGCCTACTTGAGCCATCCATTCATCTTGCACCAACTTAGCCCTAAAATTTGATGGTTGCACAATCATTCGATCCATCTTATCTAGCCCTAAAGGGCCTTTGCATGCACAATCATTTATTGTTACTGCTCTCCCAAAGCCCCCAACTTTCTCCCCCTTTCCCCTTTCCCCTTTTTAATATAGGGTAGGGGTAGGGCGGTCAGGATGGGTGAGAAGATATAGAGATTCTCATTGTCCCAATTGATTAGATAGAGATAGTCTATGAGCTGATTGGCCATTAATTTTTTGTAGCGAGTAGGGAGTGTGTTCGAGTGGAAGCCATTAGAGGAGTGCAACACTCTGCATGCATCTATAGGACCCAATCATTCATAACTTAGGATATAGCTAAAGTGTAACTAGAGTTTATTATCTCTCCTTCCTTTATCCCCTCATAGGGGCCCTCATGACTAGGGTTTCCACCTCTAGGTCCTCCCCCCATAGGGGCCCTTGTGACTAGGCTTTACACCTCCAACTCCTAGAGACACCAAACTTAGATTGCCTTGGAAATGGCATACTTGGTTGGGTGTTGAGGAACCATAAAAAAAAGCTAGGGCTTAGCTTATGAGATGAGGTGGACTGGGGTGTTCATGAGGATAAAGGCAAGGACACATGGAGCATAAAATTTCTATCTTGTGCCATGCAATATTCCATCTAATCAATCTCAATCTAGTATTCCCTAGAATAAGCTAGGCACCCTACCACTACTATAGCTGGCACTACTTGTTGTAGCAGATCTACCATAAGAGAAACAAGTTGTGGCTAGAGTACCTACCTCCAAACCAAGGCACTGCTCCAAAAGATATTGTGGAGTTCTACTCTATTGAACTAGGCCCCATGGGGGAGACCAGAGAACAACAGCTACTTCCACCATATGTTTTAGTGCTACTAGAATCGAAGGACTGGGTGCACTTGACCCTACCAAGGTGAGAAACACTAGAAGTAGCCAAAGTTAATCCAAACCACTATCTATAGTTGGACTTGAACCACCAACTATAGTTGATCAAGGAGCTACTTTGAATCAAATTTCCCAATTTCTAGTAGGGTGTTCTCTATACTCACAATGGCCCTAAAATAGATTAGTTTCTCCACCCTGAGTGTTAGAGCTTAAAGCTATCAAATGGTATTCTATTTTATTTTCCAGAGTAGCTATAGAGCTGCTTGTTCTAGGATATGAAAGTGATACTAACATACCACCAATCTTGGAGTGGGTCCACCAAATAATGGGATGCCTAAGGCTAACACCTCCTCATGGCTAGTAGCAGGGAAGAACACAACCTCATAATGTACTGGCAAGGAAAGATTCTAAAGGCCCCTATATTGCCTCTCTATGTGCTACAGCCAACTATCTATAGTTGGAATTGCTTCACCATCATGACTACAGATAGTTCGTTGGATGGTTGAAACCTTCCTTTCTGATTATAGAAAAGAGGGGGTGCCACCCAGGAAAAATGGTGATTACTTTCTTGCCCATAGAATTGTAGGGCCTGCCTAGTTAATAATCCAACCTATTCAGGGGTGAAGGACCAGGACTACCCGAATGAAAGGTCCTACCTGCCTATTATTTCTATTATTGTGAATAGTTCTAGTATTTGTTAGCAAAACAAAGGAGAAAGCAATAGAACCTTGCCCCCCATAGAATAGACCCACCTCCCTGCTAAAGGATAGGATGGATTCTAGTTTGTGGGAATAGTAGTGGCTCCCAAGTGCCACAAAATTTTATCTAGTGATTTCCAAAAAGAAAACAAACACCCAGCTAGATTGATTGCCTGATGGCCCCCTCTACAAATCCATGGAATTGACTGCTTTCCTAGGATGGGAATAGTGAGAGGGAGGACCTGAACTGACACCACATCGTAGAAAAATGGAGATATTGATCGATATAGCAGTGGCAAATCGATGCCATACACGACGACCAAGTGGTTTGGTAAAATCCAGTCATGAGTAATATATGACCATCACTGGTAGGTTCCATCCATTATAGAGTAGGGGTTTTGTTCCAATATTTTGGAGTTTAAATAGGTTGGTTCCTAATTTGAGATCAAAACTATAGGCCTCTCCCTCAACTCTCCCTCAATACCTAGGTTAGGGATCTCCTCATCCCTTTGTGAGGCAATCATGTGAGTTGATCAGTGGGTGTCTCTATCACTCCCACCCACCCACCCCACTATAATTCCCCTCCCTCCACCTAGCAAAATTGATGACTCATATGAGAAAATTGTTCTTGGACTAATTTTCTAAAAATAGAGAGGAAAGCTTCTACTTCCACCTTAGAATAGTAGGGGCCCACCCCGACACCTTCTCTTCCCCTTAGAATTATAGGGTAGGGTAGGGTAGGGGCCTTGGCCTTAGAATTATAAAGTAGGGTAGGGTAGGGTAGGGTGATACATCTTATCTAGGGGATCAACCTATAGACTTGTAGTAACCTAGGACTTACTTTCATTATTGGTAGGTTTCTATTCACTACTTCAATAGTGGATTTTCATTCTTGGTCCCTGGTCCCCCAACATCAACATATCTATTCAAATAATTAGGTTCATACCCATACCTTGTCACTTTGAGTTCCTCAATTTTTTATGGGCTACCTCATGCGTTGTTTCTATAGGCAAAAATTATCCTTATTAGTCATTAACTAGATGGCCCTATATAGTAAAGGGCCCCTATGCAAATATCACCTTGCATAATGGAGAGTCACCTTACCTTATTATAGTAGGGGGTATGTAAGGCGTGACCTATAGGGAAAACTAAAAATATGAGATGACTTCATCTTCATCCTATATTTATAAGGTGGCCAACTAGGCTATTAATCATCCTCATTGTATTTTTTCCATGTTAGTTTAATCCATCACTTATATTCTTCTTCCCATGGATCCCTATTTACTATTATTCTATCAAAGATGAATTATTTCATCTAGGAGTCTTATTTATAGACCTTTATTACCTTGGTTTTCGCATTCATCATTGGCAAATATCCTCAAAGACATTGGATTTTTATGCTTAGGGCAAGTTGATATGCCTATCTTTCAATCCTGGCCCCTTACCCCCCAGCCCCTTATAAATAGTAGGGATGCTCATAGGAGGTTGGGGTGTTTGGGAGGAGATGGGGGGACCCACTCAATCAATTCGTTGGCTTGGCCCCAATTTTCCATGGCAAGGTGTGGTGGGGTGACCTGGCCTACCTCCCTAGTTTGGGAGGAGGGGTATCATGTATATATATATATATATATGAACACAATTCAAACTATCGAGTGTTAATATTCTATCTTTCTCATAACATTCCTAAGGATTGAGTCCCCTGCATGTAGGGTCACAAGAGGATAGTTTTTGGATGGAAGGAAAGGTCACCCCTAGGTCAGATGGGGCGATCTCAGGGTCGTGGGGTCTCTCAATGAAATTAGAACATTCCTAATGATATAGCCAGGGTGATGAACTCTTTATTCTAGACAGACTAACTCATGACTAAGTGAGTCCCCCATACATGCACAAGGACAAAAGAATTTTTGGATGGATGGCAATAAAGGGCACCAAAAGGGAAGGAATAATAATTAGGGAAAGGGAGGAGGAATAATAATTAGGGAAGGGTCAGAAGGGAAGGAGCTACAAGAAGGTTAGTTGAGCTGGCTATCATGCTAGACCTACCTTTTTTCTAGCCGAATAGGGAAAGACAAGACAAGAGGAGATAGAGTGTTGTCGGGGAAATCCAGGGGCCCAAAGCTAGGAAAACTAAGATTGAGGGATGGTTGTATGGGAATGGAATATAACATATATAGAATAATTATGGAGGCAACCAACTAATCTACTAACACCCATAAAAATTATAGGGTCCCCCCATTATAGTTTCTTGTTAGAACTATACAACCGGCTTGTACTATTGTGGGCTTAATTGTGTGTCGTTTGTAGGCCCCTACTTCTCTATAGGCACCCACAAAATAGTAGGGGATAGAACTGGTAGCATTGGGTGAGGGAAACCCTCATCTTCATGCCCTACACCCGGCCCCCTACTCCCTACCCCCTATATTTATCTTCTAAGGATCAAGCTCATTCTGATAGGCAAGGTTAGGCCTATAGATAGTAGGGCCCACCCATATAATTTTAGGCCCCCTTACCTTACCTTATAATAGTAGGGGTAGGGGTAGGGCCCCTTCTAGATTATTGTAGGGGCCCCCAATTCTATATTATTTTAGGGGTAGGGCCTAGAATTTTTAGGAAGATGAGTGCCCTTACTAACCTGTGTTTCTCCAGTTGAGTATAGTGGCACTTAGTGAGGGCTCAAAGTTGCCAGGTCAAATTGCCTTACTGGCTATAGGCCGGCTTTAAATGTGAAAAACACCCCGATGCATGTGAATGCATAGGGGATAAATCAAAGTGATTCGATAGTTGTGCACCCTTATTCCCTTAGAATAGTAGGGGCCAAGAGAAGTCTTGGGCATAGCCAATTGCTAGCACCATCTATAGTTGGCCCCTACTATTCTATGGCATATGAAATCATAGGCCATGGCAGGGCAGTTCTCAGGTGTGTATGCTTTCTTTTGAGCATTGAACCTCTGCATAGGAGCCCCTTGCAATACTTATCATTTGAAGGGAGTTGCGATCAAGAATAGAAAGGTTGCTTGGGTCCTTCCTTAAAAAAAAAGGTTCTTCAAGATCAGCAATAGCACCATTGAATTGACGCCTTCTGTTTATCTGGTCACCATACCCTAAAATTTTATGGGCTAGGAGGCCCATAAAATTTTAGGGTGGTAGAGTCCACTAGCCAAGATTCCCTACAATGTTGCTCTACATTCGGCCCCTATAAGGAATCCCTACTATTTATAAGGGGTCGAGGGGTAAGGGGGCCCTACTATTCTAATGGGGCCAGTGCAGATGCAGGATTATTCCCCTAGATTATTAAGGGCCCACGCCCACAATTTCTATAGGGAGATAGTTTTTTTGAATGAAAAGGTTCCATGTTGATCAAAAGGAGTAGCACCCCACTCATTTCAAACAGTGAATTGGTCAAAGGCTATAGATTACCCAATAGGCCCCTACAATTCTATGGGTCTTACTTGAATAGAATGGAACTATGTAGGTCAAGAGGGTCTAGCATTCATGGTGATTTTTTCCTTTTCAAGCTTGTCATTTTTGCAGGTATAAGGAATGGTCATAGTAATGCCTATTTTTACCCTTGGTATAACCCCTATTATTCTAAAGGGGGATATTCATGATTGCTTAAAGAGCTAAGTGAATAGTCATTTATTTGAGCAGGGCCCAGAAAGATGTGCCTGAAGGAACAATGGTTTGTTTCGTTGGAGAACTTTGTCTATCTACCCTTAGTAATGAATACATGTCACTAAAGGCCTTCACTTTGTTGGGGGAGGAGATTCCACTTTACTCGCTGCTCCACTCCTATAGCAGCAACAATGATAGCCACAGTGGAAGCCGAAACAGGGGATGGAGTGGACCCTATTTGTTCTAATTTTTGGGAAACAGAGCCTATAGTTTCTAAGGGACTATAAATAGTTATTCCCATCAACTACCATATTTATTTTCTTATATTAGGCTACCTCTGATAGTTAGATTGGAATATGTAGTGCTAGGTAGTGCCATCGAAATAGGGCATTCTAAGTAATAGGTCTCAAGCTACATTTACTCATAGGTGGGAACAAGCTATGAGGCAGAAAGAAGCTAGAAAACCCTACAATTCTATGGGAGAAATTAGGGCATGAGGGTGGAGATTCCATAAGCAAGCCACAAGTAGAGTCTTTCAATATAAAAGGTTGTGGGGCAAAGATGTTTTCCCTATTTTGTAGTGATCACAGTACACATTATGAATATTTGGGGAGTCTACCCTTCTCACCCATAGTGATTATCCAATCTCAAGTCAAATGGCTCCTAGTCACAAGTGTGACTAAATGTGTAATCCCTATAGGAATCCATTCCTTGCCATAGATCTATGATTGAGGAGTGAACATTCAAGTTTAATGGAGTAATCCCTTCCTCTTGTGGTATCAACTAGTGCCTTCACCCATGGGGTGAGGACCCTATAGTAATAAGTGATTCCTAATCCAACTCAAATATATAGGGTTGGGTTTATCCTATTTTCATGCTATAATTGGTGGGATTGATGATGACCTTTCTTTGTGTTGATTGATCATTATTGTATGAGCTAATATACAGGGTGGTGTATACCTTTTCTAAATCGATGGCCAACACACAAACAAACAACAAGAATGAATATTATGTTTGTGATTCGCAACCTTCATTCAATGTAGGAAAGCCTTTCTTTCTCTTGTTCTTGCCACTCTATGCTTAGATTCTATATGTAACATGGAAACTTACAAGGGGAAGCTACTCTTACTTTTTGTTGGGTCAACCGCAGCATCAAAATGTTTTATCAATTCTATGACCCCTCCCGTATTGTTGAGTGTGTTGGTTCCCACTGCACCATGTGCCCAATTATTATAGATAGTTCATGTAAGGGTCATGGGTGCTCATGCAACACTTTGTTGAACTTTGTGTCGTAGTGGCCAACTGATTGCCTATGCACAATTCCTCCTAAATAGATTATTTAGAAGAAGCAGGTGGAAGGAATTATTAGTTAATTCCCTCACATTGACCCTACTATTCTAAAGGTCGATTGCCTATTATTGCAGGGACCTCGCATTGGGTGTCATGTCATCGCCCTACCCCTACTATTATAAGGTAAGGCAATATGTGCCCTTACGTTGTGTTTTCAAATGGATTATTTCAATCCTCACTACGTTCGTTGGCCAATAGAATAGTAGGGGCACCCCTTCCTTTAATGCATGTAAAGTAGCCAAATCTTGAATAAATGGGTTTAGTGTGCATGTAGAGTACCAATATTTACTCACTTAGTTGGGCTTCCTTCCCTTCCCTATGGTGTTGCACCCCTGTCTTTCATAGGGGTCAGGGTTCCTCACTTTCTTTGTTTGAAGATGACACACATTGGGAATGGGTGGGTCCCTATTGAGTGAAGTTTTTTGAATGATCTCTACGTAACACTTCATTGATACGCTTGCTTGTGGTTATGCCTAAATAATCACTACCCATGTCTTTACTACCTTGACCCCTCAACTTGACCTTACTTGGATGCACTGGCCGATTGATCTAGCCCTATTTTGATATCTTTTCATTGAGGTTCATCCCCTATTGTTCATAACATTCTTTTTAGGAGTGTGTCACCACTACCTGATGTTTGTAGGGGCCCCTGCATGTGACCCTAGGAAAGGGAAAGTGTGCTAGTGGATATGGAACCAAGCGAAGGGATGTCAACATGCTACTACTATATATCTTATTGGCTAAGGAGCAAGGACTAACTAAGAAATTGGCTCTACTCTAGCTTGCTTTTTTATTGATGTTGTAGGCTATGGCTATGTATCTAGATATTTCTATTGACCTATTATTAAATAATAGGATATGTTGCTACTTGCTTTGGTGTCAATTCACCGACTAGATATACTAGAAGATAGAGATGAATCAACCGCATTAACATTAGCCCCATAGAATAGTAGTAGTGTTCGAGCAATGGTAGTTAGGTGGTCTTTCTTCAGCTTCTGCATCTCCCTTATAAATTATAGGCCCACCCCTTCCCCTACTATTCTAAGGCTCTTCCCACTAGTAATTAGAACACCCATCCCCCCTAGTGAGCATGTTATGTATAGATGATCAAAAAGAACATGCCCTTATCTCCACCCCCCTATAGATCTATGGGGCCAGTATACATGCATTCGTCAATTATATTATACATGTAACATATCAAAGGATAGAGACTCAAAGTCAACTTTCTAAAAAAGGGTGTTCGCCATTATAATAGTAGGGCTAACAAACCATGGGATTCGCCCAATAGGTAGAAAGGTAGGATCACTACGTCAGTCATACTAGAGGATCTATAGGGAAGCATAAAGGCACCCTAAATTAGAGGTATAGGCTGCCTACTATTTTAAGGACCTGTTTGTGTATCCTTACATTACTTTGTAGTTTTAGAGTTGACCTGCCTTAGGCTATCTATAGAATGTAGGTGGGTGGTGGATCAATATGCATGTGAACTAGATTTGTTAGATTCCTTGGGTCCTTATAGATAGTACATTTAAGGTACATTAAAGGAAGGCTTTATTTTCCCTACTATATCTAAGGGCTTGCCTATGTGGGTCGAATATTAAAAGGTGGGAAATGGTCCAATGGCTTTAGGTGACACGATTGCTTAGGGGTGGGTCTCACAGCCTTAAGGATCAGTTTAGCCTTTACCATATGCCCCTATGGGCAAGAGGTGGGGTCCCCTACCTTATAGATGATGGGCTCCCCCAAGAAACTATAGGCCCTCATCTGCCCCTTAGAATAGTAGGGTGAAGGTGAGGGGGATAGTCTACAAATTTTATATACCACTACAATGCTCTCCCTCTCAATTTTGTCAAAATTCTATTAATAATGAGGCATCTGGGATTCCCTTAGATCTCTAGATAGCTTTACAATGGAACCAATGTTGTTAAGCATCTTCCTCTCCCTTACCCCAGAACTTAGGGTACGTCATAGATGACCCTCCTTGAGTCCCTGCCATCTCATTGGGCATAAACCCTACGAAGAGAAAACCACTTGGACCTGGTTACACTCCTATAGAATAGTAGGGAGAGTTAGATATCTAGGAGCTATAGAGACAAAGGGAGAGAAAGAGAATGAGTCCCAAATCTATAATGGGTAGGCAGGTGCTATTCTAAGAGGTAGGTCCCTAGAATTCTCATGGGCCTATAGACTATAGAAACAATGGGGTGGACTTATCCTCTATAGAATAATTTTAGGTAGGCCATTTATGTCCTATAATTATATGGATAGAAAATAGGGCCCTTAGAATAGTAGGGGGGGCAATGGGGGGGCAAGATGGCCATGGAAGGCCCCCTACATTTCTATGAGTGAAGGGCTAGGTGGTGGTGGGTTGATAAAGCCAACGGGGTGGGGGATAGAAGGGAAGTAGCGAAAGGCCCTACCATTCTATAGGGCCTACCTAAAAGGCTTTTATGGGCTATGGGCCCCTACAATTCTATGGGACGTAACATGTTTTATAATGTTTGTTTGTTAGGGGCCTACAATTCTATGGGGCCCACGGTATCTATATGTGTTATAGGGGGTTCTAGGGGTAGGGGGCCATAGATAGAAAAGGAAGTCTACACAACCAATCAATTGAATGGCTGGAGGAATATGTTGATTTGTTTAGTCAGTGGAATAGCTAGCTCACCCCAAATCCACGTAGTCAAATGGATTTGCTACTGGAGATTTCGGTTCCACCGACCCTACCTACCCATCTTGGGCTTTGGAAAATAGATGTTTGTCCAATGAATGAACCATCCTCCCCTTTCTAGTGTTCTAATTCTAATAGATCTAGCCTGCTATATATTGATTGGTTCAGGCAAGATGTGTGCATCAGCACCACTAACCATAAACACCTCAAGAATGAAATCGTAATCCCTGGTGGGGGCAGGCAGGCCCTTCCTACTATTGTCAGGAAGGTGGGTTAGTGCATCTTAGTGACCCCATAGGGGCCTACCTTTGCTTCCAAAACCCAACTATTTATTAAAAAGGGGGTCCATCCTTGAAAACAAAGCTAGCTCTCGTCCTGGGCAGGTGGGATGCCCCTACTCTATAATGCGTAGCTAAGGTTAGGAGTGATCAGCCTATCATATTCATTAATCATCATAGCATGCACAACCCATTAGAATTGCAGGGCTCCCTGGCCATCTTCTCTGGGTGGGAGAACCCCATAAAATGATAGGGCTCCTACTTCAACTAAATACTAGTTGGAAGCCCACCCAGTGATGGCTAACAGTGCCCTCTCAGATAGTTAGCAATAGGACTACCCCCACTACTAATGTAGTTCCCAAGATAATCAGACCATTATAAATACACCAACCCAATATAGAGGTAGGGGGAGGGGTCAGGAACCAACCCAAGACCTACCAGGGAACCAGTCAATGACCTATCAGGCAACCCTGAAAATAGGATAGATAGGGCAACCCACTCTCATTTTTTTTAGAAGTGACCTAAACTAATAAGGGGCTCTCCAAATTGATAGGCTGAATAATATAATAGTAGGGCAACATCCTTTACCAGAAGTGGAACATGCCCCTTTACAAGTCCCTTCACTTTTAAATTTTGCTACCCTCCATAAATCAATGAATATCATGACTCACTCTACCATTCATTCTTCTTTCTCATTGATTAGAATTGGAACAACAACACCCTAGTAGGGTGATGTATCCACCCACCTAAATAAACTATAGGGGCCGACCCTACCATTCAAGTAGGTAGGGTAGGGGAGAAGGCCTAAAGGAAGGCATGCTAATGTATTGATTGGGTTGCTTATTCAATACCCCTGGTTAATAGTGTGGTGTGGATTGGTTAGGTGATCCTACCTCCACACCTATATGCCTAGAGAAAAAAAGGCAAGTTGAGTCTCTTGTCCCCCATCCCTCACTAGTAATATTGATTCTAGAGGAGGTGCATGATTCAATAAATGAACCACTACTTTCACCTCACCAGGTATCTCAACTATATCCACCCTAAATCAGGCCCCTTACAGCTTCATAGGCAGGTGGGGATATGGCATTATGGGTGGATTATAGTCATGGGTGGACTAGGGTGGGCTTTCTTAGTAGCCAGGGAGCCCAATTAGAGTTGGTGGGTGCATTAGCCCCTACTATTCTAAGTGCAGTGGCCCCCTATCAATTCTATGAGCCTTAGGGTAGCAGCGAATATAGTGGTCGCCCTATCGAGTTAGATGTGGGCTAACTAGTTAAGTAAGATGTCATTACAACTTATTAGAGGCTTGTTAGGGAGCAGTGGCCCCTTTAGAATAGTAGGCAACTACCCGTAGGGAAATGGCAACACAACCTGGGGGGGGCCCCGATGTAGAGGCCCCTATGATAATATACCTCTTGGGGAGCCCTAGGGATTGTTGGTAGGTGGGCCCCTATGAGCCCCAGCGGGCCTCTACACCACAGAACTAGCTATTGTGCCAGAGCCCTCCCACCAAAAAAATATACCTCTACACCCCCCCCAACAACAAAATGTCCCTAACGGTTGGGCAGTTGGCTCGATTCTATATGCAACATGCCCACCCGGTACATGTAGAGGGTTCTATCTATTGCTTGTGCATGTACAGGGAGGGCTCTGACTTATATTTCCTATGAATGCATAGGGAGGGAACTTACTATTTTTAGTAAGGTCCTACCTATACATGCATAAGGAGGGCCCCTACTATCTCTATCAATAGAATTTGGGAGGGAAGGTTTAGAGGGTGAAGCATTATATTGTCGTTAATTCAAAGGGCTTATACTCTATTGCCTGTGAATGCACAAGGAGGGCTTCTATGCCCCCCCTGCCAGTTGGGGCCCTACTATTCTATTATTCCCCCTTTTATATTATTTTTGGAGGGTATGTATATTATTGGTGCCCCCTTTCAATTTATAGGGAAAATAAAGGGTTCTATTCAACTATTTCTATAGTGGGGGGGTTACATGCAAGATGTTCATTGGCCCCTACTCTTCTATGGCTATAATTGTTGGCCTAGCATATAATTATAGGTGTCAAGGTAGATTATATACATAACATACCTAGCCTACTATAGCCCTATGGGCAAATTATTATGCACCAATAGCTAGTTGCTATAGTTCCCACCCACAAATGTTACGTATAGAATCTTGCAATAATCTAATAAGGCAAGCCCCTTTGCCATCACCCCAATAGAATAGTTAGGGGTGTAGAATGGGGGGATTTTGAATTTTACGTATAAAATTGAGATGCATGAAAGGGTCACTATGGTGCAGAGGGAGGGATACATTCCATCCCCACAACTATAGTTGTTCCATCCTAGAATCTACCTAGTTCAATGGCAATAATATGCCCCTACCCCCTACTATGGAAAAGGAAGGGCCCGTGAGGGTGGTAGGATTGCCAAAATTAATAAGGATATGAGAAAAACATGCCCTACAATTCTATGGGCAAGATTGATTTCGTACACCCCACCCTACACTACTGGATGGGTGAGATCGAGCCCTTTAGAATAATAGGGAGAAGGTGTTCAACCACTATCCCTTCAATCTAACTTAACTCCCACCATCCTAGTTTTTTTCATCTATGAATTCTTCATCCATCCCAATTAGTTGCCCCTACTATTCTATGGGGCTGATCGTCCCATGCTTTATAATAGCAATTAACGAGGACCCAGTGATGCAAAAGGTTAATACCTAACATTCTTTCTTTCCATCCCCCATAGGGCCCAACCAAGCAAGGATAACTTCACTAGCCTAACTCACTTTCTTCCAACCAGATGGATCCAAAGAAGAAGTGGGAAACCAAGCAAAGTAGGAAAGGATGCAGGGAAGCACACAAAGCTTCTTCTAATTACACTCTATAACACCTAACTATAGTAGTGGTAGGGCCCTCCTATCCAACTCTCTCACTAGTTCACCACTGGCTTAACCACATAAGAAAGAGGGCCTCAGCATCTGAAAGATGCACTACCATATAAGCCATAAGGGCCCCCCTACCCAGGATTGCACCACCATCCACTATAGTTCACCACTGGCTGACTCGAGCAAGTAAACTATAGATGCCATAGAAGCCATAGGGGCTGCACCGAAAGAACTATAGATTCCATAGAATTCATAGGGGCTACATCAGAAGAATTATAAATGTGAAAGGGGGCCTTTTGGCCCAACCAAGTGCATCGGAAAATAACCCACACTACCCTTTTTCTCTACACTACCTTAACCACATAGCCACCAATCCACCACCAACCAACTATTTTTGATGCAAAGGGCTCAACTTACCTCCCTAAATAGATTCTTCCCAACCAAGTAAAGAGAGAGCATGATTACACTCACCAGCCTTTAGTCTCTAACACCTATAAACCACATTCCATAGGTAGTCCACAACCTACCCGAACTGTGAACCCCAAAATGGAGATAGGAGTTGATGTTGGCAACTCAAATGGACCTGACCTATGTGAATCACCACTCTTCATTTTTAGGGGTTCGTGTGTGCCCGCCGAATGTATATAGATCATATCAAAATTTAGATTTATTATTCCCAACCCTCTACACGCACCGAGCACCCCTCCCTCAAGCCCATGGTTTTTTGTACCTACTGGTCTGTGGAATCCATGCTATCTATTTGTGCCTACAAACTATATATATACCCATAGAATTGTAGTGCCCCCATAGCCCATAAAATTTTAGCCTATCTTATCATTGGCCCCACCCCATACTTAACCTAAAATTCTAGGGCTAGGGCTAGGGGAATGGTAAGGTCATGCAGAACTATTACCCTACCCCCTACCTCTGCGGGACCCCTACATTTCAAAGCCTTTATTGTAAGGGCCCCCACATATAATAGTAGGGGATTATTTTCAGGTCAAATTGAATGCAGTGGGAATGGGGATGGCACCAGCTATATCATAATCAATTTCATGGGTCATTGATCACCAAAGCACCCATAGAAGCATTCAACATTTTCATGTCTTCCAGTAGCCCATTAGAATAGTAGGGCCAATAGGCAGGAGCAGATGCGAACCCTTCCCCTTCCCTTATCCTTTATAAATGTAGGGGTAGGGGTAGGGGGCCCTTTCATATTATTCATTGGGGCAGCGGATGGATAGTTAGAGTCAGCTGCCTATTAGAAGGGCACTCCAAATCACGAATCTACATGCATCAAGGTGAAAGGCAATTCTAGATAGAGAGCACCCAGAGCACTACTTTGTTTCAGTAGCACCAACAATTAACAAACATTCATCTATATGGAATTTGTTGATAAGCTTGCCTTCTGCATCATGAGAGAATATTGGATTTCCCACCCATCCCTTAGGGCTAATATGCATATAATTGAGTAAGGTAGTTAGTCTTACCTCCTTATCTTCTAAATAAAGTCTCAAATTGGGAAAGATCGACCTTATAATAGTAGGCTCCATGTTCCGTGCACGGTGCAGATGTGGGGTGGGAAGTGGCTTATGATCAAAACTAGAAGCTTAGGTACGATATGTTCAAGGCACACGGCATATATGTATACAATAGACCCCACAATTCTATGGCCCAATTATTATAGATAGTTTGTGCAATAATCAATCATATTTTAGGGGCAGGGGCTAGCCCCCTACCATTTATATAGGCAGATTATTGTTGATGGGGAGAATAATCTATTTGAGGGGCCCTGCCCCTACTATTATAAGGGTAAGGTAGGGGCCTCATAGGGCCCTAATGAGCCAATAGTGATGGGGGGCCTCAGTGTTAGAAATGCTTTAGAATAACAGAGGGGGGGGGGGGGGGGGGGGTGAATCAGTTATTCAAGGTCCAAATGTCCTATTCTAACTTTTCACTAAGTATAGTGAGCCCATTCAACCATTCATTCATCCAAGCTTTCACTTTACTAATCAGCAAGTTACTGTAAATCAACATGCAAGCATAACACATAAGAAATCAACACATAATACAGTAATTTATGTGGAAACCCAATTTGGGAAAAACCACCAGTAACATGCTACTCAATTCTCACTCTTCTAAAGTGATGCCCTATGAAAGGCATGCCCTGTTAAAGGCTTACAACACACTATTAAATTTGACCTTGTTAGAGGATTTAACCACCCTGTTAGAAGTGGGCTTGGTTAGAGGACTTTAGAACATTCACTTGGAATGCCACCCTGTTAAAGGATTTACAAATGGTTATCAAACCAACCTAAGTCCATAGGATTTTCAAATCTAATACAATTTCTAGAGAGTATTGGAAAAATATTTGACCTAACTACAACATACAACTTATTTTGTAGATGTCAAATCACTTCTCAACTCATACCCTTGCCTGGTCTTTAATGACTGCAACTCTGACAGGTTGCCCTCCTTTCAAGCTTAGTCTCCTTGAGTCTCCATGCTCAATGTACCAATGCAATCATCTTTTCATGACCACTCATAGAAGCAGAGCCTCTTGCTCTTCCTTCTCCTAGATGTCTTCTCCTTGACACCTTTCTAACCACTTTGCAAATTTGGCTCTTCAACAGCAACAATATCAGCAGCTCTTTGCTTCTTGGTCTATGATTCCTTAAATAGAAGTCTTGGAGTTCATTTTCCCGCTCGATTCTTCCATTATTTAATTTTAATTTGCATGGATTAGGTAGGCCTCATTGCATCTAACCCATATTCTGTTTCCTCTAGAAATTTTTTCAATAATCCTCTTGAATTCTCTCAAAAATGGTTTATATAGAATTCTATGCCACTAGCTCATCATCCTTATCTTCCAACTCATTCACAAAATTTAATGTAACCACTTTGTCAGCTCAAATTTGGTAAATCTTCATCATTTGAAATAATGCAGCAGCTCAGCACTATTGAAATACTAGTGCTCGACACATACGGTGTTACTCGGCATCAACTGTGTTTTTCCTGATGCTCGGCACCAACTAAGATTTTTTGATACTCCGCACCTAATCTTCACTTAGCACTTGAAGATCACTCGCCACACACTATAATTTCCTATTACTCAGCTCCTACTGAGAATTTTCTCAGCTTCAACTAACATGCTCGGCACCCACTAATGATCTTAGTTTAAGCTTTGCATTCCACCTTGTTACAACTTCTTTCTCCAATGTTTCTAAGTGTGACCAACCTCTATATCTTTGATTATGTTATCAATACATAATTTAACCATTGTCTTAATTGATCCTTGCACTTCATTACAACATCATAACTCAACCTTTCCCTTAGGTTCTCTTGTTACATCTTGTTGATCAAATCCTCTTCATCAATCAACTAAGTGATAGTACTTAGATCTTATAAGAAAATATCATTCCTACAAATAGCAGGTTTGACATCAATGACAAAACAATGATTGAAAAAAACAATCTTCTTTCTTTGCAACAATCTTCCTGTTTGATCTTCAACAATGAGCTTTTCAATCAAATTTCCAACAATCTCCCTCTTTGGCATTTATGGCAAAACCAAACTGATCAACCATCAGACTAAACTATTTAACCAAATGCTAGTTAGGTTAGAACAGTAAGTCAAATGCCATAAAGTAAATTGTAGCTTCACATCTCCTTCTACTATTCTGATTGCTTCATTTCAACTTCTCCCTCTTTGTTGTTGTATCCTTGTTCTTTGTCTTTCTCCCTATGTACTCATCTTTTGCTATTCTGATCAACTTCTCCCTCTATCTTAATTTGATCACCATATCATTAGCATGTAATTAGTTTCTCACAACTTCTTTATCTTTTCTAATTCTGTATCTTCAATAGTTGTTGATCAGTTTCTCACAATTTCTCTCTCTTTGACAACAATGCCAAAGACATATTAGCATCTTAGTATGCAAGTGTAGCTTTTATAGGTTCATTCAATGTCTCCCTCTGTCACCTTGCTTGTGACTAATTTTTAACTTTTCAGCACATCTACTTTAGGCATGAATCCCAAACTAAACATCATCTGCATCAATGTGTAAAATCTTCTACAATTAGCTCATTTGATGCAAGGTAGTCTTGCTTTTGCTTCAAGTAGCCTTGGCTAGGGGTATCACCCCAACTTACCTCTAAGATATTCAAAAGCATCTTTAGGTAGTGCTTTTGTGAAGATATTAGTAATTTGTTCCTTTAAGCTAACATATTCCATCTTCACTTGTTTGTCTTCCACCAACTCTCTTACATAGTGATACTTGATTACAATGTGTTTGGTTTTAGCATGCATTACTGAATTCTTTGATATGTTGATAGCACTTGTATTATCACAATAAAGTATCACAGGCTCAATTACCTCTTCCTTCATACCTTGCAGCAAATGTTTGATCCATACAATATTGGTGCAATTTATAGCAGTTGCCACATATTTAGCTTCAGTAGTGGACTGTGAGATATAGCTTTGTTTTTTGCTAGTCCATGTAATAAATCTTTTTCCTAAGAAAAGTGATCCTCCACTGGTTCTTTTTCTATCATCAATGTTGTCTCCCCAATCTGCAGTAGTGTAGGCTCTTAGTTCAAATTTTTCACTCCTCTTGTAGTACAAACCAAAATCATCAGTTCTTTTTAGGTACCTTAGTATTCTCTTTACTACCATTAAGTGATTTTCTCTTGGATTTGTAAAAAATCTTGCTACTATTCCAATAGCTAATGCAATGTCTAGTCTACTATGTATAACATATTGCAGCTTTCCAATCATTGGCCTATACAATGTCTGATTTACTTTAGTTGATTCATCATTCTTGGGTAGCTTATGTCCAATTGCCATTGGTGTGCTGATTGGTTCTGAGTCTTCTAACCCAAATATTTTGAGTATCTCCTTGATGTATTTGGATTGGGTTACAAATATGCCATGCTTCAATTGATGTACTTGTAATCCAACAAAGAATTTGATTTCTCCAAACATTGACATCTCAAATTCATATTTCATTTGATCAGCAAAATCTTTGCAAATAACATCTTTGCCTCCAAATATTATATCATCAATAAAGATTTCTGATATTGAAATGTCTTTACCTTTTTCAGCTTTGATGTACAAGTTGTTTTCATCTATTCTCTCAAATCCTATCTTCACAAGATATTTGTGCAATCTCTCATACCATGCTCTAGGTGCTTGCTTCAATCCATAAAGTTCTTTATGCAATTTTTAGACCATGTCCTTGTTCTTCTCATCAACAAATTTCTCTGGTTGTTCTATCTAGACTTCCTCTTCTAGTATACCATTCAAAAAAGCAGACCTCACATCCATTTGGTATACTTTGAAACCTTTGCATGCAGCATATGCAAGTAATGTTCTTACTCCTTCCATTCTTGCAATAGGGACAAATGTTTCCCCATAATCCAGTCCTCCTTCTTGTGCATAGCCATTGCAAACTAACCTGGCTTTGTTTCTTGTTATCTAACCATTCTCATCAAGTTTGTTTCTAAACACCCATTTGGTACCAACCACATTCTTATCAGCTGGTCTAGGAACTAGAGACCATGTTTTGTTCTTCTCAATTTGATCTATTTCCTCTTCCATGGCTTTATACCAGTCATCATCTTGTAGTGCATCTTTCACTATTTTAGGTTCAACCTTGCTTAGCAGACATGATTCATTCCTCAATCTATTCCTTATCATAGGTCTGGCATCCTTGTGACTAATGATTTGATCTGCAAGATGATGTCTTCTCACATACTTGACTAATCTTGGTTCTGTCCTTTTTTCCATGTTTGATCCTTCATCTCTAGAGTCATTTTTTCTTCCTTATTTGGAACTTCATCATTCCTCTCATGTATACTATTTTTAGAATCAGAATGAGCATTTTCTACATTTTGCAACTCAACTTCTGAATGCAGCTCAGCATTCACAGGCTGAGACTCGATAGATAGTGAAATTTGTTGTTGATTCCCAAATTGATTTGTAGCATTGTCTTCAACAGTCATTCCTTCATAGAAGTATAAAAAGGATCTATAATCCTCTGATTGCTTGGACTCATCAACTTGAACTTATGCATGCTCATCAAAATTTACATTTGCACTCTCCACAATTTTGTTAGTGTTAGTATTCAAGCACTTATATGCTTTGCTTCTAGTGGAGTATCCAAAGAATATGCCCTCATCGCTTTTTGCATCAAACTTCCCATTTCTAGTATCTTTAAGAATATATCATTTACAACCAAATACTTTGAAATGTTTAACATTAGGTAAGTGACCATACCATAATTCAAAAGGTGTTGCATTTGAACCTTTCTGGACTTGAACTCTATTCAATGTGTAGACTGCAGTACTTACAACTTCTCTCCAATATTTTAGTGCAACATTTTTCTCCATCATCAAGATTATAGCATAGTCAATCATTGACCTATTTCTTCTTTCAGCATATCATTCTGTGGTGGAGTTCTTGATGCTGATTTTTTCCTTTTGATACCGTTATCATTGTAGAATATTTCAAACTCTCTTGATGTAAACTCACCTCCTCTATCTAACCTTAGGCATTTTAGGTTCTTTCCTGTTTCTTTCTCAACTCTAGCTAAATACCACTTGAATATTTGAAATGCATCAAAAAAAAAAATTTAAAACACAGCAGTCATCATCCTAGAATAGTCATCTACAAATAGCATTATGTATCTGTCTCCTAGGTAGCTTTGCACTTCTATTGGACCACATAAGTCTGTATGGACTAACTCTAGTACTTCTTTGGAAGTGTATGTTTTTCTTTTGAAACTAGACTTATTCATCTTCCCTAGTTGACATTGTTTGCGCATTGTGTTTTTAGGTTTCTTCAACTTAGGCAACCCTCTAACCTTCTTTTTCTTGCTGATGCTAATTAGATTATCAAAATTGACATGACACAGCCTTTTATGCCACAACCACACATCATCAAATCTAACAACAAGACATGTTGCATCTTCCATATCTAGGTAAAATAGATTACTCCTAGTTTGTTCACCTTTTCCTATCATATTTCCATCAGTGTCATAGATCTTGGCAGTTTTGTTTCCAAATTCAACTTTGCAACCTACATTGCTTAATTGTGATACACTCAACAAATTGTAGTTCAATCCTTCAACATAGTATGAATTATCACATGAAATTTTCTCTATGATTTTAAAAGAGTCTTTTTCTTTGATTTAACATGGAGCATCATTACCAAATCTAACACTATTTCTATCATATTGAGTAAAGGTAATGAACTTACTTTTATCTCCAATCATGTGATGTGAGCATCCATTGTCTATGATCCACTTGTCATTCTTGTTCACATAGGTAATCAATGTTGTTGCTTCATCTTCATCTGATTCATCCTGCATGGCCACATAGACTACTTCATCATCATTTTCATCATAATCTTCTTCCACAATGTAGCATCTCATACCTTTCTCCTTGTAGTCTTTGTTATCATCTTCTCTCTTGTTCATGTACTTGTTTCCTTCTTTGTAGTTCTTTTTCTGTGTACATATTACAGCAATATGACCTACTTCATTACAATTGAAACATATGATAGGGAGCTTACCTTTGAATTTACCTTTGCCTCTATGGAATCTCCTAGCCAGTAGTGCTTCTAACTATTCCACATCTTCTTCATCTGCGCTGCTACCACTGGATGCATGTTTTTCCTTTCTTCTCTTCTTGCTTGATGTTTGCTTCTCAGTGTCTTTTATTTTCATCTTGGCCTTGAAAGAAGACTCAAGGTTCTCGGGTTTGTAGTTGTCAGAGTTTGACAATTCAAGTGCAGTATGTCTTCCCACTATTCCTTCAAAGGTTAGTGTGTTTCCTTGTACACGCCTCAACTCTTGGATAGTTGAAACTCTAGTAGCATAGATAGGGAGTAGAGTTCTTAAGTATTTGATAATGATTGTTTCTTCTTCCAATTGACCACCTAGACTTCTTATTTCACTTACCACTTCTTTCATTCTTGTAGCATACTAAGTAGCATTTTCACCTTCCTCCATTTTCATGTCATCAAACTTTCCTCTTAAGCTTTCTCTCTTTGCTCTCTGGACATTCTGATCTCCTCCATAGATATCTGATAAGGCTTTCCACGTCTTGAATGCAATGTCACAATCTTTGATGTCATCATATTTTGCATAATTAAGTGCAGAAGCAATCTCCAGCATTGTTTGATTGTGCTCCTTCTTTTTGTTCAAATCATCTACAATAAGAGGTCCTACTAGATTTACATGTTATGTTCCAACTAAGGTTTGTGCATAGTCACCTATTGATCCAAGGTGCAATTTCATCAAACTTTGCCATGCAACAAAGTTGTCTTTGTTGAACTTGGGAACTTCTCTCTTAGACATCTTGATCTTCCTACTGCTAGTACCTTGAAACTAAATCAACAAATGGCTCTGATACCAATTGTTAGAAATGCTTTAGAATAACTGAGAAGGGGGGTGAATTATTTATTCAAGGTCCAAATGTCCTATTCAAACTTTTCACTAAGTATAGTGAGCCCATTCAACCATTCATTCATCCAAGCTTTCACTTTACTAATCAGCAAGTTACTGTAAATCAACATGCAAGCATAACACATAAGAAATCAACACATAACACAATAATTTATGTGGAAACCCAATTTGGAAAAAACCACCAGTAACATGCTACTCAATTCTCACTCTTCTGAAGTGATGCCCTATGAAAGGCATACCCTGTTAAAGGCTTACAACACACTTTTAAATGCAACCTTGTTAAAGGATTTAACCACCCTGTTAGAAGTGGGCCTAGTTAGAGGACTTTAGAACATTCACTTGGAATACCACCCTATTAAAGGATTTACAAATGGCTATCAAACCAACCTAAGTCCATAGGATTTTTAGATCTAATACAATTGCAAGAGAGTATTAGAAAAATATTTGACCTAACTACAACATACAACTTATCTTGCAGATCTCAGATCACTTCTTATCTTATACCCTTGCCTGGCCTTCAATGACTGCAACTCTGACAGCTTGCCCTCCTTTCAAGCTTAGTCTCTTTGAGTCTCCATGCTCAATGTACCAGTGCAATCATCTCTTCGTGACCAATGTTTCTAAGTGTGACCAACCTCTGTATCTTTGAGTATGTTATCAAGACATCATTTAACCATTGTGTTAATTGATCCTTGCACTTCATTACAAAATCATAACTCAACCTTTCCCTTAGGTTCTATTGTTACATATTGTTGATCAAATCCTCTTCATCAATCAACTAAGTGATAGTAGTTGGATCTTATAAGAAAATATCATTCCTACAAATAACAAGTTTGACATCAATGACAAAACAAAGATTAAAAACAACAATCTTTTTTCTTTACAACAATCTTCCTATTTGATCTTCAACAATGAGTTTTTCAATCAAATTTCCAACACTTAGATTAATTGTGGTGCATGCAGAGGACCCCTATTATGGTAGGGTGGGAGGACATAGTTGAGAGAGGAGGTTTACATTCACAACACGTAGCCTTTATAATATAGGGTTGAGGGGGCCAACTCGATGAAGGGTGACACTCAAGAGCAAGATGCAATTAGAGTAAGGGCATCGCCTATAGATAAGTAAGGCTCTCCCTCGGGCCTACTCTCTATAATATATAGCTTGAACACTAGTTCAAACTTATCAAAAAAATTGGACCGGGTCCAACTGGTGGGATTCTATACTTAAAGGCAGTCGACTAATGCTACGATGCCTATAATTATATGGGGATGGTAGAATAATCTAAAAGGGGCCACCTTAGTGATCGATTACCATAAGCTCGGGTGGGTAGGCAGCCCCCTTTCATATTATTTCCTTATAAATTGTAGGCTCTTGAACTCATTGACGTAGTATGTATACTTGGATTCCCTCCCTCAATTTTCTCACCCAACTTGCATCCCCACCTACATCTCTTTCTTCAATTCAACACTCCAAACCACCCCCATCAAGATGAGAGAAGAATTCAAGGTCTAGCTAGGGGAAGGAATCAATATCCTACTATAGTTGTCTCCTATCCCTACTATCCCTTGATTCCCATGGCTTCTATCCCTCCCTCCTAGCAATAGTAGGGGCCCACTCACCCCGAAACGGGGAGACTTTGAGATTGAGCAAAGCATCAGGAAGACCTAACTAAAAAGCACTCATTAGATGTGAAGATTAACAAGGACACACATACCCATGAGGCCTCATAACCAGAAATTCAACGGCTAAGTCCTTGTTATCTACTATGTTAGCACCATTCCATTCACCTACGGCTGAGGTACAACTATAGTCAATCAGTCACCCTTTATAATAGTAGGGGGCCCAAACTGGGGGGGAAGGAACAAACCACAATGTGCTCCACAATTAAACAAGTTCTGATAGCTTATATTACCTTCATTTACCTCATGCATCAACTTAGAATAGTAGGGTTCTGCCCTATAATTTTATGGGCAACATCCTCCCTCCTAGATCCACTCTCTAGGGACCAATTCAACTAATTCAGCTCAGGGACCTATGCATCTACAACAGGCAAGCCTGATGCACGTGGAAGTGAGAATGATAGGCCCACAATAGCTATTGGTCACTAGTTTATTATCTAATGTGAACCCCAATAAATGCATGTCGAGCTACTACATTCCTCCCACCCTACCCTCTTACAGATCATGTTGTGGCAGGCCAACCCAATTGTAGGTAGTAGGGGCTTCGCACCCCTTTACTATTCTAAGTGTTGGGTTAGTCCGAGATCCATTAGAATTGTAGCGTTGAAACCGCTAAGGATAGACTGCTTCTATCTTACCCCTCATTGCCATATAATTTCTATATAGGAAAGGGCCGAATAATTTTGATCAATATGGTCACACCCAGGGTAGAAGTAGGTAGGGAAGCAGACGAATAGAGGGGGTCAGGGCTAGGTAAGTAAGCAGTTCTATAGGAGATGTTTCTCTAGTAGAAGGGGCAATGTTTTGATAGGTGGGCCCTGCATTTGCATGCATACCCATTATTTTTTATAATCTCCCCATAAAATTCTAGGCATCCATAGCAATCCCATAAAATTTTAGGGTCACCCATAGAATTGTATGGCACCCCAGGTGGGGAGATATTGTCGAGGTGATTCCATGCAACACACCGGCTAGATAGTAGGGGTCGATTCTATTTATTACTCTAGCCTCCTATTCTATAGATACATAGCTTTCAATCAACTTTGTTGATCAATTCTATGGGCCCTCCCCTGCACTTACATGAGAAGGAGGATTTTGGGATGTTACGTATGGATGTGCTTATGTGGAAGGCCATCATCATGTAGGAGATAGTAATTCCCTATAGAACGGTGGGGTAACATGCCCCCTGGCAAAAAGTAGGGGGCCAGCACCACTACACCTTCACAAACTAAGATTCCCTAGGGAACTTTTCTTTGTTTCCATCCATTGGACCCCACATAGCAGATGGAAGATGGCTAGTAGGGAGCCCCATTATTCAACAAGTGTTGAGAAACATAGGGTTCAGCTCAAGAAAGGAACCTCAATTCTAGCCTGAATTCAAATAGTTGGGAGTTCCCTTTCCACAATAAAATAATAAGCCCCTTAGCCCTAGCCCTATAATTTTATGGTTAGGTACTGTATTGGCTAGCCCCCCCTAGCCTAAAATTTTATGGGTATGGGCTAGCCCCCTAGCCCTATAATTTATGGTTAGGTATGGCTTGTAATTATATGGGGCTAGCCCCTTAGCCATTTTATGGGCTATAATTTTAGGTTAGGTATGCCTAAAATTTTATGGGGTATAGCTATAACTTTATGGGGTTAGTCCCCTATAATTTTATGGGCCCTATCCCTAGAATTTTATAGGATGGGCCCTATATCTACCCTAGAATTTTATGGCTATGGGATGGGCTAGAATTTTTAGGCAGGTTAGGTAGGTTAAGTATGCCTAAAATTTATCAGGTATGGCCTATAATTTTATGGGGCTAGCCCTAGAATTTTATGGTATGGTTTGATATGGTATGGGATCCCTAGCCTAGCCCTAGTCCTATAATTTTTTGGTATAGTATGGGGTCCCACCTAGCCTACATATTATTGTAGGCCCCCCTTCACCTTTAGAATAGTAGGGATGTCCCTATCATTTTATGGTTACAGACCCTATAATTTTATAGACATATTATTGCCCTATTGATTCTGTATTGCCCCCAAACAGTTCCCTAGCCTAGTAATCCCCCATAGAATAGTAGGGGCAAGTCAGAACTCTTGCCTACCTCTTCTTAGAGAAAGTAGTGCAAGTATTATCCTTTGAACTATACCTATAGCTCTTGACAACTCTTTTCCTATGGATCAAAATCCAAACTAGCCTTTAGAATAGTAGGGTATTGCTATCAAGCAGCCTATACGATGTTTACTACCAAGTTTGGGCCTACTACGAAGCATCAGTAGAATCATTAGTGTAATGCGCCAATCATAAGGGTGATGTATAGGTGAAGTGAAAGCATAAGCAATATGCTTTGAAGAAGGGACTCATGATCGTGTATAAGTATCGCATGGCAAAAAAATTTCTGCATACCTATGCAAATAGTAAATCAATTTTCAAAATAAGGCAAAACTCTCCTACTATCTATAAGGCAGATCCAAACCCAAATGTGCCATGAACCTATCCAAGGTGGCTAGTATGCCGCAATAGGTGGCTTATGAGTCATTACCTAGTCCCAAAGCATTACGAAGGCTTATTCCTTATTAGTAGGTCCCCTAAGTGTGGCATCTAGTAGTTGCTTAGTAGCCCCTTGTAGGTTTTGTGTCAACAAGAGCATCTTGAAGTTGTATAGGAATGCATAGTTGGCTTCTAATCATTAGTATAAGAAGGTTTATGCATAAAAACAACTAGGAAATGAACAACTAGCTCAATGAGGGTGAAGCGGGTTACCACCTTCCTATCAAACTTTGAATCATAAGTATAATACGTCGTATACATAGTCTAAGAATCATGAGGGGAATCCTAACCAATAGACCACTTGGTATCCAACCTAAGACACCTTCTTACCCTACTCACCATTCTAAGCATTATATAAACTGTAAGGCTCATGAGCTTTGAGAGACTACTCTTTGTGAACGTATTCAATTAATTATTCAACTTCTAAATTGAGTGGGAATCCGGAGCCCTTATTGACAACCCTTAGAAGCGAGGTTAGCTATTCATTTACTTAACTACAAGTAGAGAACTTTTGAAATCCTTCACATGCGAGAGCTCTCTGCCTTCATAACCAAATAAATATAAGCTAACTTTGAGTCAGTATTGGAGCCATCCCCATGAGACTCACTCATTGCACCATCAATAGTAACCTGAGCCTAATGCATGTAGAGGTTCCATTAGAGCCATGTGACGAATAAAGACCAGTAGCATCACCGAAAGTACCATGAATAGTAGCACTAGAACCATAACAATGAGAGCCCTTCTGCGCGCACCCATATACCTCTTCAAAGTAGTAAAAGCTTAACAAGATAAATAGGATAACTCTTCTTTGCACCATCAAGAACCTTATTCTCTTTGCCCTTTCAATAATTTTCCCAAGGATTTCTAACTAGATAAAGGGGACTACCTATATACTATAAAGACAAAGGGAGAGGGGAAAGGCCCTCTTGAATTATAGGGGGATGTGGGGGGCCCTATTCAATTCATAGTAGAGGTCCCCTACATGGAGGGGGCATTTCATTTATGACCCCTCGATCTCCTTTTTTCCTCTTTCTTCTCTTTTGGAGTAGCCACCGTGGATGAAGAGGCCACTTGGCTGGATCTTGCTGGTGCCACCTATAGTCAGGGCATTGGTGAATGTGTGATGCTTAGAGTTGTTGTGCACCTATCCCCAATGGAATAAAGAATGAGTAATATGTTCCCCTATCTGATCAATGTCAGATCAATCTTATAGATGGCCTTTCCACTCGATCCTGATGGCCAGCGAGGATTCATTTGGGCCCTATAGATAGTAGGGGGCCGAACATGTGTGTGAGGAGTACAGTTTTGAAAGTGACTTCTTTCTATTCTCCAGTTCATTTAGGCTCAACCCCTTGCTTCACGTTAGCAGAAAACCATAATATGGGCAATCTCCTTCTATGTGGGATGATGGAATGGATACTTTTTCATAATAGATGTATGTGCTCAGGGTCCTTTCTCATTTCTAGGGGGCTCCCCTTGATCATCAGGCGGGAGCTCTATTCCTGAGAATCGTAAACAACTACTTTCCTCCCTCCCTCCCACCTACCCATAGAATAGTATGAAACCCCCCCCCCCCCATATATAATTGAGATAGGGCAGCCAAAATAGTTATCTACCTTTTCAACTCTAGCCCCCCTTTCCCTGTAGGGGTAGGGCATATTGGCCAGGGGGTAAGGGGGCGAGGCCAACCATAGCTCCCTCCCAACCAACTAGTTGTTGGGTATGCATGCAAGGTGGACCCTACAGCTTCTAGGGGCCCCCCTACCCCTATATTTTAAAGGTAAAGGGAAAGGGAAAGGGAAAGGGCGAATAGCAAGGCCCCCCTGATGATGAACCCAGCCCCAACCAATAGGAAGGATAAAGCCCTATCCCTGTAGACCTGAAACTCTACATGGATAGTGATGCAAGGGGCCAATAGGGGGGAGAGCCCATCTATAGACTAGTAGGGCCCCGCCCCTCTCCCCTTGCATACAGGGGCAACATTATTCTGCAGGGTGCATGCCTTCCAAGGGATGAAGCTAATGGGTATGGAGGGGGAGGAGGCTGAGGGAGATGGCACTACCTATAGTCATAGTCAGGCTTTCTTGGCCTTCTGCACCGCCCCTTGGCCTGGGTTGCATAAATGTTTGCTTCCCTGTCTACACTAATCAAGCTTTTGTTGCAACATGCTATGTTCTCTCCCCCATTGCTAGTGGGTTGATAGGTCACATGCCCAACACACGGGGCATTGTGACTCACTATAGGTAACCTAACAGTCATCGCCTGACTGAACATACCGATAGTCACAAGATTTGTATGGGCTACTAAGGAGTGGGCAATAATCTTCATAGGATCGATTTGTCTCAAAGTGGTTAGGGGAGTATATAGAATGGCAATCACGCTTAGAGTATAAATGAAGGGAATGGAACGAAGTGTTGCTTCAGGAGACATGGGTATGGAAAATCTCAAAAATCCATAGGTTCCCGATTTTGAAGGAATTCCTACCGAGATTATGGATCCAACCATAGGTGCCTCTACATGAGCTTTGGGTGACTAGATATGAACTGGTACCATAGGCACTTTGACGAGGAAAGGACCAAGAGGAGAAATCCATGGAGAGATTTGGCACCGCTCACTAGATTATGTGGTTGATAAGATTTGTGAATTGGTAGTTCCTATCTAGGAGAGAATCTATGGAATAGCTAGTAGCATAAGAACATATCCGAGTGAAGTGTATGGGAAAAATTGATGTGCTACCCTGATCTTCCTTCGTCTCAAACCCCAAACCCCAATAGTGATAGCAGAGTAGGGGGTGGCCCCAAAGCCATTGATAAAATCAACTATAGCTAGTTAGGCCCTAAAGGCAGGTGGAGCTACCTTCCTAACCAAAAGAAACTATAGTCAAGAAAAGCTCCAGTGGGTAGCCACTCCCTTCTCATAGAACTATATGTGATACTTCCACATCATACAACTTTGTCCTAGGAGGCGCTCGTCCATCCCACTATCCAAAAATGCATGTACTCCTCGTCTTCACTCCGTCTCTTGCTCTAGGCCTTCATTTAATCATCCTAGGGGACCAACTATTCTATGTGTGGGGTTGGGCTAGTTTCCCTCCCACAGTTACCCTACTAGCTGCCATAATGCCCTACTATTCTATGGCTCCCCATAGCCCATAAAATTTTAGGTAGGGGCCCCCAACCCCCTAAAATTCTAGGCCATAAAAGCCCCATTATTTTGATAGGCGCCCCCCCTCCCCCCGAAAATAGTAGTAGTAGATTATTGCCCATAAAATTTTTGGTAGGGCCATGAAGGTGCATGTAGAGTTCCATCATAAAGTTCCTGTGCATGTACTCCTGGCCATAGACTAGTAGAGGCCTCCCCCCTGCATAGCCCCTATGACTTCAAGTAGTGGTGGGTGGATATAGCACTCACTATTCCAAACCAGTGATGCAGCTAGACTAGACTACCAAACTAGACTGACTATCTTAATGTAGTCCATTCCATACTAGCTATTGTCTGCAATCGGATGCATCCATCCATTATAGATGTGTCTTGTCATTATATAGAGGAACTCTACTATATGATAGTTGGGGCCCCCCCCACTCCCCCTGCATAAGCCCTATAGTATAGAACTATAGTCGGGGCAACGTTTCCCTTGCTCAAACTCATCACATCTATACGTCACATGTTTTTCCTTACCTTCAATTAAAGCCAACAATGATAGGCAAGCTCTGCCAATGGGATTCTCCATCACTGCAGAGCCTTCCTTACAATAATATGAAAGGGGGCCTTATCATTAATCTAGTAGGGTGAGCAATAAAATAATAGGCTGGGCCACAGTAAAATAATAGGCCCCTAGCCCTATAATTTTATGGTATGGTCAATAATCTACCTCAATTATATAAGTGAGGGGGCCTTAAAATATAAGGGTGGGCCCCGCAATTATTTTTTTAGGGGCCTGCCTTAGAATATAGGGTAGGGAGATTTTTCTATGACCCCCTTGACTCTGAGAGTAGAGTTAGTAGCTAGGGTAAGCCCCAGATATAGATATATTACCATTCTATATATTACCAAGTGCCTACTATTACAAAGCACTTAGCTCAGCCTATAGATAATAGGGTGCTATCAATGGAACATTTTTGAGTTCAAAGATTGCAAGACGTACTAATGCGCCACCCAAATCTTCCCCCTACAATTCTATGGGAGTTCTACTTATGAGTCTATGGGCCTCATAAGACCACTCGCAAGAAAGGTTCAGATGGGGCTACCTCATTGGCCCAAGCATGCTCTTCACATGCACTAGGATAAATGCCTATAGATAAGTAGGGGAAAGCCCCTTCACCCCTTATTCAGTTTCCATACTGTTCACTTGTAGTGAGTTTCTCTCTTTTGCTTCTCTTGGTCAAACCACATATAGAATGGTAGGGACTTCAACATTTTATTGGGCTAGCTAAAAAGGCATGCCAACCCTTTCTCCCACTTCTATTGCTAGCTTTACCCTCACTAACACCAATTCTAACTTAGTATCCAAATACAAGTTATCCTAAGAGAAGAACGAAGGTTGCTTCCATCACTAGCCACAAAATTTCCTATTATTGAACTCATCTTTGACTTTCTTGCATCATCTGCTAGTTCAAACCAACTTCCAAGTATTGCAAGCCAAGGGAGAAAACTCATACCCATTTTTTTCCATCTAGGCGGCCTCTTTGAGCCCTACTATTCTAAAGACCGGACTCACCAACCAAAGGTAAGTTGGGTTAGACCTCCATCTCTATATGATCATTTGATCTAGTGAAAGTGTTGGGTATTCACCCATTTTCCTATAGTTTATAAGGCTTCCCTATAGTTTATAAGACAGAAGCATCCCCACTATTTTAAGGCCATAGTGGGTTGATCCCAATGGGCCATCCCCACTATTTTAAGGCTAGGGCCTTAAAATAGTGGGTTGATCCCAATGGGCCATAGAATAGAATAGTAGGCTCTAATAGGTGATGCACTTCTGTATACGATGCACCAATTCACCAGCTTTCCCTTCCTTTGCTTCACCATCCATATGCATACTACTAATTTGGTTTGTGTTTTCCCCACCGCCATAGAATTTATAGAGTGAAGCCACTACTCTTCAACCAAGTTAGTAGCACCTCATTCATTAGGAGCTTAACCATATCTATAGTAGCATCTTCCTTTCCAACATCCACTACCTTTCCTATAGAATAATGGAGGTTTCGAAGAATAGTATTAAGGGTTAGCCGAAGCCACCTCCTACAAGCTTTCTAGGAGTTTACCCCTATCTATCCACACATCCTCAATCCCAAAATAGCTCCCAAGCCGCCGATATAGACGCCAACCATCCAGGCCAATAAGAAATGAAAACTATAAAAATACGAACAATCAATTGGCACCCATAAGATTGTAGGGGTCGCCCTTGATAATGTGAATGTAGCTAGTGCAAATTCTAGCATCCTGGGTTGAGACAGAAAGATTTGCATGCCCTTACTACAAAATTGTATGCCCTAAAATTATATGGGAATCATAGTCCCTATATCCTGAACTACCTCAAGACAAAGCTCTCAATGGTGGGGAGATATGCTTCAGAAGATGGCGGCATTCTCCCTTTATTTCGTATATTGAAACCCCCATAATTATTGGAAAAAGGGAATGATCAATTGGTTGGTCTAGAAAACTTGTTTGTAGGTCACCCACAAAGGGCTTTGTTGCCTTGAAAACTTCAATGGATTATGGGCTAGCGTCCAACAAATAGTGTGGGGGGGGCCTTTACAAATAGTAGGGCAACTCGAGCGAGAAAAAAAATAGCTGACTCCGCGTCTATGCCATCTCCACGTGTCTATGATGAGTTTGGTCTATGTAGGTCATATTTAGTAATAGAGCTAAAGCTACCAATAGCAACCTATGTGTTCTAATTCCATTTGTAAGCACCACATCCGTATACCCATTAAACCCATCTCCTATCAAAATAATGGGCACTATATGTGGTAAGTCATAACGGCTAGAACCTCTTAGGATAGTGCTTCTCACACCTCGAGATGAAGTTTATTTAGTAGATCCGGTCAGTTCCCACCAAATATAGGGTAGGGGTAGCTTTTTAAGATCCCTCACACACCTTTCTAGGTCAAGAAGCATAGCTTATTCCAAGTCTGGTATAAGCAAAGGCACCAGTTCCATGACTAAGTCATCCAACATAAATCCAGTAGCACAAATATCGTTGTTTCATATCATATAGGTGCATGAAAAGCATCAGTAGGATCAGTGACAAAGCAAGCATCCCAAACAGTTAGATTTTTAGCATATTTAGTTTCATCACTTCCCCCGAAGCCAGATCCCCTATAGATAGTAGGCTAAGCCTCTGAGTTTATGACCTTGAACTTTCCCAGATGCAAGGCCACCATAACCTGTGGATTCGAACCAGTATTTTCTCTACTATTATAAGCCAATTGATCAAGGAACTTTCTTTAGGTTATTTTATCATCTAAATAAAGATCCATCAAAGTGAGAAATTCAATACCCAACAGTGGTGGGTGGTAGAGGCATCAGTCGAAGGTGACCTAGTTGATCTCATTGAAACACCCATTGAATAACCACCAATTAATGAATCAATGAAAGTTGCCCAAGTGAAAGCATGAGTAGAAGACCTTACCATTCTATAGGCATTGATAAGGGAGGTGGTAAAGTAAAGGCAACGGAGCTACAAATAGCAAAGAAATAAGCAGAGGTAGGAGTAGGATGAGGTCAAGTTGATATACCCTTCCCCTTCCCTTATCCCTTGGGGGGTAGGTGTAGGGGTTTCCCCCGTAGTAACAAAGAGTAAGCTATCACCTCATGCAGTACCGATCGGTCGATGACCCCCTACATTTAGAAGGGTCATTTTTTCGGTTCTAGAAGAACTATAGAAAGTTGTGGCATAGGCCGCAAGGGTAGTTTACCACCCATAGCCACTGGCATCACCCATTACAAAGCTAGTTCCGACAATATAACCCATCAATCAACCAACATCATTAAGTAGCATCAGTTTACCCATTAGCAAAGGTATAGGCAATAGGAGAGGCATAGCCCCGGGCAAGGGAAAAGGTGGAAGTTAGAAAGGTCCTAGGTAGAGATGGAGATTGAATAGAGGATCCTATTCCAATCTCAAACCCAATCCCTAAGGATAAAGAGCCAGATGACCTACACCCCCCCCCCCCCCCCCCCGACTACCCTACTATTTTAAGACAAGGTTATGCTAAAAGAATCTAATAATAGGGGTCGAAGGGCCCTCAAGGCCGTTGGGATCTAGAGCTAGCAAATGAACCTGTTTACCCACCCGAGTGATATGAGTGAAAGTAGTACCCCTATCATTTTATGGGGCAAGAGTAGAAATTGCCTATAAAATGGTATGGCAATTGATTTATAAAACAAAGCTAGTAGCCCTAGCCCCATTGTTTCTATAGGCCACACATCACCACTTATAAAGCATTAAACTAAAACCTCGCATCTCACCTACTAAAATGGGCCTGTGCCCTATAGGGCACCATTGATTATTAAAGCATTGATCCACCTACTCATCCATCCAGGTCTTATCCATAAGACCCTGTCAGTCCAAGCGGTAAGAGAACTACTAACCACACTCCCGACCCTTCTAGCCATTCCTTCTATGTTGCAATCAAAACCTGCTAATGGGCCTACCCATTGATTCCCTCATCCTTCTCGAGCCTTCTTCGCCACCACCTACCAACGAGGCCTACCTCGCTGCTATAACCTAAATGGAAGTGATCGATTATCTATGATTAGCCGGTTGATTGCTCATTATTTGATCCCACCTCATAACTACCTGTAGGTGGGAAACTAACTATAGTTCCATCCCCACACGAGGCCCCACCAGCTAATAGTAATAGGCCCTTGGCGGGCCTTTGCACCACAGAACCTAGGGGCCCTCCCACCTTAGGCTATTCGGTTGTCCTACAAGTTATCTTTAGGGGTTAAAGGGGGGTCACGATAATATAAACCTCTGCATGCACAACAACTATTATTGGAGGGGGTGGGGGGCAGTCATATGATCTAAACTTTTTATCAATTCATTTCCATAGTTGGCGGGTGAGAAACCTATCCCGATGAACTCCAATTGTTGATGGGCGAGTCGCTGAATGGTCAGGCACCCTGTGCTTCGCACCCAAGCTTCACCATTCCTGACCATAAGGCATATAGGATGGTAGGTGGAGCCTAGGGTGGTGAGCGAAGCCCTAAGGGCAGGTGGTGGGGTTCAAATTGTCCCATTTGTCCTCCCACCCTATTTGCTATAGTTTAGGCCTACCAGGGTGGGGGTGAATGGATGAGCATCTGACCATGTGGCTATAGAATAGTAAGGATAGTGCATCCCTATATTTTTAAGGGAAGATTCTATACGTTATAGTCTAACTAAGATTCTCGGGGGCAAATAGTTAGACTAATCAGGGATTCATTAGGAAAGAAAGAGAAAGATAATAGAGGGTGGGGTTAGCAACTATGGCCTGGTTGGTGGGGTTGGTACCGACGTGCACTTTGTGACCAACCTAATCACCTCTGCATTCATGCAAGTCAATTGTGTAAGTGTCGAGTGGGAGGATATAGAGTTGCTAGCAGGTGCCATTAAGAACTAGAATTCCCATTCATTGTTGTACCCGGCCTAAAAGTATCCCACTCTAGTCAAGACTAGTTAATCTCCCTATTCCTCTTGTTAGTTGAGGGCCCTCTTGCAGGAAACAGTTTCTACCACGACTAAAACTATAGAATAGAAGGGCGTTGATGAAGGATAGAAGATAGCAAGACCAATCGGTCCCATCCTCTCAACTACCATTCCCATCCTCCCTCATGCATGCAGGGGTGCTCCATTCCCCACCTCTAGTAGGAAACTAATAAACTACCAGCAAGGGATAACTAATAGCCCAATCAACTTCACTCCTGCGGAGGACAATAGGGTGTGTGGGTAGGAACTGCTCCATCCTCACCTGTGTAGAGGTTAAGGATGAGTAGAGCCCCATAGAATAATAGGGCCCTTAGAATAGTGGGATCTAATAATAGGGGAATAGTAGGGTGATTCTAGTTGATAGCTTGCCCATGCCTACTATTCTAAGGCCTCCCCTACTATTAGAAGGCTCTCGAATGTCCCTATGGCCATTTTTTGCCCTCGGTCCAACTTAACAATTATCTCGCAACAGAACCTTGTGGCCATGTTACGTAGATAGCCTTTCAGGCCCGTGTTAACTTATTGTTGCTGAGTAGCTCTGAACACCTGACCTAGATCTTGACCTAATACATCCATACCCAAAAATAGATATAGATCAACCCAAACAACATAAATACCAGGGAGGAAAGTTACAGCATCTCACTAGGATTAGATACAGTAACAAATCCAAAAGCATAAGTCGATATAGCCCTTAGAATAGTAGGGCAATCCCAAAAGAGTCCTATCTGGAAAAAGTGAATCCACGACCCACTCAAGCCTTTAGAATAGTAAGGTTCATTTATAGCATGATAAAAAGAATTAATTTCAGTTTGGCCCCTACCCCCTACTATTATAAGGCCCTATTATTAGATCCCACTATTCTAAGGGGCCCCCTACTATTTTATGGTTATATGGGCCCTACTATTCTAAGGCTGGTGATGATTATGATGCTGCATACCACTCATCGAGCTAGCTAATAATATCTAGAAAGATAAAAAGAATCAAGCCCTATATATCTTAGTTGAACAGAAAGAGTTGTTTACTATTTAGTTGCTTGTTCTTACCCGGATGACCAAATCAATTCCATTCATAGGTCATTTTTTGCTTGCCAAAATTCAATGCTAGCTAGGAACTTCTTGTCACTCGAGATTTTATTTCAAAAATGAAATGGGAATGAATCCCTTTAAAACTATAGGTCGTTAAAGTAATCTGTTAACAGGTGGCGAGCGAGAAAGCTTCTATTTCCAGTTGTGAATAAAGACATAGTCGACTCCTAGCTCGCTTCCTATAACATGCCTATGAATGCACATCCAGGGTGGGTGGACCCCTCAATAACCATAATTAGCTAGACTAGATTCTAGATTCCCCCACCCTATATTTTAGTGGGCATATCCTATCACTATCAATTTTAGGGTAGGGTAGGGGGGTCCCACAAAAAATTTATAGGGCTCCCTAATATTTATAGGCCCACTCAATATAGGGTAGGGTAGGGGGTCCCCTACAATTTTATGGGGCCATTGTAGGGGCCCACCCAATAATCATGTTGGTGCAGGGGAACCCTACAATAATTTGTTTAGGGGGGCCCATAGCCCAAAAAATTCTAGGCCCTTAACCTTAAAATAGTGGGATCCATAGCCCATAAAATTCTAGGTAGGGGCCTTACCTTACCCTTAAAATATAGGGGTGGGGTAGGGGGTGGTGGGTAGGGGAATAATCTAATAATAGGGCCAACTTGCATCTATAGAATAATAATAAAATAAAGGGTACCCCCAGCCCTACTATTATAAGGGCCCCTACTATTCTATGTGACATGTTATGTATAGAATCTTTCTCTCCTAGCGGTCTTCTGCATGCACCTCCCACACTTCTCTATCCCTATTTAGCCTTCTTATCTGGATTGATCACCTACTATTTTATGTCGATTCTTCTTGATTTCCCATGCCGAATAGTAGGGGCTCACCCTATTGCCCCAACCATCCTCCTGGCCCTACCCCTACTATTATATCACAACCAGATATAAACAAAAGATATGATGGCCCGGACGTTGCCCTTTATTAGATTATTCAATAGTTTCCTCACACACGCGGTTTAGTTGAGGTGGTATCAATCAAATGAGCTTCTGCTTTCCTACTTCTCGAGGCATCGCATCATCAACAACTATAGATAGATAGATGGCAACTAGGAGTAATGAGTTAACGACTATCAATAAAACAGGGCCCTTATAATAGTAGGCACAGGAAGGTAGCTCTAATGGTTAGAAGATGCCCTACCCCTACCCCCTACTATTATAAGCTAAGGTAAGGCCCACCTATCCCCTATAATTTTATTGATGGGCAGATTATTTAAGGCAAGGCGCCCATAAAATTGTAGGGCCCCCATAGAATTGTAGGGTAGGGCATTCCTAGAAAATTGCTTGGATCTAGGTCGTGAATTGAATTCCTACATTACTCCACTTGGATTTAAAACCACCAGATTGTCAAGTTAGGTGGGAGATATGGGATATACCCAAAACGATAGTGACAAAGATGAGACTGAATCTGTCCTTCGAGATAGGTCTGATTCGAAAGGGCGAGTGGTCGAATAGAATCCTGCCTCACCTGTGTTATGTGAATTCATGCATCGTATATATTATATAGTCTAGAAAGGAGGTCGATAGATTGGTCGCTAGATCATACGATCTCTATACACTAGAGAGAGATAGAGATGACAGAGATAGAGAGCCATTTATAGGTGACGCTCTCTTGGTTGGAATAATCAATTTTAAGGGCTATTTTATGGGCTCATCACTGGAGAATTTGGTTCACTTCAATACAAATGGGCTCATATAGAGCTACTTGGTTGGGTTGGTACACCTCTCTCGATAGCCTAAAGAAACAATAGGACCCTTCACTGACCTGAACTACAACTGTGCTAGGTGCCTCTCGATCAAAGGGAGAGCCCAAAAATTTTATGGCCATTAAGGTAAAACCACAACTATCTATAGTCGAACACACTTTAGGTGTGAAGCTCTCAAGGGGAGAGGAACAGACAGTTGTTAAGGAACAATCTTATTCTCACGAGATATCTAGGCACACCTCATGCACTCGATCAATTGGGTTGGTACACTTCCTTCTGGCACTCTTGTTGGGACACTTCCTTACCTTTGCTATAAAAGGGAGAACCTCCAAGATGCATGAGATAGATCTTCATTCATGATTCAATAATTCTCACAATCATATCATGTATGTAATAAATGGAGCATTTTGGCATTTAATTAGTGGTGTGGTAACAAGTGATATCGTGTTTCTTAGTGTATGCCAGATTTCTTATAGAACATCAATCAGCCTTCAGGGGAATGAGCGATCGAAGTGAATTTTAGATATGGGGATAGGTTCACATAGGAAGGGAATGTACCAACAAGGTCTACCTTAGAATAATAGGGCAATTCGATCAATGATCAGGTAACCCCAATCATAGTTTGAATTGCGCATGAAGGTGGCCCATATGTCCCCAACCAAGTAGGGTAAACATAGCAGCTGAGCAAGCAATCAATCTGTAACTGTTTGCATACAAAGGCACTCTAATGATAGCTATCATTGGGATGGGAGGATGGAATGGGTGATTTATTTTTGTTCCCACCCAAACTATTATTTTCCCCACTATAGAGGTAGGGTTCGATGTAAGCCTATACTAATAGTAGGCGGCCCGAGACGGATAAGAAGAGGGCCCACCTAAAATCTATTATTGCTCCTCCCACCCCTTTAATAGTAAGGGGCCTATAGAATAGTAGGGGCTCCCACCCATCAGAATTAAAGGAAGGGAGGGCCTCACCCCCACCATTTTTATAGGCTTATTATGCTACCCATTAGAATTGTAGGGGCCAACTGCTTCCTCGGGCCTTCGGCCCCCTCTTTGCATAGGTGGTAGTATTAACGGCTAAGACAAAGGTGCTACCTATGGTCCTACTATTCACGAGGGGCCCTTACAATTCTATGGCCCTATTATTGAAAAGGCATTCGAGCGAGTTCACACTCATAGATCCAATGGTAGATCCTCTAGCTCCAAAGCGGAGAGAGAGTCGTAGCCCATTTCGGATCTAGTCCCAGTAACGAGTGGTTCTATGTAGGTCATAGCCAAGTTGGACACTATAGAGAGATGAAAGATAGCAACATTGGGGTGGGCCTCGACCCCATATAATTTTAGGCATAGAATTGTAGGGGGCCTCTACATGCACCAGGCTAGAGAAACTATAGGCCCGAATGGTAGGGCACTAGCAAATGAGTGGGGCTATGATGGATATAGATTAGGGGCAAGTACTTTGTAATTACAGTGAAAGATCTCATTCCTAGAAGGACCAGCTTCTCTTCTTGTTCCAACAACCCCACTATCACCTTGTCGATCCAATTCTGGTCCCAAGTACATATTCCAATGCAGATCTCGAGATCGAGTAGATACAAATGTAGTACATCTAGTTACAAATCCAAATACAGAGTCAAAGGAAGTGTTGGTGGAGGGAGCAGGTCCAGTTATAGAGCTAACATCCATGCCAGTGCCCCTAAAATTCTATGCCTAAAATTATATGGCTCTTGTTGCAAAGGCTATAGTAGTGGTTGCAGAGCCATAGCGTCGTAGTTAGATATCCAAATCCCTTGGAATAATATAGAAGGGGGGTCCTACAATAATATGCGAAGGGGCCCACAATAATCTAGAAGGGACCCACCCCACAATAATAGGCTACCGAGGAATAATCTAGAAGGGGCCCACCCCACCGCATCCCACCCCACTATTTTAAGGTAAGGGAAGGGAAGGGATAAGGGATAAGGGAAGGGCCAACCCCAACGCCCCAACTATTATTAACTCTACCACGATCTTGCTACCCTGCAAGCAAGAAAAATCATAGGGTTAGAGTCATAAGGTTTCTCTATTGCTAGATAAAGGAGTAATTTATGCCCCCCTTAGAATAGTAGGCATCAACCTTCACCAATTCTAGTTATAGTTAATCCACCATGCTATAAAAATCACAGGGTATAAGCCATCGATGCCCATTTGACCGGGTCCCTATCTATCTTAGGCAAAGGTATGCCTAAAATTATATAGGGGCAAATCTCTTCAACAAAATAAACAGTTGTTGCTAATGCCTACTATGCTATGACAGCTACTTCCCCATCATTTCTGTAGGCCAATATGTTGATGCTTCCTAGTTACAATAAATTGGTGTTGTAACAAGGTATAGCTCTGCAGCTGGGTCTCTATCCACAACTAGGTCTAGATCTGGAACATCATGCGGAGCATCTGCTCTTCCTCTCTAAGATCACTAAAGGCATAACCAATCACAAACCTCTGAATCTAGAAGACATGGAATTGAATCGACATGCATGCAGAATTAACAATTGTTGATACTAGCTTTGCCCCATATAGATAGAGGGTTGGCCATATAAATAGAGGGTTGGATCATCTAAATCAGGAAATTGTTGTTGCTAGTGGTGCTGCTTCAAGATCGGCAAAATCAAACTTACCAACGAGATCCCTTTTTGAATTGATAGCTTAATCTAATGCTTAAGAGGGGCCAAAAAAAATAAACAACAATTCGAGGAGGGCGAGTTCTAAGCTACTAAATCTACACGTTCTGATACTAGTGCTAGATCTTATATACACGATGCTTCCTTAGCTACTGGTGCTTCAAGTGGATCAACTTAGTCAACTGGAAGAATTCCCTTCCTTTATATAGTGTCTCAACAACTGGTTATGGAATTGAGCAAAGGTGATGTTGGTACTAGCTAAGATGTTGCTATTAGTAGTGTTGCTAAGTCAACTAGATCAATAATAACTGGGCCAGGACCAACTATAGCCATAATTCAGCAATTGCTATCTTTGCAAGTGCTCTATGGGGCAATTAGTTCCACAGGCCTACTATCTCCTCCCACCCCTACATGCAAGGACAATTTACCGCATGCATGTGATTCATGCCCTATATTGAGTGGGGTCCTTTGCACCAACTAGAGTTTCCCTATAGATAGTAAGGCCCTACGATACTATGGGCAACTGTGACATACCTGAGCGGTGACCTATAGGGCCCATCCATTAAGGGCATGGCTATCACCCTTGTACTACCCATATAATTGTATGTTGATTTTGAGTGTTAGAGCCAACCAAAATAGAGTGCCTTTCTCGCATGAACAGAGGTGTTGAAACTACTGAGTTTGCTACTTATGAAACCTTTATCTCAGCACAATGCCAACAGCTTGGCCCCAATTTCATTAGTTATGGACACTATGCTTGTCTCGACTGTAAACAAAAGAGAAAAAGCATTCTAGGAGCAAGCTAGGTAGCCTTGAATTTTATTTATTTCAATTCATATGCAATCCTCATTTTTGGCAAATTATAACTAAAATAAAAATTAGAACTATTCCACCTATTTAGATTTGACGGTAAATAGAATTTGAATTCCAATTTTACACACCCATGCGATGGATTAGAGTTTTTTTGGAATTACAATTGCCAATTCCTATTCATATCCTTGAACCAAACAAGGTCTAAAACAAAAGTGATTTTTTTTCTTACACTCCAATGGATGTTGCTTGATACGTAGAACATCGAACAACCATTTATTGTTTGTTTCTTACACCATTTCCTTCTCCCTACATCTTGTGCAAAATAGGTTTAACATTATAAATTTGACAAGTTAAGTTTTTATAAAACTCTTAAATTTCCTCTTAAATTTTTTTTAGCAATTTAAAATATTAATACATAATGTTACATTTCTATAGAAACTCTCAATATTACTCTTAAATTAACAATTTAAAAATATTACTTAAATTTAAACTATATTTACTAATTCATAATTTTTTTTACAATTTTATTAACATATGTATTTATAACCATTAAAACATTGTAAATATTACTGAACTATAACTTATTCTAAATGATTTTTCTAGAAACATATATTTCTATATTTAAAACAAAATTTCTATACACATCTTGTTAAGCCGATAGGCTTTCTACAGTGGCAACAATCTTCAATGTAAACATTTTCCATTTTGAAAAAAAATTGATGTTCATTTACATGTCAGAAAAACAAAATAGAAATAGACTAAATATAATTATAATTAAAATCGTGAAAATTGTAGAGAGGAAATGGAAGTAAAAATGAGGCAGATCAAGAGTCTCAAACCATTTCCACATGCCTCTTAGGCTCACATAAATATGGTATGATCATAATTGTGGTATTATGAAAATAGACGCTTTGAGAAGAATATCTCTCAACTTATTTTATATATATATAATATATATAAGCTAGTTTTACTATATATCAGCTGTATGGCAACAGCCTCTCGTGGTGTTTATGCACTCCCCCATATCTCAATTCGCAAATGCATCGAACATGCACACATCGTGATGGGAAAAAAGGAGTTTTCACATACATCGATGAGTATGAGCTGGAATTGGAATTTGACGGTCACCAACGATTAATTAGTTGTCATTTTTCCTTGCTTATTTATTAATACTTTTAAATTGAAATATTTGATCATTATATTTTTTAATATAATTCTATATTATGTAATAGTCTATTTTTCAAATATATTTTATATTAATAGAAAAAATATAATTTTGCATTTATAAAAAACAAAATATAACAAGTCTGAAATTACATGACGATTTTCAAACTCTAAAGGATGCCCATAGATATTCACTACAAAATTATTAAGTTAAATTTACAACACTCCAAATTATAAATTATTAAATTATATTTACAACACTCCAAATTATAAAATTGATGATTTTAAATTTAATTTGATGTTTATTAAATTATTTTTAAAAATATTTTTTGATTATAATTATATTTAAAATTTTGAAGTGTAGATTGTTGATATTGTGTGTAGAACCAGAATCAGTATGCAAAGAACATTAACAAATAAAGTAAACATTCACAAACCAAAAACTAAATTCACATATATGCTTAGACAAAGGAAGAAAACAAGAAGTGCAAACCTCACAAGAAAAAGCACTCCATGCTTTCTTGATTATGTAGATGTGTCCTTTTGCTGTGGATGTATGCTCAAGATGCTCAAAAGCTGCTTCAATGGAGATGCGTAATGGCAAATTGGTAGCTTTGTGAGCTCTCAATTTGGCATTATAAGGGTATGGTTGATGGCTTTGGTTCTCAAAATAGCATGGTAACTTTAGCTCAAAGATTGTTGATGAAATGGCTTGGGATGGGATTCAATTTATAGGCTAAGGGGTAGAGGGATGGAGGGCTTAGATGTAAGGATGGATGAAGGTTTAAGGAGGGCTAGGATGCACTCAAAGGAGAGCACATGGATTGTGCTTGTTTAGCACCAATGGGAAGGTGACACTTGTCACAAAGAGGATGAGTGTGAGAGGGTAGGGTAAAGGGTTGGTTAAAGGCATGATGAGTGGGGTTGAGTATGTAAGAGGGATGTAAGAGGAATGAGTGTGGAAGAGGGAAGAGTGTGGAAGATGGGTGTAAGAGTCATGAGTGGGCTTGTAAGAGTCTTTTATGTTTTGTAAGAGCACTCATGACTTAGTGGTTGGGTTTTTTGAGGGGAGACTTTGGTTTGGATTAGGAAAGTCTTAAACTTGTTTAAGGAATGTGACAAGATTAGGGGGTGGATTAGGTTTGGGTTTAGGATTATATTAGGGATGTTAGAGATGTGCAAGTGGATGGCATTAATGAAGGTGGGTGAGTTAGTGGCTAAGCTTGGTTAGTATGGGTGGATGGGGTGGATTAGACTAAATGGAGGATTAGAGATAGGTTAGGGGTTTTTGAATTTGAGGATTTCATTTATCAAATAGATTTATTTAATAAATGGGGATTTTTGGAATTAGATAGGAGAAAAGGATTTAATTGATAAATAATAGATTATTTGATTTGTCAATTAGGACTATAGATGATTAATTAAATTAATCAACTAGGGGATGACAGAGGATTAATTAAATAGAAATTTAATTAATGATGCCTTTAGAGATGGCTAAATTAGATTACCAAAGCAGTGTAATCAAATTTAGGTGTCTACATTTTGCCCCTCTTTGACATAGTGTTGAGACAACACTATTTCAAAGAAGTTTGAATGAAGACGACACGAGGAAGATGTTTTAGCAACAAGGTTGCCCCAGTCTCGGATAAGAAGAGGAGAGACTAGACTTAGATGATGCCCCCTCAAGAAGGCGGCGGGGAGATAAATGAGGCTCGACGACTTCTTGAAAAGTACAAGAAATTGAGACGAGCTGAGACGTAGGTTGGCGAAGAGAAGGGGCTGAATTAGCTCAAACTCTCACTACGGGAGAATGATAAAGGGAAATCAGAGGCACAATAGTAAAGCAAGCTTAAGACTTTCCAGGATTGGGGGGGGGAGATGGAGGAGCGGAGCGCTATAAAAGGAATCCATGGTAGGGAGATGGATGATAGAATGATAAAGCTAATGCAACAAGATTTCAAAGAGTCAGATTGGCGGAAGATGGGTTTCGGGAATCCCTAGGACTAGGATTGTGGATCTCGAAAGATGAGGCTTGGTGGATTGATTTGATTGGTGGATCCCTAAGACTAAGATTGTGGATCCCTAAAGCTAAGCGTGAGGAGTGATTCAAAGAGATACTGATGCATAAGCTGGGGTAGGAGCGACAGATGTAGGATATGGATGGGGGATAATGGAGATGAAGGGAATCCATTGAAGCTTTTTGAGTGGGGGGATACTTCAAAGAGAAGTACCACCATGTAGTTGAGCACTAGATTTGCTATAGGACTGTTATTTAATTGCCAAGGTTACCAAGAACATCAAGGCCTTTTCACCAACCGTCCAGAGGACTGACGAACTGACTCGAAACAAACACGCAAGGATTGCTCCAGTATCACACATGAATCCCAGAGGAAGCAGCGTGGAAACGACACTAGGTAACCCACAAGCAGAAAAAGAAAACAAGCAAAAGACCTGATCAAGACCTTACGCTCTAATTGCCTCATTCGCAGCATACCATGATATGGAAGATCGTGGCAACCTTGAGGAGGGAACAAGGAGATTGCTTGGAAAAGATATTTCAAGACCCAAAAGGGAAGATCCCAAACCAAAAGAAAGCGAAAATCCAAAAGAGAACTGTTTGCCAACGAGATGGGTAGGACGAGGTACTAACAGACCAAGATTAGACATGAGAAAAGCTATATCCTGCAAGGACCTATCGGAGAGCACCTAAGCTGATGGATCGGGATGAGTAATGCATATGGCAAGCTGAACTAAGAAGGATAACACTTTGGTGACATGAGATCTAGCTAAAGGATGCATTGGAATAGCTAACCAAGGTGTGCGATGTGTGCAAGATGTTGATCAAGGACAAACTGACATGAACGCTGGATAGATACAATGATACTAAGCTAAAGAGGATATACAAGCTAACAGACCAAGATATGTTACAAATGTATAAGTTTGTTCATGTTTTGTTTTTTTTTGTGAGATGGAAATGTTTGTGAAGGATGGGATGTCTATAATAGTTGATAGGTGGATAGGTAGATGGTTTGTGAAAAGCTTAAGGAAAATGGGATTCTGTGTGTGCATGTGATAGGATACAGGCTAGGATACAAGATTATTTACAAGCTAGAATATGGTACAAGATTTAGACAAGATTCGAATATATACATGGTATGGTACAAGACTTACAAGGTATAATACAAGCTTTGGTACAAGATTTACAAGGTATAATACAAGATTTGGTACAAGATTTACAAGCTGTACAGGAGGTATTGACAAGCTCCATCAGATTTTGGATATTTGATTGGAACACCAAGGGAACAAGTAGGTGTTTTATGAGATGGTGGGTGGATGGATGAGGGATAGGATAGTGATAGATAATGGATTAGTCTTTAGCACACAAGGCGCCTGAATTACCAGGTTTTCACCAAGGTACCTATCCAAGGCGCTTGAATTGCCAAGTTTTCACCATTGGACGCTTATTTCTCTTTACTATTTTTTTGTATTTTTCAAAAGCTGGGTATACCAAGGATCTTCAAGCATAGAACTTATTGAGATGAATGATGTTAGTGGGATCATTCAAGAGTTCTCCTTCTGGTGTAGATAATTGATAGGCTCCGGAGCCAAAGGAGGCAGTAACCACATAGGGACCAAGCCATGTAGGTTCAAACTTGCCTTTCTTTTCTCGATCTGCTTGGACTTTCATATTTTCTTTGAGGACCATGTCACCTGGCTGAAAGTGTCGTGGGAGCACCTTCTTGTTGAAATTCCTTTTGAGACGAGTTTGATAGACTGTGAGATGGTCATAGGCTTGTTGTCTCTTCTCGTCTAAGAGATCTAGCTGGGTGAGTCGAGCTACTCTGTATTCTTCATCTGAGATTTGCCCTCGCAAAGATATGCGTAGTGAGGGAAGTTCAACTTCTATAGGTAATACCGCTTCGGCACCATAGACTAGGGAGTATGGAGTTGTGCCTGTGGATGTACAGAAGGAAGTTCGATAGGCCCATAGAGCTGGATTTATTTGAAGGCGCCAATCATGGCCGGAATCATTGACAACTTTCTTTAGGATTTTGAGGAGGGTTTTATTAGTTGCCTCTGCCTGGCCGTTACCTTGTGGGAAATATGAGCTAGAAAAGCGGTGATGGATGCGGAGGGAAGTGCATTATTCTTCCATGTTGAGATTTTCAAAGTTACCTCCGTGGTCAGTGAAGATGGTGGATGGGATGTCGAAGCGGCAAACAATGTGGTACAAGATGAACTTGGAGATTTGAACTCCTGTAACTGAGACTAGGGGGACTGCTTCCACCCACTTAGTGAAATAGTCTGTAGCTGTTATTATCCATTTATGTCCATGAGATGAGAGAGGTGTGATAGTTCCAACTAGATCAAGGCCCCAACAAGCAAAAGGCCAAGGTGGTGCAATAGGCTGTAGATCCTGTGCTGGAGCGTGCACAAGATTTGCATGCTGCTGACATGGGAGACACTTTCTGACAAAGTCACAAGAGTCTTCTTCAATGGTAGGTCAATAGTAGCCTGCTCTAAGGATTTGTCGTGCTAGGACAATACCACTCGTGTGGGCACCGCAAACTCCAGAATGTACTTCTTTTAATGCCATCGCGGCCTCATTTTCATCTAAACATCGAGAGAGAGTATCGTGATAACCCCGACGATATAGGGTATTGGCTATGATAACATAGCGGGATGATTTTCGGATGAGGTTCTGGCGTTGGGTGCGTGTGAGGTGAGGGGATAGGATACCATTGTTAAGGTAAGCGTGAATTTCATGGTACCAAGGGGATTGGGGACCAACCAAGATACAAACACGGTTTGAATCCTCATTCGCATAAGCGGGTGTGAGGAGCTGCTCAACTAAAAATTCATACTGCGTAGCATCTTGGGGAATTTCCAAGAGCGAGCCGATAGTGGCCATGGCATCTGCTGCCTTATTCTGCATTCGAGGTACTTGTGTAAACTGAAGCTTTGTAAAATGCTGGGTCAGCTGATCACCTAGTTCTTTGTAAGGTAATAGCTTTTCATCTTTGGTTTGATATTCATTTAAGACTTGTTTGATGATGAGCTGGGAATCGCCAAAGATTTCTAACTCAGTGATATTCCATTCTGCAGCTATCCTTAATCCTGCTACAAGAGCTTCATATTCTGCTATATTATTGGTGCTAGGGAATTGTAGCTTGAAGGCTTTTGGAATGTAATCTCCTTGAGGTGTAACTAATAATATTCCTGCCCCTGATCCATGAGAGGTGTATGAGCCATCAAAATAAAGCTTCCATGGGGGTTGTTCTTCAATTAGGCAGATATGCTCATCTGGAAATTTTGTGAGCAAAGGATATGCATCTACTAGAGGTGCATCAGCTAGGTGATCTGCTATAGCTTGCCCTTTGATTGTCTTTCTATCCACATACTGGATGTCAAACTCACTTAGTAGCATAACTCATTTGGCCAAACGGCCTATAAGTGCTGTTCTGGAGAGCATATACTTGAGAGGGTCAATCTTGGAGACTAGTTGGATGGTATGACTTAGCATGTAGTGGCGAAGCTTTTGAGTTGAGAAAACAACTGCCAAACAAGCTTTTTCCATAGGAGTGTAATTGAGTTCATAACCAACTAGGGTTCTACTGATATAGTAGATGGCTCTCTCTCTCTCTGCTATAATCATCATGTTGTGCTAGAAGTGCCCCTAGAGTAGTAGGTGTTGCTGATATATACAAGATCAAGGGACGACCAGGAACTGGTGGAACCAAGATAGGGGGATTGGTGAGATACTGCTTGAGCTGATCGAAGTTGCGCTGACATAAAAGATCCCACTTGAAGTTCTCATTCTTCTTTAGCAAGTGTGAAAACGGTGTACACTTATCTGCAAGTTGGGAGATGAAGCGCCGGACAGATTGAAGTTTTCCCTGAAGAGAGCGAAGCTGTCGCAGTGTCTGGGGAGGAGGCATGTTTAAGATAGCCTTGACCTTTTTGGGGTCGATCTCTATACCTCGTTTAGAAACTATGAAGCCTAGAAGCTTGCCAGATGTGACCCCAAAGACACACTTCTTGGGATTTAGCATGAGATGATATTGAGCCAACCTATCAAAGACTTTCTCCAGGTCAGCAAGATGATCCATGAAGGTGTGAGATTTGACTAGGATATCGTCCACATAATCCTCCAAAATGCTATGGATAAGATCATGGAAAATGGTTGTCATAGCTCTTTGATAGGTAGCCCCAGCATTCTTTAGGCCAAAAGGCATCATGGTGTAGCAAAAGGTTCCCCAAGGGGTAGTGAATGTTGTCTTATGCTGGTCCTCTTCTGCAATCTTGATCTGATTATACCCAGAAAATCCATCCATAAGGGACAGAATTTCATGTCCAGCTGTAAGATCTACAATCATATCTATGTTGGGCAAGGGAAAATCATCCTTTGGACAAGCTTTGTTAAGATCTCTAAAATCAGTGCAGATTCTGATGTCACCGGAAGGCTTAGTGACAGGGACCATGTTGGAGATCCATTCTGAGTAGTCGATAGGTCGAATAACCTTAGCAGCTAACATTCTTTCTAGTTCAGCTTTGACTAGTAATGCCACCTTGGGGTGCATTTTTCTAAGCTTTTGTCTGACGGGCTTGATCTTTGGATCGACTGCAAGATGATGAACTACAAGCTTTGGATCAAGTCCTGGCATGTCCTGATATGACCATGCAAATCGGCCAATGTTCTCTCGTAAAACCTCAAAGAGGAGGTCAACTTGGTCTTGTGATAGGGATGCAGCAATGTGAACAATTCTAGGGATCTCTGAAGAACCAATGTTGACTTCTCTAGTATCGTCTATTAGAATAGAAGACACCTCTGGTCGATTATCTTGAGGAGGCAATACTAAGTCCTCATGTTCTGCTTGTGGCTCTGGATTTTCTTGCTGAGGGGTTCTCTTCGCTGCCTTAGCTAGTCCCAGATTTACCTTAGTTCCAGTTTTGGGTGTATCGAAACTAGGTTGGGGATTTTCTCCAAAATACCCCTTGGGATCTAGCTTGTAGATGTAGGCAGAATCTGGCTTTGTCTTCTTATGAGGAGTTTCGGCTCCCATGAATCTTAGAAGCGCTTCCTCTGATGCAAACTCATCAATATGTATGACACTTGGTTGGTCCCAATCTATGAGTTGTGGATGAGCAAGTGGTAGGTCAATGAGATGGATGGATAGTTCTCGGAGAACAAAGTCTCCTAGGAAGATTTGGTCTGGGATATCATCGTAGGCTCTCTTTTCAACTTCCTCAGGAATGTCTTCGATTTCGACAAGGTCGCGGTGGATGTTCGAAAAAGCGTGATTGTTCTCGTTGGTGCCCCCAGTTGTGGGTATGCCAAAGCCAAGACCTGACTTTATTTCCCAATTATGTGCTTCGATGGGACATTGCATGCCCCTTTCTTCTGGTCCTAGTCCACCTCCTTGATAGTTCCATTTTTAAGTGACGAGCTTATGTTGTTGGGGATACTTCTGGCTGAAGTGATCAAGGCGTGCTTGATTTCTTGGAGGTGCATCCTTATGTAGCCAATTGTTGATATCTGGAGTGAGCTCCTCATGAAGAGGGGTTTTTGAGGACACAAAGGTGGTTGGGCCAAACTGTTTGTATCAAGGAGGTGGAATCTCCTTAGCTTTTTGATATGTTGGCCGTCCATGGGTATGTGGATCAAGTGGGATTGTTCCGACAGCAAATGCATCTGATAGACTATATTCTCCACAACCTTTGTTGTTGATCTTTACAATAGATAGGGTGGAGGCAAGGATGATTTCTGCGTCATTACAAGTGTGGGATGAGTTGGCAATGGCTGTGCCGATGTCTATTCCAGGGCAATGGTTTGTATATGAAGCTTCAACCACATTGCAGTAAGCAAAGGGTTCTGGATCGGCATGGATGGTTACCTCAGTGCCCTGACGTGGAAATTTGATGCACTGATGGTAGGTGGATGGAACGGCCTTCATAGCATGAATCCATGGGCGATCGAGGAGGATGTTAAATGGTAGGTTTAGATCAACAACATGGCAAACTGTCTCTTGGATGACCGGCCAAACCTTGATTGGTAGCAAAATAGTCCCTTCTATGGTCCTTTCCAAGTTGTCATAAGCTTTGATGGTGATAAACTCACTGATCATATCTGCCTCAGTATACCCGGCTTGTTTTATAAATTTTAGGGTGCAAATGTTCAAGGCTGATCCATTATCTATCATTACTCTTTTCACGGCAAAATTGGATACCATGATGGCTATGCGAAGCGGAAGGGTGTGATCTGGCTCAACCGCGAGTATGTCGGTGGGTTTGAAAGATAGGGCACATGAGGATGAAAGGTGTCCAACAAGATTACGAAAATCAGTAGCATTGATATCAGAAGGGACACGGGATTCTATGAGAGCACTGTCAAGGATGTCTTTGTACACAGGACTAGTGCGGAGAAGGTCTAAAATGGATATTTGGGCTGGCATGTTCTCAAGGTGTTCCAAGATATTGTACCGGCTTTTTGATGGAGCTGATGGTGTTGATGAAACTGGTGGGCCTGTGATGTTAAATCGCGCTCTTCGAGTGGTGACCGCACACTCATTGTCTGGTCCTCGGATATTGATAACATTGACAGAAGGCTCTTTCTCAAATATACAACCTATAAGGCTACCATAGTCTATATAGGATGAAGTGTGGTCATTGTTCTTCCCATGCTGTTGGTTTGGCTGGTGGTTGTTGGTGTTGTTTTGGATAGGTGCTTTTCCAGGATTTTGGTTGTTGTGTGGAGGAAAAGCATTTTGATAAATCTGTAAGCCTGCATTGGGAGAGGTTTGGGCACCAACAGTGATTTCCTTCCGATCAATAAGGTCTTGCACATAGTCTTTCAGTTTCATGCATCTGAGGGTGGTGTGACCGCTTACCCTATGGAACTAGCAATACTCATTATCCTTGTACCATGCAGCTTTGGATTGGCTTGGATCAATTTGCTAGGTAGGAGGAAATTTGATGAGGTTTTCTTTAGCCAATTTCTCAAAAATAACATCCAATGGCTCACCAAGGGGTGTATAGTTTCTACGTGCAGGTTGGAATCTGGGCTTTTGCCCTGCAGCTACATTGATGGCATTAGCTTGATTGTTAGACCCTTGAAAGTTGGGTCTTGTATTGTGGTTTTGATAGCTTTGGTTATTTCGTTGTTGGTAATTGATAGCTTGTTGGTTGTTTGTTTGATATGGTGGGTTAGACTAGTTTTGAGAAGGACCAACGATATTCACATGTCTGGTGTCAGTAACCCCATCTGTTGCAACATGCTTGTTTTTGTTCCAATACCTAGACTTGTCATTGGAATGTGATTGATTTTGGTTGGCCTCTTTGTAAATCTTTACCACACCATCTTTGATGAGCCCTTGCTCAAGGATCATTCCTTTCTCTTTGATATCCTTATAGGTCTGTAAAAAGTTCATGATCATGTGGTGAGCCAAGCTGGGATGTGCATTATCAATAAACATTTTCACCACATGGCGTTCTCGCAAGGTGCAGGATATGCGGGTGGTAAGGGTTTGCCATCTTTGCAGGTATTCGGCAAGGCTTTCTCCACCTTTTTGCTTGGTGTGGACAAGATCAACTATTGATAGCTCTGTTTCAACAAGATGGGCATATTGGGCTACAAATGCCTCAGATAATTTAGCAAAGTTTTTAATTGTGCCATAGGGGATTCTATAAAACCATTCAAGAGCTGGTCCAGCCAAGCTTTCGGGAAAAAGGCGCAAGAGGAAGACATCATTGTATGCCACGTCCTGGCAATGCATGTAAAATTCTTTGATATGTGTGATAGGGTCTCCTTTTCCTCTGAATTTGTCAAATTTAGGTACCTCAAAGTGTTAGGGAAATGGTGTCATGGTAATGGCCCTGTCAAATGGGTAAGGACACACATTCTCAAACTTGAATGTCTTTGGATCATTCCCTTCTTGGATGGCTTTCAGAGCTGTCTTCATTTGCTCCCACTCTGAATTGATAGGTGATGGTTGGGGTGCCCCCAATGTAGGAGTGCCTTGAGGTAGGTATGTGTTGGATGGGGCCACTGAATATGGATGGCTGTGAGGGATTTGCTGATAAGGATTGTACATTGTTTGGGCAGCTGCATGGTGGATGACGGGTTGTTGAGGGGGAGGCGGCGCATATTGCTGCATGTGCTGTGAGGCTTGCTGTTGATATGGGATTTGAGGTTGGGATTGAGGAACATAAGCTGGCTGTGGGATAAATGGATTGCTTTGTGGAGGTAAGGTATAAGATGGTTGTGAGGCTTGGGGAAAGGATCGGAGGGCTTGTGGGGTTTGACCAATATATGTGGGTTGTGCCCCCATTTGGGATGGTATCTACAAATAATTGGTGGTTGGTTGGGGTGGTGGATTACCTCCTAGAAGTGGCATTGAAAAGTAGTTGGTAATTGGAGGTAATGAATTAGTTGGTGGTGGAGGTGGTGGGAATTGAAAGCTTGGGAATGGAACTGATGGGGTTTGATAGCTTTGTGGCTGGATTTGGAAGCTTGGTAGAGTGGTGGTGGGAGCTGGGGTCACTTGGGAGCTTGGTAGAAGATTGGCAGTAGCTTGTGGGTTTTGATAGCTTTGTGGAGTGAAGGTAGTAGCTTGTGGATTTGTGGCTGGTGGTATTGAGCTCCCAAGACTTAATGAAAATGATGGGATTGTACTTTGGGCTGTGGTGAACAAGCTAGGGGCGATGAAAGGTTGATTACTTGGCCCCATGGGTGGCAGCCCTGTTGTATATTGCTGAGGTTGGCCAAAGATGCTAGCACTGATTTGGGAGATGGGTGGATTTGGAAGGCTGGGTTGGGGAGCAGCAGCAATAGTGAAGGGGGTGAACAGTGAGGTGTTTTGAGTAAAGGGGGTTTGGAGCGGAGAGGTATGAACCAAGGATGGAGTGGTGGTGGTTGGGTTGGCTTGCGGCATGGAGATTTCAACTTGGGTGGATGATGGTATGTTTGGGTCTGTTGGGTCATATGGATTGACTGGAGGCTCTTCTTTTGGAATATATTGAGGATAATTTGGATCATAAGAGCCTATGGGTGGTGGCAGCTGCCCAAATAATGGGTGAGATGGATCTGATAATGGAGGGGGTCTTCCAAAGTCAAAGGTTCCTACATTGTCCCTTCGAAAATTAGCCATGATTGTCTCTTTGTTTTTGTCTATAATGGCGTTTACCAATACTGCATTTCCTGGTTGGTTCATGAAAGCTTCAATGTCAGTAGGTGATGGCATAGCTTGCTCTGGGCTGAAGGATGGCTGAGTGCTCAAGGGGGGTGAGGCTGTTCGATCCAAATGATAGGGCTCCATTGTTTCTTTCTTCTTGGCTAAGCGAGTGACGGTGGTATGAAAAATGCTCCTAGGGATGAGATGCAATAATGCTGATGGATGCAAAAGGGGGAAGGCTTTTCTATGCAAATGATTTCCTAGGTTGAGGCAAAGCTATATGACAAAACCTAAGGAGGATCGGGTTGGGGATTCTAACTTCAAAGATATGTTGTCAAAGCACAAAAGGTCTGCTTTCCTATGTGCAAGCTTGGTGGTGATTGTGTCAACTTAAGGATAGACCGATGATCCTTTAGGAAGAACACGAGATTGACCACTTGCGAATCCCAACCTTTAACTCAAGGTGATGAGGGATAACAAGTGACAAAGCTAGATTACCCTAGACAAAGCTCTGTCAAAGGGATAACCTTGGTGAGATTGGTGGATTTGGAAGATTTTAGGAATGGCAAACTTTTAGTAAGGTGACAACAATTTTGAAAGCTTAGATGTGCAGATTTTCGATTACTAGCTAGATGGTATGATTCTAAATGAGATGGATGAGCTAATAATGCTTAAGGGGATAAGCTAAGATGGCTGGCTTTTCTACAAAGATGACTCTAGAGTGAAGCTTATCCAAGAAGATGTGGAGAAACAAGGGTGTCTAACCATAGAAATTATGCCTAGTTGGTAAGGCATAAGCAGGATTAACTCCTAGATGTTGGCTAAATTTGATGGTGCGCTCTAACCAGGCCTCTTGAAGTGCTTCGTCGGTAGCTTTGTCCTCTGCTTTGTGGAGTTTGGAAATTCGTGGGCTTGGTGTTATTTCTTTTCTCTTGGCTGAAAGTTCTTGGTATGCTAGAGATGGCTTGAGTTTGACCTTGTGAAACTTATGTTTGGGTTTGGGTTGTTCCGACATAAATTGCTGAATTTGCTTGGCTTTGGAAAAAATCTCAGTTGTTTTGCTTCAACTTTTTCAACTTCCAAAATAGGCAATGACTACGCTAAGTGTGCCCTAAGCTAGGATTGACCAAGTTTGGCAAACATTCATTCAACAAGTAAAATAAAAACAAGCAATAGATAGGAACACCCAGATAGAAGTTTGTGGTTCTCAGAATGTGATACTTGCGCCAAGGAGTGTGTATGTTCTACAAATGTTTCGATCAGTCACTCCAAACACATTAACATCCTAGATGGTTTTCTGCAAGGCTGACAATTGGTTTAGCTAGGGAGTCCTCGATATACGCAAGGTACGTGAGGCCCAAATCCGTAGATGAGACCAAAAGGATGTCACACAGCCGAGAGGAGCGATAACCCACTTCTCCTCTTTCACTTCTCAAGGGTATAAAGTTCCTTGAGGCTTAGCCCGAATGACAAAATCTTGATCCCAAGAGAGGTGTCTTTCGATTCACCTCCCGATTCTTATACTCCGCCTGAGCGCTGGAGTTGAGGTCGTCCAAGGGGTGATGAAATCTCCAAGCAGGCCTCCTAAAAAGAAACAAGGTTTTGGATCCTAATCTTATGCACCCAAGATGGCCTCGAAAGACGACAAGGGGAGAGAAGACTCGGATGACCTTGGGCTAAAAAACACGCTTGTTCTTTTACCAACTGACTCTTATGTGTGCTAATCTAGACTTTGCAAGCACTCATGTTTAAGAGACAATAAGAAGAGTTAGGGTCAACAAAAGCAAACTCGCGCGCCCGGAGGCCCTCCACGTCAAGTATCGATTAATTTTCTTTAAGGCATTCAAGATTGAGTGTGAGTTTGTTTTAAGCCCAAAACAAAAGTGTGTGAGATTCGATTTCAAGCGCACGCCCGGAGGCTCTCCACGTCAGTTGTTGTTCAATTTTAGTGCCCAAACTTGAAGTGTGATCGATTTAATCTAGAGTTTTGGCCATTTAAGAATTTTGATAAAGTTAAAGCAAACGTTCAAAGACCAAGTGAGTGAGTTAGATTGTCGAACATTTAACACCTTTTTCAAGTAGACCCATCCTCATAAATGGCGCTGAGATTGCAACCAATGGTTAATATTTGATGGGTGATTAGAAAAGAGGTGAGTCCAAGGAACTACTCAAATTGATTTTTGTAAATTTGTATTTTAACTTAACAAAGTTTCTTAAATGTCCAAAAATCAAACTTTACCTAGATTGAATGTGAAAAAGAGATTTGTAATGGTTAATTGATCCTTGGCATTCAAGATTGGATTTTTTGTTTTAAGCATGCATTCCAAAGAAAGTTGATTTTAATCCATGACATTCAAGAGTGTGTTTTGAGCAACATTCATTCAATGGAAAATGTGTTTAACCATTCAAGTTCATTTTTTTTTTTAGCAACATGCATTCAAAGAAAAATGGTTAAACATTCAAATTCATTTTTTAGCAACATGAAAACTTGCAAGAAACATGGTTAGTGGTTCCATATGTGCTCCAACCTGCAATGAGACAAAAAAAAAAGCAATTTAGTTAGTTAGCCAAAATCTTCAAAAATAAGAGCTTAACTATGGGAAAAAAAATTTTAACTTTTTTTGTTGTTTTTTTTTACGCGTAAAAATGCTTAAAATGGTCTAAATCCTACGGAACCACTAAAAGTCAAATTTTGATTTATACTCTCTTTTTTGTTTTTTTTTTTTTCTAGCTACAAAGTGCAGAAATAATAAAGCAGAAATGGAACATAAGCAAGCAGAGAAGACAGTCTATCAAAATACGAAGACGCTGAAATACAGAGACGCCAAAATACGAAGAGGACAAAACAGATTTGCAGCACAGAACACAGATGACAAGCAGAGACGCCGATTTGCGCAGATGCAGATTTTCGCAGACGACAATTTTTGCAGACGCGGATTTTCGCAGATGTCGATTTTCGCAGACGCAGATTTTCGCAGATGTCGATTTTCGCAGACGCGAATTTTCGCATATGTCGATTTGCACAGACGCGGATTTTCGCAGACGTCGATTTTCGCAGACAGAACAGGTTGCAGACGCCAAAACTGCGTCAAAAAAAGCTGAAAATGCGAAGAAAAAAAATTTAGATGGTATTTCTTCTTCCTAAGTGCGTTCCTTAACCTGCAAAAACAAGCAAAACACCCTCACAACACACTCAAACAACAACAAACATTAGATGGTTAGAAAAATGACATATAGATGAAAATAGATGATTAAATGACCCATAGTGGGGTCCCACCGGGCGTGCCAAAATGTAGAACCAGAATCAGTATGCAAAGAACATTAACAAATAAAGTAAACATTCACAAACCAAAAACTAAATTCACATATATGCTTAGACAAAGGAAGAAAAGAAGTGCAAACCTCACAAGAAAAAGCACTCCATGCTTTCTTGATTCTGTAGATGTGTCCTTTTGCTGTGGATGTATGCTCAAGATGCTCAAAAGCTGCTTCAATGGAGATGCGTAATGGCAAATTGGTAGCTTTGTGAGCTCTCAATTTGGCATTATAAGGGTATGGTTGATGGCTTTGGTTCTCAAAATAGCATGGTAACTTTAGCTCAAAGATTGTTGATGAAATGGCTTGGGATGGGATTCAATTTATAGGCTAAGGGGTAGAGGGATGGAGGGCTTAGATGTAAGGATGGATGAAGGCTTAAGGAGGGCTAGGATGCACTCAAAGGAGAGCACATGGATTGTGCTTGTTTAGCACCAATGGGAAGGTGACACTTGTCACAAGGAGGATGAGTGTGAGAGGGTAGGGTAAAGGGTTGGTTAAAGGCATGATGAGTGGGGTTGAGTATGTAAGAGGGATGTAAGAGGAATGAGTGTGGAAGAGGGAAGAGTGTGGAAGATGGGTGTAAGAGTCATGAGTGGGCTTGTAAGAGTCTTTTATGTTTTGTAAGAGCACTCATGACTTAGTGGTTGGGTTTTTTGAGGGGAGACTTTGGTTTGGATTAGGAAAGTCTTAAACTTGTTTAAGGAATGTGACAAGATTAGGGGGTGGATTAGGTTTGGGTTTAGGATTATATTAGGGATGTTAGAGATGTGCAAGTGGATGGCATTAATGAAGGTGGGTGAGTTAGTGGCTAAGCTTGGTTAGTATGGGTGGATGGGGTGGATTAGACTAAATGGAGGATTAGAGATAGGTTAGGGGTTTTTGAATTTGAGGATTTCATTTATCAAATAGATTTATTTAATAAATGGGGATTTTTGGAATTAGATAGGAGAAAAGGATTTAATTGATAAATAATAGATTATTTGATTTGTCAATTAGGACTATAGATGATTAATTAAATTAATCAACTAGGGGATGACAGAGGATTAATTAAATAAAAATTTAATTAATGATGCCTTTAGAGATGGCTAAATTAGATTACCAAAGCATTGTAATCAAATTTAGGTGTCTACATTGTGAAGGCCAACAGTCATCATTGTTCCCTCCAATAATCGAGTCTCTTGGTTTCCAAAGACTCTTCATTTGTAATATTATTGGAGCCCATTTATATGTTGCTCCTGCTCATTTTGTAAACAACTTTTTCTTATTAATTCAATACTCTGCAATCTGGATGTAGCCACTATTGTGGTGAACCAAGATAAATCTGGTGTTGTGCATTTCTTCTTATTGCGACATTTAATTTCTTTGTTTAATCCTTTCAATTGGTATCAGAGCTCGAGGTGTGCAAATTGGAAAATCAGTGTTGAATTTTTTGAAAAGATGGAGGATTTGAAAATAGAGAAATTTACAAGCAAGAATTACAGCCTGTGGAAAGTGCAGATGCGTTCCTTGCTGGTTAAGCAAAACTTGGCTCTCGCAATCGAAGGAAAGTCTAAGAAATCGTCTATAATGACTGATGAAGATTGGCAAAAGATGGATGACAAGGTGATGGCATCCATTTTTCTCTCACTAGCGAAAAATGTCTTGTTCAATGTCTCAAATGAGACGTCAACAAAAGAGGTTTGGGACAAACTTCAAAATATGTATCAAACGGCATCGGCTGCAAACAAAATCTTCATTATGAAGAAACTCTACAAACTGAAAATGAAAGAAGGGATTGCAATGTCAAATCATATAAATGATTTTAACACCCTATTATGTCAAGAAAGCTCGATTGGTATGACTCAAGATGACGAATCCAAAGCAATCATCTTGTTATGTTCTTTACCTGACAGTTGGGATCCCGTAGTTACAGTTGTAAGTACTTCAAGCTCTACAAAGTCAAAGTTGGCCTACGATGAAGTTGTTGCCATTTTATTAAGTGAAGACATGAGAAGGAGTAACAAAGACTCCTCATCTAGTGATGCTCTCACTATGGTCAGCACTGAGAGAAGAGGAAGAAGCCATCATAGAGGAAATAATAATTACAATTAGCGAAGATCAAAGTCACCCAATCGTTTAAGGTCAAAAGGTAGGAATGCTGAATGCTGATTTTGTGGTAAGCCTGGCCACACAAAGAGAAATTGTCGGACTTACAAGAAAGCACAAGAAAATGTGAGAAACATGGAAGCAAATACAGCCTATGAGAAAGATGAAAGTGCTTTAGTTCTTTCTACAAGTGACACAAAAGCAGATTCTTGGGTGATAGATTCCAGAGCTTCTTTCCATGCTACTTCATGTACGGATTGTTTCACAAACTACCATGAAGGTCAATTTGGAGAGGTATTTCTTGGAGACAATAAATCCTGCGAAATAGTTGGCAAAGGTGACATTTTGTTACAGCTGGAAGATGGAGGAAAATGATTGTTAAAAGATGTTCGCCATGTTCCCAAATTAAAGCGAAATCTGATTTCGGTTAGTCAGCTCTTTGCCCAAGGATATTATCTATTCTTATATCCGGATACTTGGAAAGTTACCAAGGGTTCAAGAATAATTGCCAAGGGAAACAAAGTTGGCAATCTTTATCTCCTTGAGAAGCCTACTAAAATAGGGGCTGATATGACAATCATGGGCAGCAATGCAGCACTTTGGCATGAAAGATTAGGCCACATGAGCAAAAAGGGCCTTGAGATAATGCTTAAAAGGGAACAACTACCGGGTCTCCAATCAGCAAATTTGGAATTTTGTGAACATTGCCTTTACGGGAAACAAAAGCGGGTCAACTTCTTGAAAGCTGGACATGATCTCAAGGAGAAACCATTGGAACTTGTACACTCGGATGTCTTTGGTCCGGTTGAGGTAAGCTCTTTAGGAGGTTCAAAAAAATTTGTTACATTCCTTGATGATTGTACTAGGAAAGTACGGATATACATGATGGCAAATAAATCTGAAGTTTTATCTAAGTTTAAAGTTTTCAAAGCTCTTGTTGAAAACCAAAGGGGTCATTAAATTAAAAGTTTAAAAACGGATAATGGAGGTGAGTTTTGTTCGTTGGAGTTCGACAATTATTGTGCAGATAATGGTATTCGTAGGGTGAAAGTTGTACCCTACACCCCTCAAGAAAATGGGGCAGTGAAAAGACTCAATAGGACAATAATGGAGAAAGCTCAGTGTATGTTTTCTAATGCAGGATTGGGCAAAGAATTATGGGCTGAGGCATGTAATATAGTCGTATATCTCATTAATCGGAGTCCTTCAAGGTTGAACTTCGAAATTCCAGAAGAGGAATGGCAAGGTAGAAGACTCTCTTATTCTCATCTTAAAGTTTTTGGTTGTCAGGCTTTTGCACATGTGCCCAAAGAAAAAAAAAGCAAGCTGGATCCTAAATCCGAGCCTTGCATATTCGTTGGCTATGGAGAGGATCAGTTTGGCTTCAGGCTTTGGAGCTTAACTGATGAGAAGATTATTAGAAGCAGAGACGTTGTCTTCAATAAGAAAACATTTCCAGCATTAAATTCTCAAGAAATGTCTGAAAAAGAATTTGTGCCAATCTCTGCACAAAGGAATGTTGGATTGAATCCACAAACAGTTTCTAACACTATTTCATATAGTCCCACCTCTGTACAATTTCCAAATTTATCATCTTCTTCCACTCCTGGGAACACAGGACATGATGATAGTTCTACACGAGTTTTTTTATATCTCTCTCATGATAGGAATTTGTCTCTCCATCACGATCAAGCTTGTGAAAGTTTTTCAGTCAAAGGACTATAATGTTCATCCACAGATGCAAGGTGGGCAAATAGAACCGCAGGACATCAATCTGGAGGATGAGAGTAATTCGCAGGCTGTGCCAATTGATATCCATGGCAATCCCGTCTATATACAGAGTACTCACAGTAAACGTATGTCACTATATCCATTTGAGCACGGTGGAAATTCAAGCCACAATCTTGGCAATACACGTGGGCAATTTCAGAGTGTAGGTCCAACTAATCCGCAAGGGGCAAATGAAAACCAAGTTCGAACGCACGTAACAGAGGTGAATGTGTAGGGTGCAGAACTCCATCCGCAATGTGCTAGAGTTGTTTCACAGGGTCTACAAATTGATTTGCAGGACGTTAATGTGCAAGGTAATCATGGTGGGAGCACAGACCAGCATCTTGGTAATTCACGGAAACAACTTCATGTAGAGGAGACAGTTTCACGATAGTTTCATGGCAGTCAAAGTCCCTTTCACCGTGTAGGTAATATGGCAGGTAGAGGTAACACGTCTCCAAATCAACATAGTTTACATACCGGTTTTGAGGCACCCAATACAAATATATTACAGGAACATTTAGCATCGCAGGGAGAAGGCACACTTCAAAATAATCTTCAAGCGTTTGATCAAACATACCCTCATGATATTGGAAACAAATCTCACAGTACCAATACACAACAAAGACAATACGTTGTCTCAAAAGGAAGCCCTCATGAGTTATGTGATATGACCATTTCAGAATCTAATAAAAATCAAAGTGATGTCTATCCTAAAAGGACTGCTATTAAAGATAGAGGAGAACAACCAAATCCTCAAGGCTTGAGAAAGTCTACTAGAGAAAGGAAAATACCAGCTAAATTCTCTGATTGTGAATTATTGTACGCTGAAGAAGCAGAGCCTTCAATTCTAGTTTCAGAATTTTCAGAACCATCTACATTCAAAGCAGCTCTCAATGATGTCAATAGTGATAAATGGCAAACAACGATGCGTGAAGAAATGGATTCTTTATTCAAGAATCGAACCTGGGATTTGGTCTCTCTTCCGCCTAATCGAAGACCACTTAGGAACAAGTGGATATATCGTGTGAAAGACGAAGCGGAAGGCAATAAATGCTTCAAAGCCAGATTGGTGGTAAAGGGATTTGATCAAAAACAAGTGATAGATTTCAATGAAATCTTCTCACCAGTTGTCAAAATGACAACTATCCAAACTGTTCTAGGATTAGCAGCAACATGAGATCTTGAATTAGAACAACTTGATGTGAAAACCGCTTTCCTACATGGTGATGTAGAAGAAGAATTGTACATGGAGCAACCACAAGGGTTCGTAAAGAAGGGACATGAACACCTTTATTGCAGATTAAATCAAAGCTTGTATGGCCTGAAACAAGCCCCAAGACAGTGGTATGTAAAATTTGATCACTTCATGGCTAAACATTATACAGTGGTATGTAAAATTTGATCACTTCATGGCTAAACATTATTTCACAAGATGTGAATCAAACCCATGTGTCTACTTTAAGAAACTTCCAAGTGGTGAGTTTGTCATCCTTCTTCTTTATGTCGATGACATGTTAGTAGCTGGCACAAACAAACGAATTGTTAATGAGTTGAAGCAAAAATTGGCAAGCAAATTTGCAATGAAATACTTAGGGGCAGCCAAAAAGATTCTTGGCATGACAATCACAAGGGATAGGAAAAAAAAGGAAATCACTTTGTCTCAAAAACAATACATTGACAAAGTTGTTGAAAGATTTGGATGGCTGAATCCAAAGTAACTCCTATTCCTCTTGCTAGTCACTTTCGATTAAGTTCTGAATTATGTCCTCAGACACAGGAAGAAAAAGAATTTATGGAGAAAATTCCATACAAATCAGCCATTGGTAGCATTATGTATGTTATGGTTTCTACTCGCCCCGACATTGCTCATGCGGTGGGAGTTGTGAGCAGGTTCATGAGCAATCCTGGAAAAGCTCATTGGGAAGCCGTCAAATGGATACTAAGGTATCTAAAAGGCACTTCAGATTATGTTTTATATTTTGTCGGAAACAAAGTTCAGCTACAAGGTTACACTGATTTTGATCTCGCTGGAGACTTGGATAAACGAAGGTCTACCACTGGTTACACCTTCACATTTGTTGGAGCTGCAATCAGCTAGGCTTCACAGTTGCAACATTCCATTGCTCTTTCTTCAACTGAAGCTGAATACTTAGCTCTTTCCGAAGGTGCAAAGGAAATGATTTGGCTTCAGCGGTTACCTAGTGACTTGAAAGTTCATCAAAATGAATATAATCTATTTTGTGACAGCCGTAGTGCAATCTTCATGGCACATAATCAATCATCCCAACGTCACTCCAAGCATGTTGATGCACATGCTCACTTTGTTTGTCATGCATTCGAAGAGAGCAAGCTGAATGTTGTCAGGATTGACACCAAGATCAATCCGACTGATATATTCACGAAGGTTGTTGCCAAAGAGAAGCTCAAATGTGCTAAAACTTCTATTGAGCTTGTGAAGAAAAGATTGATCATTCTTTGAGTAGGGTATTTTGTCGGAAACTTCAGATTATGTTTTATATTTTGTCGGAAACAAAGTTCAGCTACAAGGTTACATTGATTTTGATCTCGCTGGAGACTTGGATAAACGAAGGTCTACCACTGGTTACACCTTCACATTTGTTGGAGCTGCAATCAGCTAGGCTTCACAGTTGCAACATTCCATTGCTCTTTCTTCAACTGAAGCTGAATACTTAGCTCTTTCCGAAGGTGCAAGGGAAATGATTTGGCTTCAGCGGTTACCTAGTGACTTGAAAGTTCATCAAAATGAATATAATCTATTTTGTGACAGCCGTAGTGCGATCTTCATGGCACATAATCAATCATCCCAACGTCACTCCAAGCATGTTGATGCACATGCTCACTTTGTTCGTCATGCATTCGAAGAGGGCAAGCTGAATGTTGTCAAAATTGACACCAAGATCAATCCGACTGATATATTCACGAAGGTTGTTGCCAAAGAGAAGCTCGAATGTGCTAGAACCTCTATTGAGCTTGTGAAGAAAAGATTGATCATTCTTTGAGTAGGGTATTTTGTCAGAAACTTCAGATTATGTTTTATATTTTGTCGGAAACAAAGTTCAGCTACAAGGTTACACTGATTTTGATCTCGCTGGAGACTTGGATAAACGAAGGTCTACCACTGGTTACACCTTCACATTTGCTGGAGCTACAATCAGCTAGGCTTCACAGTTGCAACATTCCATTGCTCTTTCTTCAACTGAAGCTGAATACTTAGCTCTTTCCGAAGGTGCAAGGGAAATGATTTGGCTTCAGCGGTTACCTAGTGACTTGAAAGTTCATCAAAATGAATATAATCTATTTTGTGACAACCGTAGTGCGATCTTCATGGCACATAATCAATCATCCCAACGTCACTCCAAGCATGTTGATGCACATGCTCACTTTGTTCGTCATGCATTCGAAGAGGGCAAGCTGAATGTTGTCAAGATTGACACCAAGATCAATCCGACTGATATATTCACGAAGGTTGTTGCCAAAGAGAAGCTCGAATGTGCTAGAACTTCTATTGAGCTTGTGAAGAAAAGATTGATCATTCTTTGAGTAGGGTATTGGGTGATCAATTGCAACATTGGTTGTCCTTCAAGTGGGAGTTTGTTGATATTGTGAAGGCCAACAGTCATCATTGTTCCCTCCAATAATCAAGTCTCTTGGTTTCCAAAGACATTTCATTTGTAATATTATTGGAGCCCATTTATATGCTGCTCTTGCTCATTTTGTAAACAACTTTTTTTTATTAATTCAATACTCTACAATCTGGACGTAGCCACTATTGTGGTGAACCAGGATAAATCTGATGTTGTGTATTTCTTCTTATTGCGACATTTAATTTCTTTGTTTAATCCTTTCATAGATTGCAAAATGAAACTAACACATACTATCCCGCTCCATCCGTTAATCACAAAGATTTAAAAATCTAAGTGAATTTTGATTTTTTTTGACAATTTTTTTTACACTTTATTATTTCATGGAACACCTAAATGAAAAAGGGATAGGAAAACTAAACAACGGACCAAACAATCATTAAAAACACACGACAGACACATATGACCATCATACCACTCCTGGCAGAATGGGTGTTGACATTACCCATTCTGCCATTATAAAATGGGTGTTAACATTAATCACAAAGATTTCTCAAAATCTGGGCATCTGGGTCTGAATTTAGATTTTTTATTGACAATTTTTTTATAGAATTTTATATTATTTCATGGAACACCTGAACGGGAAAAGGAAAGTTAACCAAACCATCATAAAAATTCACACGACATGCAGGTACGACTGTCAAATTCGAATCCTAATGGGCATCTCAAACTTTTTTGAGGTGCAAGACTTGTCGATAGTTTTCCAAATTAGAAAAAATTAACTCTAAATAGTGATTTCAATTTCAAATTTGCGATTTGACTAATAATGTATAATTAATTATATAACAATGACAAATGATAAACTTTCAACTTTCAACTGATGATCAAATTTATTGTATAATAAGAATTGCATCAGTTGGAAAAGTGATTAAATAGGATAAACTTCCGACTTAGAAAAGTGATAAAAAATTCAGTATCTCAGTTTCAAACTAATTACATATTTAAATTGGAAATTTCGGAAATTCTTAACTAAAGTTATCAGAAATTCTTAATTAAAGTTCAACCTATGATGCTCTCCAATGAGTACATCTTAATTAAAGTTCTCAGCTACGATGCTCTCCACCGAGTACATATTAAAGTACACATGATGATGAAAAGTAATTTGATTAAAATAAACTGCAAAAGAATAATCTCCAGCAGAAAAATAATTTGATGTCACACATGCTTCAGCTTGCAACTCAAAACCCCTGGCTGCTGCTAAAGGAGGTCATAGTAAGAACATTTGATTAATGGAAATTTTGATTAAAGAATCTGGTCACCAGAGCTGATTCCTCTGCTTACAGGAAAATTTGACGGATACAACTTTCCTCAGCTCCCCCCGCTCTCAACAATGAAATCCAGAATCGGCAGAGCTGCAGCTGAGGAGTCGATTACTTATATGACGGAACAAATCCCCAACTGCAAAAATAATTTTTAACAAAAATGAAACGCATTGCCTCTTGAACACATTCATGTGCAAAATTCACTAAACTTTACCACATGAAATTAACACTGCTATAAAACATTGTAATGGTGAGAATGAAACATTGCACACAAAAAAATGTCACAAAATCTTTAAAACACGGGAAGGCTGATTATATGTGATCATAGCATATAGCCTACTTTCAAAGTATGCAGAAAACCTCTGCTTGCCAGCTTCCCTTCTGTTCAAAGAGATAAAATGGCTACCCCTCCTGACCTGTCGTGTCCCCAAATTTCTGGTGACAGTTCGATTTAATTAATTTAATTAATGGTTGTCCAAGGACGACTAATTAATTATTTTAATTAAATAAATAAATATTAAAAGGTAACCTTGTATTTAATAAAGTGACTTGGAAAATATTTAATAAAGTCACTTATGAGATAAGATCAAAAATGTTCTAAAAGTCTCTGGAGAAGGTGGAGAGAAAGAATAAATAGGCACCCCGGGGCTCCATTCGAATCAGGCAGTTGATTATCTCTCTTTGTTTTCAGATTGTGATTCAATCACGGGTAAATTGTGGAACCTAGGGTTTCGGCAATTGTCACAGTTGGCCATTGAGAACGATAACTCTCAATTGGTACGCAATTTTGAAGGTGTGAAATATCATCCGAATTATTGCAGATTGGAGGTGACATTCAGTCATTTCATCAGGGTGATTAATTGCGGCTTAAGGCCAATTTGTAGTTTTGTTCATTGAAGGATTTGATTCAGATCCATCGGTTCTGAATAAACAGATTGAAGACCAAGATGGAAGCTAGGCGATGATGGAGTTAAGGAAGCAGCCAAGTTTGATGAATTTTCGTGAACAACTCCAGAACTTTCGAAGCTGAAATCACCATTAGCGGACAGGCAACATTTCTCAATCACGCTCCATATCATGCACGACTCAGGGCACAAGGTTTTAATATCAGGTGGATCAAATCTGGTCTGTCAAGCTCCAGCTCCAATCACAAGTTGCGGAATCCTGTTAACTCGCACACAATATTCCGCGGCAGCAAAAAAAATCTGATGAGAGCAGATATCACTTGGATCCAACGGCTTGAGAACCATATAGGAAATTCGACAGATTGCGGACACCAAGTTGGAAAGAGGTCAGCGCGAGTTAAAGAAGTTGGAATCCTCCAAATCGCAAAGGCCGCCCTCATTAGCAGTGTTACGGGTTCACCATGTAAGATGCACATACATATTGTTGGTGTATTGAATTCCAAAGGGGCGGAATCATCTCTTAGCGAAAAGATTGGGAAAGGTACTTTCACACGGGTGTATGTATTAACCTTCATATCGGCTCTATAAACTGGTGCGACTTCAAGCCACGGGTTCTGACAGCACTTTCGCCCTATAACAGGACTCCACACGATGGCAAATGTATTGCATAGGCATCAAAGGGCGGGAAACGTCATACATACGGTGTTGAATAGGAGTTGCTTGGGCACCGCCGAATTGAACGGAGTTCGAGCACAATAGAGAAGATGATTCATTCCCAGCCGGAAATAGAAGAGTGACTAGTTTCGGCGGAAACAACAAAGACCATCCAGGGGACCCCCTAGCCGAGTATCCTCTAGCAGATATTAATATTCTATCAACATTATCGATGGCAATCGGTATTGCGCAGGTTTTGAAACGGGCCAACAAGACAAGTAGGTGCAATTTGCAGATGATCAAATAAGGCTAGCAGAGGATATCGTACAGGTGGTAGGAAGGAGTTTACCCGGTGTTACTCTATTAATAAGAGCTGAATAAAATATATAGTCACTGTTATTTGTTTGGCTCCCCATAAGATTTCTCTGAACGTGTTTATTATCACTGCATTTGTAATAACCATAATTTGATGAATGGTTGGAAACATTGCATTTGTCATCGTTGTTCACCAAGTGTTCGACGAAAAGCCTGTTTGCCAACTATTTGATGAATTGCCACAGTACATGGTAGGGATTTAGTGACTTTTATAGATAAGGTCATTTCAGTGGTATCCGAGCTCGATTGCTAATTGTTTGAAGAATAAAGAGTTATTTTTGGTGCTGAAGAAAGCAATAACCTGTCAGGGTTATTTCATGACCAAAGAGAGAAAATGTTGCTGTGTAAGCCAAAGGCAAACACACAATCTTAACAAAACGTTAGAATTCTTAAATCAATGACGGTGCTGTATTCATGGCTAGAAGAAAAACTATCATCTTACTGCCAAATTGAACGCTGCTTTGTTTTAAAGCTGACAAAAATCATATCCACTGTAAGGTGCTCTTAGTTGCCTGTAATTCATATCAACATCAATGCTCTTCACAATTATGCTGACAAGACGCCAGGGATAGATTAAACGGACTCCTAGTTCCATGTTATTGGTACTTGGATAATGCGATCATACATCCCCCACCCATTCCAAATAAGTAGTGTTCCACAAGAAAGGAAACTTTCAGACCCCAAAGAGTACGCTAATAATGATCAAGCATAGCCAAATCTGAATCATCTATTCAATGCCATGTCAAAGTTCCAACACACCAGCCTATATAAAAAGTACATAACCAAACATGTCTAAAAAAGTATATACAATGCTAAAAAGATACGATAAAAACATTACTTCGAGGGGAGTTGCATGAAGACCAGGGAGTAGAAATTGACGCCCTGCTACCATAATTCAACGTTGTTTCCTTTCAAAACTGGGAACTGACAGAAGTTCCACACCCACCATGAAAAGCTCTGCTTCCCTGGCATCTTTTTCCTATAAAGCTAAAGATATAATGAATGAAAATAAAATCTCTGCTGTTTCTCTCCTATTGACTCGATGGGTGTGTAAATCTATAATAGTTCTATCATTAGACAGAAGTATCATAAGCTCACTTCAACGAGCACAATGGATGATCTCAGTAGACCATAACTGAAACAACGGAGGATTCCTAATCCATAAGTACCTCGACCGTCCTTTAGAAACCTGGACCAATTGAGCACTTCAACAAAAAAGAAAAAAACAGTCAACCGTCCTTAATGAACCTGGGCCACTTGAACACTTCAACCAAAAAAATCAACTGTCGGACAATATCCAACAAATTAAGTTATAATCTCATGCACAAATTTACTTGTGTACGGTGATTATGGTCAATACAAGGAAAAGAAACCAAGTATTGTAAGAGACAGAGGCATTGCACCTGCTTGTTACTTATAGCAAAGAAGCAAAAGTCGTACAACTAAATACTCTAAGTCTGGTCGGTCATACAAGACCTGTACAAACGAGCTTATTGTTTATGGCATAAATTATATGATCAAATCAGTTCTTTAAAATCAATCGTAGAGAGGGGCATTGAATTCATATCATTAAGAATTTATTATCCTCCTGCCACAATTAGTGGTATTGTATTACACGGGGAGCGCCAAAACCATTACCACTGTGGCCTGTTCTCGCCTTCCCTGTAAATATACCTATTAAGCCAGAAACAACCCTCCTTTAGGAACCTAAACCAATCGAATACGAAGTTGTACGAGATAGATTGCATCTAAATATTAGTTCTAGCAAGGGATAAAAATCTACACAAAACATAGGACCAAATCAGTTATTTAAAATCAGTCCAGAAGCAACGTTGAATTCAGATCAGCGAGAGTTCTTATCCTCCTCCCCAGATTAGATCTGTATGGACAGAGTTACATTGGTTTGCGTTATAACAAGACAATTCTATAAAAAAAACTAGCATCAAATCGGTTCTAATATAACTCCCTCCAGAAACCTGAACAAATCCAGCCATCTAAAAAAAAATTAACAGTGGACAATATCCAACATATACGTGAAAAATTATGTACAAGATTTACTTGCGTATGGATACTGTAGGCGATTTCAATCCTAAAGTTGTGTTATAAGTGAAGGCACATCACCTAATTATCACTCCTAGCAAGAGTGTATAAACTTTATAACGACACAATTAGTTGTATCGTCTTATAGCTGGGAAACCATCCATGACCGCTAGGACGTGCTATCATGCCACAAACGTAACCCTCCGTTAGGAACCTAACCCAATCGAGTACAGAGGAAACAAAATAGAAGTCGTAAGAGACACGGATTGCACCTAAAAATTACATCTAGCAAAGGAGTAAAAATCCAACAAAAATCTAGTACCAAACCAGTTATAAAATCAGTCAGAGAGGCAGCGTTGATATAAATTCAGGGAGTTTTCAGGGAGTTGAGACTTCTAGTCATATTTTGCCCAAATTAAGGATAGAATCATTTAATAGCTGGACCACCATATCCATGTCAACTGTGATGTGCACAATATATCTATTAAACCCTAGAACCTCTACCTTCCTTTACAACCATTTGTATGGACAGATTTACATTTGTTTTGTAAAATAAAAAGACAATTCTACAAAGATAACTAGTGTCAAATAAGTTCTTTTAAACTAACAAAAAAAAACGTTGCAATGAAAGCGGGGAGTAGAGAGAATTTCTTATAGTATTGTATTATAGCCGGAAACACTAAATCCATGTCCACAATTGAGCGCTCTTATCCTCCTCCCACAATTAGTTGTATTGTCTTACGCTGGGAGCACCAAATCCATGATCCATGACCACTGTGGCACGCTCTCTCCTCCCTGTAAACCTACCTATTAAGCCAAAAACAGCCCTCCTTAAGAACCTAAACTAATCAAGTACGAAGGAAAAAAAAATAGTTGCAAGATACAGAGATTGCATCTAAATAGTAGTTCTAAGCTTCTAGAAAGGGAATTAAAAACTCAAAAAAATATCTAAAGACCAAATCAGTTGCTTAAAATCAGTCATTGAGGCAGAATTAAATTCAAATCAGGGAATCAAAAAGACTTCTTATCCTCCTGCCCAAATTAGAGATTGAATCATTTCGTAGCCTGAACACCATATCCATGTCAACTGTGATGTGCGCAATATGTCTATTAACCCAGAACCTTAAACCTTCTGTTACCAGCATCTGTATGGACAGAGTTAACATTGTTCTGAATTATAAAAGGCAATTATATAATGAAAACTAGCATCAAATCAGTTCTTTAAAATTAATAATATAGAGAGCTTCGCATACAAATCAGGAAGTCGAGAATTTCTTATACTCCTGACAAAAACTAGATTTGTTTTATAACTGGAAATACCAAATCCATGTACACAGTTGAGTTGTTGCCTCTAATATACCTCCCTTCAGAAACCTGAACAAATCCAGCAATCAAACGAAACAACTAAACAGTATGGACAATAACCAACATTTAAGTTAAATCTTATGTACAAGATCTACATGCGTATGGTTATTGTAGGTGATTACAATCCTACAACTGTAATAAGAGAAGGCATTGCACCTAATTATTACTTCTAGCAAGGGTATAAAAACTGTATCAACGGCACAATTCTAACAAAATTATAGGATCAAATCAATTCTTCAAAAATCAATCAGAGAGTGCGCTGAATTCATATAATCGAGTTTAGAATTTCTTATCCTCTTGCCACAATTGGTTGTGTTATCTTATAGCTGGGAACACCAAATCCATCACCATTGCTGTGTGCTATCTCCTATTACGCCACAAACTGAACCCTCCTTAAGAACCTAAACCACTCAAGTACAAAAGAAACAAAATAGGAGTTGTAAGAGACAGATTGCACCTAAATATTACTTGTAGCAAGGGAATAAAAATCTAACAAAAATCTAGAACCAAAACAGTCAAGAGGCGGCGTTGAAACTTGAAATCAATTTAGGGAGTTAAGAGCTCTTATCCTCCTGCCCAATTTAGAGATTGAATCATTTAATAGCTGGAGCACTATATCCATGTCAACATTGATGTGCACAATATATCTATAAACCCAGAACCTCAACCTTCCTTTACCAGCATCTGTACGGACAGATTGACGTTGTTTTGTATTATAAAAAAGCAAATCTATAAAGAAAACTAGCGTCAAATCTGATCTTTCAAACTAACATAGAGAGAGCATTGAAATCAGATCAGGGAATTGAGAAAATTTCTTATAGTATTGTTTTGTAGGTGAAAACACTAAATCCATGTCCACAGTTGAGCGCTGTTATCCTCCTGCCACAATTAGTCGTATTGTCCTATACTGAGAGCACAAAATCCATGTCCACAGTTGAGCGCTCTTATCCTCCCTGCCAGAATTAGTCATATTGTCCTATAATGGGAGCACCAAATTCATGAACACTGTGGCCCGCTTTCTCCTCCCTGTACATTTACCTATTAAGCCAAAAACGGACCTCCTTTCGGAACCTAAACTAATCAAGGACAAAGGCAATATAATATTTGTAAGAGAACGACATTGCACCTAAATATTAGTTCTTGCAAGGGAATAAAAATCTTAAAAAAATCTGAAGACCAAATAAGTTATTTAAAATCATTCATAGAGGCAGTGTTGAATTCAAATATGAGAGTTAATGAGTTCTTATCCTCCTGCCCAAATTAGAGATCGAATCATTTAATAGCTGGATCATTTTAACTGTGATGTGCACAATATGTCTATTAGCCAAGAACCTCAAACCTTCTTAAAAGCATCTGTATGGACAGGTTAACATTGGTTTGTGTTGCAAAAAGACAACATCCTATAAAGAAAACTAGAATCAAATCAGTTATTTTAAACTAAACATAAGAGAGCACCGAATACGAACCAGGGAGTTCAGAATTTCATATACTCCGGCAAAACTAGATGTATTGTTTTATAGCTACAAACACCAAATCCATGTACACATTTGAGTGGTTGCCTCTAATATACCTCCCTTCAGAAAAGCTGAACAAATCCAGCACACCAACAAAACAGCTAAACAGTCCTGATAACATCCAACATATACATCAAACCTTTATGCACAAGATCTACTTAAATGGTTATTGTACGTTATTACAGTCTTAGACTTGTGTGTTATAAGAGAAGGCATTGTACCTAATTATTACTTCTAGCAGGAGTATAAAAACTGTATGAACAGCACAATTCAAACAAAATTATAGGATCAAATCAATTCTTTAAGATCAATCAGAGAAATGCTGAATTCATATAATTGAGATAAGCATTTCTTATCCTCCTGCCACCATTAGTTGTATTGTCTTTATAACTGGAAACAACAGATACATGACCACCGTGTCGTGCTATCTCCTACTATGCCACAAACTGAACCCTCCTTTTGCATCAAGAATTTCTTATCCTCTTGCCACAGTAAGTTGTATTGTCATTTAGATGGAAACACCAAATCCATGACCACTGTGGCGACAAAATTATAGGATCAAATAAATCTTTTTAAATCAATCATAGAGAGTGCAGAAATAATATAATTGAGTTAAAAGAATTTCTTATCCTCCTGCAATTAGTTGTATTATCTTCTTTATAGGTGGAAACAACAGATCCATGACCACTGTGGCGTACTATCTCCTACTATGCCACAAACTGAACCCTCCATTAGGAACCTAAACAAATCGAGTACAAAGGAAACAAAATAAGAGTTGTAAGAGACAAAGATTGCACCTATATATTACTTCTAGCAAGCGAATAAAAATCTAACAAAAATCTAGGACCAAATCAGATATATAAAATCAGAAAATCAGTCATTGAGGCAGCGTTTAAATCAATCAGGGAGTTAAAAAGTTCTTATCCTCCTGTCCAAATTAGAGATTCAACCATTTAATAGCTGGAATACCATATCCATGTCAATGTGATGCACACAAAATATCTATTAACCCAGAACCTCAACCTTCCTTTACCAGCATCTGTATGGACAGATTTACATTGTTTTGTATTATAAAAAGACTAACTCTATAAAGGGAACACCGTATCCATGTCAATCTGTGATGCACAGGAAATATCTATTAACCCAGAACCTCAACCTTCCTTTACCAGCATCTGTATGGGCAGATTTACATTGTTTTGTATTATACATAGACAATTATATAAAGAAAACTAGCATCAAATAGGTTCGTTTAAATTAACATAGAGAGAGCATTGAAATCAAATCAGGGGGTTCAGAGAATTTCTTGTAGTATTGTTTTATAGCTGGAAACATCAAATCCATGTCCACAGTTGGGAGCTCTTATCCACTTGCCACAATTAGTTGTATTGGCTTATAGCTGGAACCACCAAATCCGTGACCACTGTGGCATGCTCTCTCCTCCCTGTAAATCTACATATTAAGCCAGAAACAGACATCCTTTTAAGAACCTAAACTAATCAAGTGCAAAGGAAACAAAATAGTTGCAAGGGAGAGATTGCAACTAAATATTAGTCCTAGCAAGGGAATAAAAATCTAAAAAAATTCTAAGACCAAATGAGCAATTTAAAATCAGTCATAGAAGCAGCGTTGAATTCAAATCAGGGAGTTTAAGGGTTCTTATCCTCCTGCCCAATCAGGGAGTTTAAGGGTTCTTATCCTCCTGCCCAAATTAGAGACTGAAATAATTGATAGCTGGAGCACCATATTCATGTCAACTGTGATGTGAGCAAATATGTCTATTAACCAAGAACTTCAAACCTTCTTTTACCAGCATCTGTATGGACAGATCACATTGTTTTGTGTTATAAGACAATTATAAAAAGAAAACTAGCATCAAATCAGATTAGAGAGAGTGCTGAATACAAATCAGAGAGTTAAGAATTTCTTATACTCCTGGAAAAGTAGATGTATTGTTTTATAGCTGGAAACAACAAACCCACGTCCACACTTACGCGATTACCTCTAATATACCTCTCTTTAGTAACCTGGAGAAATCCAGCACCCCAGCAAAACAACTAAACGGTTTGGACAATATCCAACTACTAAGTTAAACCTTAGGTACTAATCTACTTGCGTATGGTTCATTGTAGGTGATTACAGTCCCTAAAAGGATAAGAAACTTGTGTTATATAACAATGCTTGTAATACTTCTACGAATAGTACAACAGCACAATTCTAACAAAATTATAGGATCAAATCAATTCTTTAAATCGATCATACAGAGAGCGCAGAATTCATATGATTTACGATTTTCTTATCCTCCAGCACCAATTAGTTGCACTGTCTTATAAGTCAGAACACCAAATCCATTACCATTGTGGTGTGCCATCTCCTCTTGTAAATCTCCCTATTATGCCACAAACTGAAACCTCCTTCAGGAACCTAAACCAATCGAGTACAAAGAAAACAAAGTAGGAGTTGTAAGAGGCACATATATATTACACCTAAATATTACTTAAATTACAAATTGAATCTTTCAATAGCTGGAACACCATATCCATGTCAACTGTGATGTGTGCAAAATGTTTACCATCCCAGAACCTCAACCTTCCTCTACCAGCTTCTGTATAGACAGATTTACATTGTTTTGTGACATAAAAAGACAATTCTATAAAGAAATCTTGCGTCAAATAAGTTCTTTTAAGTTCTTTTAAACTAACATAGAGAGAGCATTGAAAAAAAATCAGGGCTTAGAGAGAATTTCTTATAGTATTGCTTTATAGCTGAAAACACAAAATCCACCTCCACAATTGAGCGCTCTTATCCTCCTGCCACAATTGTTTGTATTGTCTTATAGCTAGGAGCACCAAATCCATGACCACTGGCATGCTCTCTCCTCCCTGTAAATCTACCTATTAAGCCAGAAACAGCCGTCCTTTAGGAACCTAAAGAAGGAAACAAAATAGTTGCAAAAGCCAAGAGATTGCACCTAAATAGTAGTTCTAGTCAATAGTAGTTCTAGTCTTCTGAGCAAGGGAATAAAAATCTGAACGAAAATCTAAAGACCAAATCAGTTATTTAAAATCAGTCAGAGGCAGCGTTAAATTCAAATCAGAGATCTTATCCTCCTGCCCAAATTAGAGATTGAATCATTTCATAGACTGAACACCATATCCATGTCAACTGTGACGTGCGCAACATGTCTATTGACCCAGAACCTCAAACCTTCATTACCAGCATCTGTATGGACAGATTATCATTGTTTTGAGTTATAAAAAGACAATTCTATAATGAAACTAGCATCAAATCAGTTCTTTTATATTAAACATATAGAGAGTGTCGAATACAAATCAGGAAGTTTAGAATTTCTTATACTCCTGGCAAAACAAGATGTTGTATTGTTTTATTGCCGGAAATGCCAAATCCACGTACACAGTTGAGTGGTTGCCTCTAATATACCTCCCTTCAGAAACCTGAACAAATCCAGTAATCCAACAAAACAAAACAACTGAATGGTCTGGACAATAACCAACATATAAGTTAAACCTTATGTACAAGATCTACTTGCGTATGGTTATTGTAGCTGATTACAATGCTAAACTTGTGTTGTAAGAAGACAACGAACCTAAGTATTGCTTCTAGGAAGAGTATAAAAACTGTTTCAACGGTACAATTCTAGCAAAATAATAGGATCAAATCAATTCTTTAAAATCAATCACAGAGAGCGCTGAATTTATATAAGAGTTAAGAATTTCTTATCCTCCTGCCACAATTAGTTGTACTGTCTTATAGCTGGGGCCACCAAATCCATGACCACTGTGGCGTGCTATCTCCTATTATGCCACAAACTGAACCCTCCTTTAGGAACCTAGACCAATCTAGTACAAAGGAAACAAAATAAGAGTTGTAAGAGACAGAGATTGCACCTAAGAATACTTCTAGCAAGGGAATAAAAATCTAACAACTCTAGGACCAAATCAGTTGATATAAAGTCAACCATAGAGGCAGCGTTAAAATCAATTCAGGGAGTTGAGTTCTTATCCTCCTGTCCAAAGTAGAGATTGAATCATTTAATAGCTGGAGCAACATATCCATGTCAACTGTGATGTGCCCAATATATTTATTAACCCAGAACCTCAACTGTCCTTTTAACAGCATCTGTATGGACAGATTACATTGTTTTGTGTTATAAAAAATAATTCTATAAAGAAAACTAGCATTGAATCTGTCCTTACAAACTAACATAACAAGAGGTTGAAATCAAATCAGCGAGTTGAGAGAATTTCTTATAGTATTGTTTTATAGCTGGAAACACCAAATTCATGTCCGCAATTGAGCGCTCTTATCCTCCTGCCACAATTAGTTGCATTGTCTTATACTGGGAGCACCAAATCCATGACCACTGTGGCATTCTCTCTCCTTCCTGTAAATCTACCTATTAAGCCAGAAACAGCCCTTTTGAAGCCTAGTCTAATCAAGTAAAAAGGAAACAAAAATTTGTAAGACAGAGATTGCACCTAAATATTAGTTCTAGAATAAAAATCTGAAAAAAAATCTGAACGACCAAATCAGTTATTTAAAATCATCCATAGAGCTTTTATCCTCCTGCCCAAATTAGAGATTGAATCAATTAATAGCTGGATCCATGTCAACTGTGATGTGCGCAATATGTCTATTAACCCAGAACCTCAAACCTTCTTTTACTAGCATCTGTATGGAGACATTATAAGATTGAAATAATTAAGAAGTTATTATCCTCCCACTACAAAGAGAAGCTTCACTGTTTAATAGCAGGAAACTCCAAAAGCACGCCTATCCAAAAAAAACTCAACCTCCTCCCTCTAGCAACCTTAAACCAAGGACAGAAATACCAAAATGTTTTGATTCATATCCAAAAGTACTTCTGTATTGTTCACTTTAGACAACTACAATAAAGTACAAAGGAAATCTAAACGACGGAAATCATACCTAATTATTACTTCTAGCATGGGAATAAAATTGTACCACTTAATAATGAACTTCCAGACCAATGTCTTATGTTGCCTAATCACCATCTGTATAGACAGTACACTGTTTATCATAAACAAAGGCATTGTTATAACACAAATCTAGGATCAAATCAGTTATTTCAAACCAATCATAGAAAGAACGTCACATTCAAATCAGAGAATTAAGGTATCTTATCCTCCTGCCCAAAAATTAATTCTCTATATAGATTTCTTATCTACATAAAGAATCTGTATAGACAGTACATATCAAATCGTAAAGTTCAGAATTACTTATCCTCCTGAAGTGTTTAATAGCTGGAAACACCTAATTCATGCCCATTGTAGAACGAGTCTTCACAGTAACTTGCCTACTAACCCATAGATGGCACAACGGATTCCTTCCTATTTCAAACCTGGTCAATCAAGCACTCCCACAGAACCACAAAACAGTCCGGGAAAAATATAGCGGACAAATCTAATAAATAACTAGAACTAAATTAGTTCCTTTAAAAATTTTAGACATTGAATTCACCATTGAGAATTTCGTATACGCCTGCAAACTGTAGATGGCCACTAATTAGAACAAAGAGAAATTGGTAAATTGAGACAGATGCATCAACTAATTATTATTTTATAGCTGGAACACCAAATCCATGCCCATTATGATGTGCTCTATATTATTAACCCAAAAAGCCTCAACCTTCCTTTCCCACAAAATGTACAACTATAGACTTGACAAAGACACAATTCTGCAAGATAACTAGTCGTAAATCGAATCTTTCAAGAATTAAAATCAGGGAGTTGAGAAATTCTTATACTCTTGCCACATTAGAAGCTTTATTGTTTTATAGATGGTTCCATGCGCACTAATTGAGCACCTCTTCGCTGTAAGATGCATTTTAACTCGTAAATGAAAAAACGGATTCCTGCTTCTTGGAGCACCTCAAACTTCCTTAACGAACCTGGGAAAATTTAGCACACCACCAAAACGAAAAACGGTCTGGATAATATCTAAAAACAAAACGTTTACCCATGTACAAGTCTACTTGTAAATGAATGTAGGTAGTATAGTCGTAACAAAGAAAATATTACACGTCTCTTAGGTATAGCATATGAATTTTATAATTAATTATTACATCTACCAAAGAAATTAAAATTGTACCAGTTACCTCATGTCCCCCATGCTGCTGCTTAAATGAAATAAAATTAAGCAGAAAAATTGAGTTTGCATGAGGCCACCCCCGCTCCGCGTTTTATGAATTAAAATTGTACCATGAATTAAAATTGTACCAGTTACCTCATGTCCCCCATTCTGCTGCTTAAATGAAATTTCTGCTTTAAAAATAAGAAGAAAATTTGAGTAAAGAAAATATTACACGTCTCTTAGGTATAGCATATGAATTTATAATTATTACATCTACCAAGGGAATTAAATTGTACCAGTTACCTTATGTCCCCCATGCTGCTCCTTAAATGAAATTTCTGCTTTAAAAATAAGCACAAAAAATGAGTTTGCATGAGGCCACCCACGCTTCACATTTTATGAATTAAAGTTGTACCAGTTACCTCATGTCCCCCATGCTGCTGCTTAAATAAAATTTCTGCTTTAAAAATAAGCAGAAAAATTGAGGTTGCATGAGGCTACCCGGGCCACATTTTATTCCTAAAAAACAATTATGCAGTGCCTGCTAAACAAAATAAGCCTAGCGACAGCATGGGTACCTGCTCTTATTCCTCTGACTTCAATGCACAATGCACCAGCAACTTGAATTGCGTAAAATTTCATAAAATTTCAACGTAACTGTATAGATAAATTGAACATAAATCTAGAATCAAATTTTTTTTTTTTTTAAATCAATCATAGAGACAGCATTTGATTGCATTGATTACAAATCATCGACTTAAGAATTTCTTATCCTCCTCCGCAATTACAAGTTGCACTGTTTGATCGCTAGAAACACCAAATCCATGACCATTGTAGCGCCCTCTCTCCCCTGTGAATATGACTATCAACCCCAATAGTCAAAATCTCTCATACGAACCTAGAGGAATCGAGGAATCCAACAAATCCTTAAAACTGTTTGTATAGTATCTATCAAATAGATTCTTCTGTGCATCGTTCACTGTAGCAACTGTAATAAGTGAAAAGGTCAACAAAATAGGTGGTCATAGAAACATTGCGCCTATATATTACTCTAGCAAAGGAATAAAAACTGTACCACTTATTCCCGTTACTTCAATGTAATAACATAGATCGGGTTATACAACTTCAACGCCATGTTTAAGTTTGCATACTCAGCATCTGCATAGACAGAGTTCATTGTTCTGCATAAACAAAGGCACAAATCTGACAAAATCCAAAGATCAAAACCATTCTTTAAAACCAATCATAGATACAGCGTTGAATTCAAATCAGACAGAATTTCTTATCCTCCTTCCAATTTCTTATCCTCCTTCCAAAATTCCAAATCCTTTCAACGCCACGTTCAAGTTTGCATGGTCGCCATCTGCATAAACAGAGTAAATTGTTCTGTATAAACAAAGACAAAATTCTGATAAAACTGATCAACCTGTTTTTTAAAACCAATCATAGATACAGCGTTGAACTCAAATCGGAGTCACATAATTTCTCATCCTCCTGCGAATATTCCAAATCCATGTCCACTGCAGAACGCTTTCTTAATTCTATTACTTCACTGCAATAGGTTCGTTCGCTATCATATAAGTTAAATGCTCTTTGCATAATTATACTCAAAACTAAGATATCTCATTAATCTCAAAGTAGTTTAAAACACTGCGCTCAACTCATATTTTGAAAAAAAGGAATTGACATCCTGCTGACAACATTTGACGATGTGTTTCCATGTAGACTGGAGCAAACTTTTACATGAAGGAAATCAATCTTTAATTATCCAAAAAGATCTAGGTTTTACAAAACATAGGGTTTTCCGTTTCTAAAGAAATAGACATCCGCAATACAAAATCATATCCTCTGCCATGGCAGATAAATACTGTTATCACTTACTTACGGTTTATGTGTGATTTAAATTTTAGTTCCCTTCAATCTACTAAAATACTCTGCAATAAATGATTTCTACAAATCGACCAAAATATAGTGGAGAAAGAAATCATATTAATACTTCTTCGCATTTACTTACAGTTAATGCGTCATACTCACAAATTTTAGTTCCCTTCAATGTACCATAATGCCCTGAAATAAATGATTTCTACAAATCAGCCAACATATAGTGAAGAAAGAAGTACAGGAAGAAAGTACTCAGTTTAGAGGCATTTAACTAACTCGGACTCTCTTCGCCTGTGATAAACGCTCCTAGCCTAGTCTCTCCAGACAATCATGTATCACATCTGCTGTAGCTCACCCCTCCATAGCATGAAGCACACAAGCTCTTGACCAGATAAGGTTTCCTAAACCCTAAAATTTCTTTAAAAAATGGTTTTCGGGGGTAAACGCAACTGCAAAACATTAACGAGAATTGCATGGAAGACCAGACATTGCACCACAATATATTTATAGCAAGGGAATAAAAATTATACCACTTATTCCTGTTCCCAGTCAATAGCATAGATCCGAGGCACACAATGCCTATTCAACGCCCTGTTTTAAGTTGCCACTTTAATCCTCTTCCTATTTCGCTCACAAAACTAAGACCATATCAATTATTTTAATAAACTAAAAACACAACGCTCAATACAAATAAAGGAAATAGAGAGTCTCATCCTGCTGTCACAATTTAATGATTTGTTTCCACACCTGACGCTAAACCGATATCCACTCTTGAGCATTCTCTTACCTAAAAGAAATCAAATTCGAGTCCTCAACTATCCAAAAAGTGCCACACAAATGATCAAAGTTTCGAAAATCCATCTATACAGAAGTAGATGATCCATCATATTATGCACACAAACCAATATAAGTTTACTCACATCATTCGCCATAGTTACCTTCCGAATCTTGATCCATTGGGCAGTTGCACCCCTTTCCAAACCAATTATAGGAGACATCATACAGTGAGTCACTAGACCAATAAAAGATTACTAGAGATTACAAATCGTGATTCACTCCGGAGATATCAATGTTCCCGCTCAAGACCCTGTGACATAAAACCCTTGATGCTATACAAAGCCTACGAAAAATACAAACTATTAATTTCCCTGGAAACCCTAAAATACGAACTATTAATTTCCCCGAAGACCCTAAAATGCCCTGGAAAATAAATGTTTCGAAGCACTTTTGGCAGAGTCAAATTTTATGTTGAGATAAACTTACCGTCGATACGCCAAACTCCCAACCCATCTTGCGCCACACCAGTGCCTGTGATGAAACCCCTAAATGCCACAAAACATAACTATTTAACTGATTAAAGATGCATTCAATCCACCATAATATCCTGCAATAAATGAATTCCACAAATAGGCCGATTTGTAGTGGAGAAAGAGAGAGGTTGAGTGGTAGAGGATACTCAGATATCGGAGGCATTACTACCCAGTTATTTCTGAATGTCTTCTCCTTCGTATGATCATAACCTAATTCCTCCCGGCTGACCCTGACCTCTCCCAACAGGGCTTTTAATCTGCTTTCACCGCCTCGTCGAGATAAAGATGGATCATGCTAACTGGCATTACAGAAATAAAGAGGAAGGTATCTGGCTCGAGATCCTCTTTCATGTATGATCCGTTTTAATATTCGTCATAGTGACGGATTTAACGCCAAGAAATCTAGAAACGCGTGATCTTACTGACCTTGGTGACAAGCGTACAGATCATTTTTGTCAGGGCTAAGAGTATATTTCTGTTGAAGAGGAGAAAAACAAGAAAAACCAGAACAAAATCAAACCATATAAATAATTGAATGAAAATTGCAATTCGCACCATACACCCATCGCCTCTTAAACTGAACCATGTATTCTCGTAGCGAGCCTCGCCTAAGGATAAAACGCAACTATAGCATCCACCCGCCCGCCTTACATAAACTACTGCATGCCACAAGGTTGGCGTTAATCGATATTTATAGGTGAGATTTGATGGGAGAGGAAGAATCGGACCGTCAAAATGAAGCGGCGGAAGATAATCTACGGTGCTCTCATCTGCCAAATTTCAAGCGATCTTGTTCACCGACTCTCTAGATTGATCGAAAATCGCACAATCTCATTCCTATTATGTTCTAGATTTATTTATTTATGATATGCTTTACCACAAAGGCAAGTAATTTGAATTAGTAGAATATTTTATGATATGCTTTACCACGAAGGCAAGTAACTTGAATTAGTAGAATGTATTTTAAGAAGGAAGATGTAATAAGCCAAAGTTCTTGTTATACACTTTCCAATCGACGGTTCCTATCAAATCTCACTATAAGTAGGAGATAATTTCCACAACAACTCAAATTGTGATGTGAATATCAGGATTTAACTGTGTGATTTTGAGTCAAACTCATCGACCTATGTTTGAAACATGGGTCAATGAGTTTGACTCAAAATCACACAGTTAAATCATGATATTCACATCACAAATCTCACTATAGACAATGCGAGGCATGGTATTAATTTGAACCATTTATTTTTTTCGTTCATTTTAATTGGTTGCTTATGTCACTCGTGGAGGCATAGTTGGAGAAGACTTTCTCGCTATAGTTAATGTTGGATGTGGCATGTGTGACACTTAGCAGTTAGTCAGGAACAAACACTATCGTGGACAGAGAAAACTGTGTACAAATTTAGTACATTCTTATTGTTTCCCACTCAAATTTGTCAGGATCTCCCTACCATTTCAAAGTATCAGCTGCGTTGGTCGTTGTGGGAATCAATCTAAAGTGATCTCTGAACTCTGAGCATTTCATTGTCAATCATTTTCTTTAATATTTAATGCATGTTCAACCATTTTTCTGGTTATGTAATTCCTTCAAAATCCCTTCAATTTCTTGGATTCCATCGCTAAGTTTTTAGTTTCAAGATTACATTTTTGTGATCAATTTCTTAGATTTGGAGCAGGAAATGTTTTAGTTTCAGATTCTTCTTTTTTGGTTTAATTAATAGGATTTGACCGATAAGTTATGAGTTTCAAAATTTTATTTTGTTTTATTTTTAGCTCTTCATTACAATCAAACAAAACTTTTTATGTGAATGAAATATGTCTTGCAGTAGTAAAAATATATATTTTAGTCAGCTTCAAGTTTAAGAATTCTTGCTTTAATCATTTACACAATTGTTGTACGAAATTTTCATTTGATAAAAAGATGTACCTTACCTTGGGGATTCCTTTTTGGGTGTGTGTGGGTGTGTGTGGGTGTGTTTATGGGCGTGTTTGAAGGGCAGGAACCGAGATAGAGTGAATGCAATTTACATACATTTTTATTTATAAAAGGCAATTTTTGAAGATGAAATTCTATGAATAGGCAATTGTTATTTGTTGCTTCATTGTCTTTCCTTTTGTTTTTAATGTAAATTCTATAAGGGCCTGTTCGGCAACGGGAATACAAGCAAAATAGGCATATGTAAATTCTTAAAATTTTGAATTCTTCATTTGGATGCATCGAATCAGAATTGGAATACGAAATAAAATAGGAATGCATATTCCAATTTTGGCCCAAAAATGAGGTTTTGCAATTCCACCCAAATAGGTGTTATTAGAATACGTATTCCTATTCCACTTTTATTTATTTTAGAAAACATAAATTTTGGGGTCCACGAATTCCCCATTAAATATTGGTTGAACAAAACGGAGAACATGAATACATAGCCCCATTTTCTATTCCAAAATAAGTATTCTAGAATAGTTATTCCTATTCCCAGAGCCAAACGAGCCCTAAATGAAAAGATAAGGCATGGCCATTCAATCCCAACTTTCAATTACTTGTTTTTAGAGAAAATATAATATCATCTTAAGCTTGTCTCTCAAGCCTCCTTTTTTCTTTCTGAATTGTGTATTGTGAGTCAAATTTAAGGCTTGCAAAATGAACATTCTATGTAATGCTATAACTGAAATATGGTTATCTCTGTGCCTCCCCACATATGCACACAAGAGCCCATTTGTCTCATTATAGAAGAGCGCAACTCTGTAGCATCTGCTAAACCAACACATTGTCAAATAGAGTAATCTAGAAAGGATTCTAGTTAGAGATGTATAGAATTTATCACTTTTATTTGACTTTTTTGTTGTATATTTTCAAACCAATTACCAATTACTTAGATAGGTAACTAAACAAAATTAAATGAAATTTTATTATAGTACAATATATTTAATTAGATATAACTGTTATGAAATGTTATAATTTTGAAGATATTATAGTAATTATTATTTTTATTTAATTATATTTAAATATATGTTTGTTTAACTATGATAAAACAAATATTGTATAAATTAATATATGTGAACCTAATTATTTTATTTATAAAGAAATTTAAAACAAAATAGTATATTTAATCAATTAATAACATGAAAGAAAAAGGTTAAATATTTAAATTATAGTACAAAAAATTTAAATCATATAAAATTACATCTAGGAAAAGGAACTATATTAATTAACTAATAGATTGATGAGGAAGATTGATAATATAAAAATATTAACATTATTTCATATTTTAAGTATTTTTCTTCAATTAAGTGTTTTGTAAAAACCATTTATTGTTTTGTATAAATTTTAATATCTTTATATTAAAATGTAAATAATAATTAAAGTTAATAAAAATGAATCTAAATTATAATTTTATTTTTTATTAGTTTCCTACAATTATTATCATGATTAGAGTTAGGTTTCACTAGGGTGAGAGTTCATGGATAAGATTACCATTATGTCTTAGGATTTGTTGATATAATTATAATTATAAGCATGGTTAGTATTAAGCTTTACATCATCTTTATTCTTACATTAGAATTAGAATGTGGTTAAGATTTATATTGAAGTAGGCTAAACTCTACACTATGGGTAGGGTTATGATTGTGTTTAAAGATTGGGCTATGATCTTGTTTAAAATTAGGGTTTTGTGTTTCGGTTGGTGTTAGGGTTGCAGTTGCTATTATTGCTATTATTGTTAGGGTTTTCAATGGGGTTTACCATAAAAATTATGGTTAATGTACGAGGTTAGGTCATTGTTACTACCATGGTTAGGACAAGGATTAAGCTTACAAGTATATGCTAGCTTATAGTTAGAGTTGAGGTCTTGACTATTGTTAGAGTTTGGATAATGGTTTAGGTTTATGTCAAGATTAGAGTTAGGGTTGTGTTTATAATTTGAGTTATAAAACTCTTGTAGGATTACAATCATATTATTATTTTGATTTAATGTTTCTAATAAGAATAAAGGCAAAGGTTTTAATTAAATTTGTATAGATATATGCAAAATAATATACCAATGCTTTCCTCTAATTCACCTTTAATATTATCTTCGATGTACCTATTACACCTTAAGGTGAGATTGCTAGTCTATAATATGGTAAACTAGCACTTGCACCTTTGAGGGATGTGAGAGGTAAGAAAATAGTCTTTATATTTGTGATGATCTTCTTGAATAGTTATTACATTGTTTCTAGTTATAATTAAATTCTGTAATTTCACTTGAAAAAATAATAGAATATTTCAAATTTTACTTCTCTACACAGTTAGAATAGTTGCGTCGTAGGCGTTTCCAATATGAAATGAAGCCCCTACTTTTCAAAATCAATGGTCCAAATTTAAGGAGAAGGTCAGATGATCGTCAAACAAATCTCAGCCATAAAACTAGAAAGTGGTTGTTTACATCATTATTAATGTCTACTATGCATTCTCATTTACTTTTTAACACTTTGAACGAAAGTTGCACGGCGGAGCCCCTACTCATAGTGAAGTCATTGATGTCATTAATATTTTAGTTGGAGTTGATAGAACTCCTACTATTGCCTGCATCAGGAAACTTGTTTTGATGCATAATTACCACATAGGAGATGATGTTTGTGACTCATGCCCTGCCATTGTAGATGGCTTAAACATCACACATTAAGGCTTCATTCTTATGCTAAAAGTGTTAAATAGTCAAGGTTGACTTATTTTGTAAAGCTTAATTTCCTACTTAGTATGTGATGTTTAAGAGTGACCACTTGCATTGTGGCTTCTTCTTTATCCTCATGTCAATTTGTGTAGCCAACCATACAAGTTTTGTCACCGGCTTGGCAATTCACATCATAACTTAAATCTCGATGAAGATAGATGCAGTCAAACCCTCAAAAAGTTGAACCTATTATGTTTATCTAGGAATTATAACCCACAAGTTCCCTAATTCTGGAATGTTGATGAATCAAATATAGAGAAATAACTCAGATTTCTTAACTGGACGACAATAGTTATGATCCTTTTGATTTTTCCATCGTGTCGTGGGTGCAAAAAAATCTAAATTGGCGTTGACATTAAATAGTAGTCAAACTGGAATATTTTTAACTTAGCAGGCCAGTTAATAAAATCAATCATTGCATACATAGCTAAAACCTATGTATAGATAGTCATATAAATCCTCTTGTTTATTTTTTATTTTAGCATTTTGTTTGTTGCTATTGTTCCTCTTGATTTGCTTGTAAATTTTGGATCTAGTATTCACCAACAACTAGGCACAATATCGCTGCAAATTTGATACGAAGACCATTTCACTACAAAATGTATCTTCAAAATATGAATCGACATTGGTGCACGACATGAAATTCAATAATAATGACAGTAAGCAAAGTTAATAAAATCAATCATTGAGCTATTTTTTTATCTTATTGAGGTTTTCTATGAAAACTCAAATATTAAGCTTCTTCCATAAAGGGTAATATTTTGAAGAAATGAGTTACTTTATAAAATGGTAATATTTTGAGAAAATGAGACAACATTAGAGAAAAAACATGAAAAAAATATATTAGAGACAAAGGCAACCTTCCAATTATTTTAGATCCATTTTCGGCATTTTAGTGAGATTGACATGCATTTAAATTAAGATGGTTGTATTTTCAAATTTCATCAAATAAAATGAAATAATAAATTCAAATATAAAAGAATGTATCATATTTTACTTAATATTGAGTAAGTTACTTACTTGATTAAGTATGATTTTACTATGTCAAATATTTGGATAACTAAGTATGCAAATATTTTTAAGTATATATAAAAACATTATATCATATTTTAATTAAAAATAAACAAACTATTAACAATTAAGTATGATTTATAATATTAGATACTTAGATAGCAAATTAATGAATATTTTAAATTATAAATATGTTGGATTGGATTTAAGGTTATTTTCTTGAATTAGTTTTAAAATATTATGTATTATTTTTTTTAAATTGATCGAATTGAATTATTTAATATTAATATAATACTTTAATTTAATTATTTTTAAAATTTAATTAAAGATGTATAATTACCAATAAAGTTAAGTGGAAAGCATTTCAATGAATCTACTAATGACTTACTATGGTTTTTGTATAGGTGCACACAATGGTCAACTCAACACCACGTGGACAATCAACAATGTTACTACTCACACTTACAGGTGAAGGGGCATTCAACATTCAAGCATCAACAATTTATTCTTCCCTTTGAATGCCAATCAAAGAAATGACACCCCTATAAGGACAAACACTTTCAACCTTCCAAGAGACCATTTACCTTGTCACTATGTTGTACTAGATGAAATGAGTTTCATTGGATCAAAGTTGCTAGAAAAAAATTATATGAGGTTGCAACAAACATTTCCAACTCATAACCACATTCCCTTTGCAGCATGCTTGATTTTTCTATTTACTAACTTGGGACAACTACCACCAATCAAAGACATCCCAATATATGCTTATAGTTCCTATAGCGGTACATTGTAGCATAGGTTCACGACCATTATTATGTTAGAAATATATATTTTATCAAAGTGGACACATATTTGTTTAGATGCAATTCTGCACACTCTTACCAAGTTTATAAAATGCAACACCAATAAAATTTGCAAATTGGAAGTTTCTAATATCACAATTAGCTTCCACAATAAGCTCAAAAAAAAAAATTGCCTTTTCCTCATCCATACAACTTTTATCCACAAATAAAATGGTATTACTCCATAACAAATGCATGTTATGATCTTTAACAAATCTTGTTGAGCCTATACAATGTCGAAAAAACTTAACGAATTACCATGCTCAAATGCAAATGAAGAAAAAATTCAATCGAATATCATGTTTAGTATTGGCCAAAAGATCATGTTCAGTGAAAATTTATGGGTTGAAATATTGGGCACACTTACAGACTTCATATTCTTATATTTGGTTGTGATTCTATGGACCATATGATGAAGGTACACTTTGATACCACTGATGAAGTACTGCTCTGATACCACTTGATGAAGGGCCACACCACCCTACCAACTCATAACCAAGAATGCAACAATATGAAGACAAAGAGAGATAAAATGCTTCCCAAGAAATTTTATTAAACTTGAAAATCCTTAGCAATTACAATAACCTTTCTGCAAGATCTCTCAAGATCCAATCCAAGCCCAAGCTAGTCCAGATCCACGCTCTGGTAGAAAACTCCAAGATCTCAACTTGTGCTCGCAAGCCACAAAGCAACCTCCTTGTTTTTAAACTACAATCACTAGCTCTTCTCCAACTTTATCCAGATCCAAGCGTAAACTACCTCACATTCGGCGCTCTGTCTACACTCACAACTCCATCACAATCCTATTGTAAATTGCCTCACATTCGGCGCTCTGTCCACAAACTCAAGAAAACTCACTCTTCACTTCCTCTTTCTCTTTCACACCTTGAAGCCTTCCGAGCTTTCCAAGCTTCACCTTCCACAACTTTCACCTTTCCAAGCTTTCCTTTCAAAGCTTCTACTTCCTGAGCTTCTCCTTCTCGAGCTTCCACTTCTCAAGCTTGACTAGAAATGCTCATATGCCTTGCTTAAATAGGCACTTACCACCCCATGCATGACTTATCCACAACCTTCTAGAATTCCTCCACAACCTTCTACAACTTCCATAACCTTCTACAATAGTCATAACTTTCTAGAATTCTACCCACACCTCGATAAATGGAATGACAACCATTTATTTTTTATTTTTTCTATTATGCCACCTATGCACCTTGAAAATAGAAATCCCCTTTTCCTTTCTTTTCTCCTTTTTTCCCCTTTTTTTTTAATATTATTTCTCCTCTAATTTTCATCACTTTCTCTCTCCTCTAGATTTTATTTTTAAAATTTTTTTTCCAATTTTTTTTTCAAATTTTTTTTTTCAATAATTTTCCCATGCAAGATGCTACTGCATCAGACTCCCCCGGTAGATAGAAAAGTGTGTCCCACACTTTGACACCAAAAAAGAAAGATCTACCACCATCTTCATCTTCACCAAAGGTTTCCACCTCAACGGGGACAAGAAAACCACAATGCAAATCTTCCACATCTGCATTACTCTATCAAACACCAGAATCTCAACCATCCAATTACCATGCTCACTCCCAGGAACAAACTGAACATAATTCTTCATCAACAAACCCTCATTCACATCAGCAACTAGTGAATCCACACCAGTAGCAACAAACCCTGCATCATCAACAACAAACTCCATATCATCACCAACATGTAGATCTCCATCAATACATGCCAAACTAGCAATATCATTACTCACAACAAGATGCTCTGCAATACATAACTCACCTCCAGCAACAACCAGATCATCCATGACCAAGTGCTCTGCAACATACAAGTCACCACCAACATCAACTAGATCATCCACGACCAAATGCTCTGTAGTCTCCATGTCAAACTCAACCAACTGATCATGAAAACCAATCTCCATCCCAACATCAGCAAGGTTAAGAATATCCTTAGCAACAACCTCTATTTGCTCTACAGGTTCTGTATCAGGCTCCACAAACTGATCAACAAAACCATCCTCTTCCACCTTGACCTTCTTAGCTTGATCAACCAATCTAGCATCCAACCGAAAAGACATCTTAGAAAAATTCCTCTACACTATATCATGGATTTTCGCAATCATCTTAGGGTCCAATCCTCTTGGAGCCATCTCCCAAGATCTTCGTAAACCCTCTGCAACAAATCCTTCCCATGCTCCTTGTGACAACCAAATTGTTTGCAAGTCAGATCGCAACCTGCCACCTCGCATGAACAATCAGGAACCACATCACAAGTCTAGGACAACGGATTTGCAATCCACCAACTCTCCACAATCATGCCTCAACAAGTTCAATCTTCCATCTCCGCATCAATCCATCAATATGCATGTCCTCCCAAGGTCCTAGTGCAAATTGCCCCAGCTTCGACGATCTGTTTACACGCTCAGGAACTCCCACTCTAATAAACTTCACCCAACCAAGGTCCTGGTACAAATTGCCTCACACTTCGACGATCTGCTTGTACACTCAGGAACTCCTGCTCTAATACCACTTGATGAAGGTACGCTCTGATACCACTGATGAAGTGTTGCTCTAATACCACTTGATGAAGGGCCACACCACCCTACCAACTCATAACCAAGAATGCAACAAATGAAGACAAAGAGAGATAAAATGCTTCCCAAGAAATTTTATTAAACTTGAAAATCCTTAGTAATTACAATAACCTTTCTGCAAGATCTCTTAAGATCCAATCCAAGCCCAAGCTAGTCCAGATCCACACTCTGGTAGAAAACTCCAAGATCTCAACTTGTGCTTGCAAGCCACCAAGCAACCTCCTTATTTCTAAACCACAGTCACTAGCTCTTCTCCAACTTTATCCAAGATCCAAGCATAAATTGCCTCACATTCGGCGCTCTGTCTACACTCACAACTCCATCACAATCCTGCTATAAACTGCCTCACATTCAGTGCTCTATCCACAAACTTAGGAAAACTCACTCTTCACTTCCTCCTTCTCTTTCACACCTTGAAGCCTTCCAAGCTTTCCAAGCTTCACCTTCCACAACTTTCACCTTTCCAAGCTTTCCGTCCAAAGCTTCTACTTCTCGAGCTTCTCCTTCTTGAGCTTCTCCTTCTCAAGCTTCCACTTCTCAAGCTTGATTAGAAATGCTCATATGCTTTGCTTCAATAGGCACTTACCACCCCATGCATGACTTATCCACAACCTTCTAGAATTCCTCCACAACCTTCGGCAACTTCCATAACCTTCTACAATATTCATAACTTTCTAGAATTCTACCCACACCTTGATAAATGGAATGACAACCATTTATTTTTTATTTTTTCTATTATGCCACCTATGCACCTCAAAAATAGAAATCCCCTTTTCCTTTCTTTTCTCCTTTTTTCCCCTTTTTTAAATATTATTTCTCCTCTAATTTTTGTCACTTTCTCTCTCCTCCAGATTTATTTATTTTTATGTATTTTTAATTTTTTTCAATTTTTTTTCAATAATTTTCCCATGCAAGATGCTCCTACATCACCATATTTCAAAAACTATAAAGGGGAAGAGAGAAATAGTGAGAGGAATTTTTTTGAAAAATAGAGAAAAGGAGTTAAGAGAAGTTGAAAGAGAATTTTGTGGAGAGACAAATAGAAATAAATAAATTTCAAAGCATCTTTTCCAAATCAACAATCTAGAATTGAGAATGATGGGAAATGATAAAAATATCATTATGACATATATTTTAGCTTTTTAGGTGAGTTGTCACTTTAGTGACCTATCAAATATTGGAATGTGAAAAAGGAAAGAAGGGTTGAAAAGAGAGGATGATAGAGAGGATGGGAGAAACAAAGAGAGAAATAAATAAAGAGATATAGAAACATACGCATAAATTGAAAGATATTATATTTTTATTATTTTATAAAATGAGTAGATTATGTAGGGGGCTAGAAGACGCTAGCATATAGATGGTTCATCAAAATAAAGGAGATGATTGGGGGTGTTACACTAATAAATGGAGAGGGTCTAATGGGATCATTAACTGACCCCTTGCAACTACAAAACTAACACAATTCATTATTCTATTGTTACCAATAAGTTATGGGGTCCACCGTCAAATACCATTAAAAATGGTATGGGCCCTTACAATACACAAATCATAAGGACTTACACATTAGAAGGCAATAATTGACATCAAGAATACTGATTGGAAATGGCTAGCATTCACAACAATATCAAGAGTTTGTGAACTTTTATGCCTCCAAATTCCATCAACATTTACATTAGAAAGACGTCCATGAATGCAACAAAACCTTTTTATTGTTCGCCAAAAAGAAGAGGAGAGCCACCTGCTAACATTATCAAATATAGCTCCTCTGATAATATGAAATTAATGACAACCACTACAGGTTAGTTTCAAATGAATTGTCTGATTAATTATAATACAAAAATATAGTTACCAATTTAAAGTCGATGTAGACAAGAGATGCACTAATTTGAGAAATTAGTTCTTCATAAGGTTCAAGGGATTGCATACCAAATAAAAAATTGGCTATTAAAATATGACTATTTATAACAAAGTATACTATACCAAAGAGGGAAAATAATGTCACAAATGTGTAAATTAGATTTTTATGGAGACACAATATGTATCACTTCAAAAGTTCATCTATTCCAATTTGTCTAAAAGTTGATTACAATAATAGATGTGACACTGGTACAGTTCCATTTTATAAAATTGTGCTTGCAAATATGGAAGTATTTCTATATAAGAAAAGAATGAAATTGAAATTTGTTCAACCAAACATGCTCAAAATTAGTAATAAGAAACCATTGAAAACAAGTCTCAAATTTGTAAAAGTAACAAAAACTACTTTAAAAATATTACATTGAAGGTTGTATTAAAAAATTACTTAAATTAATGTATTACAAATAATTATGACGTACCTATTGCACACCAAAGTGTGATTGCTAGTTATATTTTGTTTGAAGTGTAAAATGAATTATATGAGTTTCCTCTCTTTTCTGTATAGCTATATATGTAATACTTTTTATTTTCAACTATCTATCAAAGGTGGAAAAAAGTCAAAGATGAAGCCCATCTATTGATTTTATTCTAGATATAATTTTAACCACTACGTATTGTTTCTCACATACGTCAATATCCATTGTTTCTCAATGTAACACGAACTCGTGGGATTTGCCTACAACCATAGCCCATGAGATGATGATTGTAAGTTGTATCCCACTTAGAACAAATCAATGATAGTATTGGGGAATTCTTAAAAATTAAAGAATATAAATCCGACCCTATCAAATTGCTATGTGAGAACTATGTTAGATTACATGCTTTCAACAAAAATGCTCAACATCTTATTGTAAAATTATTATTAAAACTAAAAGCATGTAATCTAAGATAATTGTGATCACATAGCAAATTGATAAGTTGGATTTGAAGATTCTTTTATTTTAAATAAATCTACCTTATTATCATTTATTTGTTCACTTCTATTCTAATGTCATAACTATGATTCTTGTTTTCTAACAAATGTTCTTTAATTCATTAAATTAAAATGTATGGTAGGATATCTATGTAGTTTAGGATAGGTGTGCTAATGTAACAATTTGCTAACTTTAAATTTTGCTATATATATCAAATGCTTAAAAGTGCAAATACCCTCCTTATCATCTCACATCTCTATAATACGAGAATGACCCTTTTAGAGAATTTTTTCTTTCTTTCAAACAACATTGTGCCAATTCTATTATATTTAATGCATTGTTCCAATATCAAAGATGGAAATTATTATATTATATTTCAAGTTGCGCATTTATGAACAATTGAAATCTAAAATAAGATAATAATCTAAATTATTAATATTTATTTTAAAAGATAATTCAAGTATTGATAATATTATACCCATATATCTATTACATATTATAATTGAATAGTATCATTATATCATAGTTGATATATAAATTGATAATATATTATTCTTATTTGAATTGCATCTTATTCTATTAAATTTTGATTCAATTACATCATATTATAATAAATTATAATTTATTTTTTGATCGGTAAGAGGCCAAAGCCAAGATTAATTATTATGTATTATTATTATTATTTGTTATTTTATTAAGCACAAGTAGATTTGAACACAAGACCTCTTCGATAAGAGGCTTACAATTTACTTCTGTGTTGTAGGCTCTTGCCTATAATAAATTATAATTAAGTTTAACTAATTATAAATAAAATAATTGAATATGTATTCATCAATTAAAATAAGAATTTATTTTTTTGTAAGATATCATTCAAAATTAACTAAATATTTACATGAGACCGTCATTTTATACATTTACATGGACCCACCTTATCCATGTGTGAAGACACATTTACCAATTTCATCGAATCTTTCTACTTTCACACATTTTCTTATAACTGATAATAAAAAAATTATCACTTTTACATTGTTGTGGTAAAACAAAATTAATTCCTTCATCACTCGTATGTTGTTTTGATTAAGTAAAAACATGTTTTAAAGGACCCAAAACCTTTTACATAATAACAAGAGTCATCAAAGAGAAGCGTAAAGCTAACATCAGAGTATAAAAGCACAAATAAACATAAAATAGACCTCCTAAAAGAGCAAACATGAGGCCAACCAGAAATAGAATTGAAAAGGACAACAAAAGACCAGTACCCGAATAGCTAAATAGTCTTTATCAAGTTAGTAGCCTAGTCTGCAAGAATGTGTATATTCTCTGCAGCGGCCTTCACCTCATCCATCTTGTTCATTTCCTCATTCTTCTTAGCATAAGCCCGAGTGTGTTTGCTAGGACCCTGGTTCTCAACCACTAAAGGGGAGTCTTGTCCTTTATCTTGCTCAAACTTTTTTAGGAGATTGCCCACATTATCTGCCATAGTCTTTAGAGAGTTGTTATTATTGTCTATAATTTGCTTGATCATCTTTTCAATATTATTCAATTTGGCCTCCAATCTAGTCACCTTCTTTTGATTATCACTATTGGCCTTCTCTAGCACCCTATTTTTAGCTTCAATCTGTGGAATCTTGTGCATAAGGTTTTTAACCTCTTTAGCATTTCCAATTACCTTAGAAAGCTAGTCAATATGTTGACCCAAATGCGCTCCCCTCTAGCCAGTTTGCTAACCTGCTCCACTTCCTTTCCAATAAACTGCATTTGTTGTTTCAGAATTCCAATCTCCATCAGGATTGTCCCAAGGTTTCCTAACAAACCTTTGGTAGAACCAATTTCTCCCTCAGTCTTGTCAAAATCCAAAATTTGCTCTTGATCCCCATCTTCCTCTCTTTCTGGCTACACATTCTTCATAGAATTTTGAATCCTCTCCTCTTGAAGCCTCAAAGATTTTTTCTTCCTCTCCATTTTGTGAGCTATAGGTTCATCATCTGATGGGATCGAAACCCTATCATCATCTTGACCCTTAATTCCCTTTCCCTTACCACCACTCTTGTTCTTCTAATAATCTCTCACCATTTCCTCCTCAAAATCACTTTCATGGTCAGAGTCACTCCGTTCAACAATCTTCTTCTTCTTTTGAGAGATACCCCCTTTCAAACCAACATTACCCCCCTCCACATCATCTTCAATATCTGAATCATAACCTTTCTCCACAAGACTACCCTTTGTATCATACTCCACTACCTTCAAGCTTCCCGTGGGTTTCTCAACCATTTTGGATTTTAACACATTCATAATAAGAACCATAAGACCCTCATGACACACATGTTCTCCATTCGAATTGTTTTGAATTACCTAGATAGAGAAACTCAGAGACTGCCTCAAGTAAAAGGGGAAATTGATCCTCACATCATGCCTAAAGTAGTTAGCTAACATAAAATGATAGCCATATAGCTTTGTAAACTAGCCATCCAGAGTAAGGTACTCCATAATAACGAACATCACAAATCTCCAAGGTCAAGAAATAGAGGCAGGGTTGAAATAAGAGTTACCAATTTTCACCAATCGACTTCTCTCTTTTGTTGACTCCACAAATTCATCAATGGCCCTACCCAACAGCTTCCAATCTCGATAGAAGTTGATGCCATCCATATCCAACCCCATTGACTCTGTAATCACCTCTTCAGTCACATCCATACACTAGTTTCCAACCATGGTAGAGTCATCCCTCCATGTTTTGATGAATTGTTGAGTAATGGTAGGATTGTTACCTTTGAGCCTTTCCATATAACTGGTAAAATTCTTGCACCTTAAAATGTCCCAAACTTCCTTTTTCTTCATCCACTCCTTGCAACTTGCAGGTTCCACCTGCTAGATAGCTCTTTGTAACACCCTATACTCCCTGTTACCAATATCAATATTGCACTCGAAGGAAAAAATGGTAGCAACAACCCATATTCCATGCGAAATAAAGCTCGACATTCTAAAAATCATCACCCACCATAACTCAAGAGTGATTGACACATTATTACAAATCTCTAACATCATCATTATTAAAACATTTTTGCCTACACTTTAATTGATCATAATCAATAAATTGGCGACCATTAGCAAGTAAAGGCTCATTATTATCCCAAATAACTTTAAGCTCACTTAAGCAGGTCACATTAGCAGCCCAATCAATAGCACGGTTAACTTCCCTAAAGTTATGGTTAACAATACATATATCAAAAGATTTGATAATATGAATAGCCTGAAGAATAATATTGCTAATAGTCCATGAAGGCTGAGTAATTTTATTAAAATAATTAATGATGTCAAGAGAGGCTTCTTCCACCCAAACCTTCCTCAAATTCAAATTCTTAGCATAAATAAGACCATGAAGTGCAACACAAGCTTCGACCACATGATTAGTTTGACTACCAATAGGGATAGCCATGCATCCCACTTTGTCACCATAAGAGTTCCTAATAACAACTCCACAACCACCAATGCTCGGGTTCCCTTTTGAGGCCTCGTCAAAGTTAATCTTGAACCAATTCGTCGGTGGGCTATCCCATCTAGTACTATCCCTTGGATTAGGTTCTTGTTTATCCTTACACAAGCTCCTAAGGTTCCATTTATGAAACACCCAGTCTTCCCAATCATTATGAGGTTGTTGTCCAGAACCATTAGCTTTAATATTCTCTATTATTAGAGCCTTTGTTTTACAAAAAACTTGATCTGAACTAGACTTCACTCCTCTAAAGACCCTGTCATTACGATCCTTCCAAATACCCCAACAAAGATAAGGAAGAATGAAATCCCACAGTTTTAATATCATAGCATTCTTGGAAGGAGGTTTCCAACTAGTAGAGAACAATTGAATAGTGGCAAGAAAGACCCAATCCATATTCAAAAAATTACAAACCTTATCCCAAAGCTTTTTGGTAAAGGGGCAATGCAACATAATATGGTTGACCGATTCACAATCATCACTGATATGTTGTTACTTCACATTTGTAACTTATCTTTATCTTCTACATAGTAAAACATAATTCACCTCCTTATCTTGTTACCCCACCCATCAATGGACAACCTAGATAATTGAAATCAATAAAGTAAAATTGTGTCTATGACATCCTCTTTATACCTTTCTAAATATTACTCCATATTTTGATATCTCTATTTTTATGTTCATATGTATCTAGTTCACACTCTCTCGTTATCTATCTTCTTATGCTTTCCTTTATATCTTTCTCATACACACATACACTCATTTCTCCCTCCCCATCTCTATCTTATTTGACCTCTCTCTCTCTCTCTCTCTCTCTCTCTCTCTCTCTCTCTCTCTCTCTCTCTCTCTCTCTCTCTCTCTCTCTCTCTCTCTCTCTCTCTACACACACACACACACACACATCTTTCTCTTTTGATATACCTTGAGTATCTTTCTTATACACACAATCAAACCTAGAAAAAAACCAATATATTGAATGGATTATGGTTCTAACTTTAAATTTGTCTAATAAGAAATCTAATTAGCAAATTATAATATGACATATATCTAAAGAAAAACAAAATGAAATAAATATCTACATAATTAAAATTTATCTTTACAAAATTAAATTGTTATTTAGAATAAAAACTAAACAAAAGAATAAATGGTGATGTATTTTTTGTAAAAAAATGAGTAAGAGGCTAAAGCCAAGATTAATTATTAAGTTCAAGTGGATTCAAACCCAAGACCTCCTACATAAGAGGCTCACAATCTACCATTGTGTTGTAGGCTCTTGCCTAGGTGATGTACTTTTATTGCTAAACTTTGAATATGTAGTAAAAATAAATAAATAATTTATAAAATAAATATAAGATCTCAATTAAAATTAAATATAATATTTTTTAAAAATTAAAATTATCTTAGTTAAGAAACATAAGTTCTATGGATTTTTTCTTAAAAATAATCCAAATATAATTGAAATTATACATCATTAATGTAGAAATGATAATATATGCCATTTCTTTTTTAATATAAAAATCATCTAATTTTTTTACAACATCTAATATTTACATCACTGTAATGAACTAGGAACATCTTGTCTTATAGCATTAACTTTTCTAAATATGAAAATGTCTACTATCAAATATGAAACTCAATAGTTAATACCAATTTGATTTTTGGTAACGAAGGGCCTTAGACTACTCCAAGTGCAATTTTGTTGAAATTTTTTAGCACTCAATCATTGCTAAAAGTAGTATTTTAGTCATACAGGTAATTTTTATTCAAATTTTTATCATTAACAAGTTCTTATACATTAACCATGAGAGGCAAGATAAGTTATGCAGAAATAATAAAGGAAATGGGAAAAGAATGCTTGCACTATACATTACGTCTTGAGAGATACACACATAGTTTTGGATAAACACACATTTCCTGACACTAATTTTTGTTTTCTTGTCTATCCCATTTTCCCCTTAGCCTTTCAATAATTCATTTTCTCTTTCTTTGCATAAACTTGGTACATGAGCACCTTCAAATACATCCATTGCAAGGACATCATGAGGATCAAAGACAAATGGTCAGGGTAGCAATTGGATCTTGAATCCAATGTTAGAAATAATATCCTACTTGTAAGGCAAGGTGACATTAGGTGTGTTATAAACGTAGTTGTCTACATTAGCCATTTATGGGCAATTTCTAAGTTAGAAAAGGATAAAGTAGTTTAGAAGGTTTAATAATGGTTAAAATATGATCATAACCTCTCGAGGATCCCAAGTAGAGTCTAGGATTAAAGTTTTAGAAAGTTTGTTAACATTTGACAACTTTTTCAAAAAGTTGTCAATGTTGCATAATGCAACTTTTGTGCAAAAAGTGCAAGATTTGAATCCCAACATTCACAACCATCTTTGTCAGTTGGAACTGCTTGGGAATGTTATAAATAAGGTTGAGAAACCTTTCTCTAACAAAGTGGAAGAATCTAATGCATGTTTTGCATTGAAATCAATAAAAAAAATTGTTGTTTCCTATAAAAACTGTCTGAAATATCAATCGTACAGATGCATATGTGCCACTGAGGATTGGAAAAGGTGGTATGATTTCTTATGAATGATTTTCAAGTTATTTGAAGTCTTCAAGTTAGATAGAACACAAGATATCCATTATTGTGTGCTTGTTGGTCATAGGAAGGGCCTAACTAGGGTTTTGAGAGAAAATCTCTCTTTCCCAGATATTCCACCATGGGAAAAATATGAGCCTTGGTGGAAAGAAATGGGAGAGGATGTATTTTAAGATTTTTAGGGTCTTAGATCAGGAGGTAGAGGATGTTGAGAGAAAACTTTAAACCCTTTGGACAAGCATCTAAATGTGACTGTCCAGATTTGGGTTTTTGAGACACAACTTGGCCCAAGGGTGGAGTAGAGACCTAAATCCTTGGATTTAGATATTTTGACATATTCTTAAAGTATCCAAATTTTTTTTGGTTGAGAGATTTTTTTAGATTCTAGTACTTGATTTGTAAAAGTGACCTAATAGCCCTATTAGGCCTAGGAGAGAATTGTAAACAACTTGAGCTAGGGAATTGATAAGGAGTCCTAACTTGGTAATGGTTGCTAATTAGTGGATTGAAGAGTTTGGAGGTAGTTAAGACTCTCTGTGGTGGAGTTCCAATTAATTTGCCTTCACAAATCCAAAAATTTTCCTCATAGCCCTATTTTGAGGTTTGGGTGCCTAGTTTGAATTTTGAAAGCATTTCTTGTGAAGTTTGTCTTTTTAACTCTTGGAGGTTTTAGGATTTGTATTGGTAGAAACTATATTCCATCCCTAAAACATTTGGTCTTAAGATTGTGTCTTATTTGGCCTAAAAGGTGCTCTAGACTTTGAAGTAGATTTAGTCTAGATATTGTGGGTGTAATGCCCTGCCCAGAGATCCTTGGAACAAGGATGAAATATAAGATATATATATGAAAGCACAAGACAACCATCATACATGGATCATAAAGATCACAATAGAAGACTAACCAACAACCAACCACCAAAGATCTCCAAGTGTCACCATTGACCAAAAAGATAAACAAGAAAACATAAGAGATCAACCAAGCTAAAAGACAAAAGTTGACTCCTGAAAATTGGTTAAGTCTGAAATCCTAAAGCACTGAAATTTCCTAGAATCTTTATCTTAGCCTGTAGAGGTCTGGAACCTATCTCAAATGAATTGTCACATATATTGAAGAACACTGAAATGAATCCTATGGTGGGAAGAACACCATAGGATTGAAGAACACTGAAGAGGGCACTCGAAACACTTCCTGAAAAGTTCAAGTCTTACCAAAAAGTGCCCACTGCACTCTTGCACAAGTTTTTGCAATTTTCAGGTGACACTTTAAATCAGCACTAGGTGATACTTTCCAGTATCATTCAATACTTCTAAAGAAGCAGGGCAACATTTTCAAGGATGAGTCGATACAACTCACAAGGGCGTGCGATACTTTAAGGGTGTCATATGACAGTTCTTCAAAGGGGGTGTGATACTAGAAGTATAACAAAACTCCAAGAGGAATGTGACACAATTAGGGAACACACGATACAATTCTAATGGGTGTGCAATACTTTATTGTATCTCACCATGTTGACACATGGTCACCCAGGAAAATAAGAAACACTTAAGGAAAACAACCAAAGGGTAAAAACATAGTATAAAACCTCCATACTGGGGAGTACTAGATCCACATTTTCAGGCAAGAACACTTGAACCAAATTTGAAAGATGAAAACAACACCAACCATCTAACAAACAATAAGAAGGAAAAGTACGGAAGGGAAAGATCGCAGTGTACTGAAAGCAACATTGTAATAACACAATTAACATTGCAATGAACAAAACAACTAACTAAGTATGCGGTTCCTCCCAACCATCAATAGCATCATAAGACCATCATGGGCCCTAGCCATTCCCTACGCATAACATCCCAAGCCACCGACCAGATCATCGGTACTATCGTAATAGGGACGTCATTAATAAACATGCTACAACATAAGCATAAGGAAATCTAACATGCTAGAAAGAAAGCAAAATATAATCCTACAAGTAGATAACATCACCTATCACATGCTAATTATCATAATAAGGAAATGCGTCAGTAACTAACATCATCAAAACATGATAGACAAGCATCCCAATGAAAACACAAATCACAAGAAAGCATACTCTAAAAATTGAAGTACCAAGTGAAAACATCTAGCAACCGTCATGCTAGAACAATAGACCATCTTTGTACACACGGTCCCTAGCAGTGATATAGGTAGCTATGCCTCCCAATCATGTGGCACCCATAGGTCCACACCCACCATGCTGATGGAGATAATGATCCAACCACAAACACACACAAGCAACATCCATGGCTAACACACACGTTAGGCAGTATGATGATTGAATTCAAGACATAGACAATGCATAAACTACATGTCTTGGTCAGACAATCAACAGACCACTAAGTAGGGGTTGACATCATGGAGAGTTTCTTGGCATCAACAAGCCCAAGCTGGTACTGGCAGCTCTCCACTTCCCAATAGAAGGAGCACATCCCAAATCATTTTTATTATCTTTACTTTTTATTACCACCCAATGTTTAAGTTTAGTTATCGCTTGTATATAAAGCTTCTGCAAATCAACCCTCAAGAAATAGGCACTGGGTTGCAGAGATAGAAGCCCCCTCCATATGCTACCCTACCCTACCCATGCTCATCCAATGATGAGTGCCCATAGGCATGCAAATTCCCAACCCAACCCCAATGATCATAACTTCTAGAAGTACCACGAAAGATCGGGCCCTGCAAGTCACCCAAAAAATGTACATGCATGTACTCGTGTGTGGTGCACCACCATCACGAAGACAAAGCACAAGGACTGGATGAGAACACAAAGCAAAAAGTCCCTCAACAAAAAACAAAATCGAGAGGACGGATGCAACACACATCCCAATGCAACATAAAAGTGCAATAGTGATCTGACTAATATCTAAACAGATCATCCAAGTCCACGACCCATATTGTGCCAAGAAAACCTAAGAAAATAGGGTAGCACGTAAAACAAGGTAAAAACCCCAAAATTTGGAAAATTTTTGAAATTAAAACCCATTTGGCCTTTAGGCATAAAAAATTCAAAAATCCAAAAATAAATGAGTTCGGACACCATATGCAAAAATGACTAGTATAATGGCTCAAAACCCCAAACCCCCATCTCGAAAATAGGGAAAATGTTCATACCTGACCAACCAAGCAGAACCAACAAATAGAAACAGAGGGGAACACTAGTTCTCAGCCTCCTAACATACTGCTACAAGAAACGAAAGCTAAAGCGAAGCAAAAACAATAAAATGGGAAGGCCCTACCTGACATAAAAGGGGCAAAAATTGAAACTTGTGCAATAAAATAAATAACCTGTCGAATTTGCTGAAAGTGACTACAAAGCATAAACTCCCCGAGTTGGATCCAATGAGGCTGATCTCGTGAAAAATCTATGGTCATAGCTCCCAGAATGAATAGAATTCGAATCCTTCAAAAGAGGATTCTCAAAAAGCTCTCAAATTTTCTATTTCAAAAAGTGGGAAGTGAATAATGAAATCACTTTTCAATACTAATTCACCTTTCGAGTGAATAGTCGATTAGGGCAAATAGCCAACTAGAGTAGCTAGCCTCCAAATCAACCCAAATGAAAATAAGTTATTCTCCGTAATGGGAATTCACCTAAGGCAAAGCTGCCAAAAATTAAATCTGAAAAGATTTAAAACTTGAAAACCCAAAATCACAAAAAATCACTTTAATACTTTCACGACAGAGCAAACCTCTAAATGCATAGACACACTCACTGGTCTAATCACATAATGCAAATGAGTTCAGATTTACTAATCATTGAAAGGTTTTAATTTAAAATAATTAAATAAGGATATGTCAACCATACATGCTCGACATCGGTAAAATATGAATAGTTGAATCACTATCTCCATGTGCCACTACCAGGGATATAAATCATGCACACTAAAATACATGATCAAGAGGAATTGCATATAATATAATAGCCAAAGAAATTAAATCATTAAATAACTAATTAATCCATTTACACCACTCACATTCACAAAAATGTGCAAGGATACATGAATGAAGTAAATCACCATAGCATAAAATCCATCACATAACATAATCAACAAACATGTCCAATAAACCATAAAACCAGATATCATCATAGATCTACTATCATCTCAAAATAGCATCAACATGAAAATATGATAAACTGAACAACATAACAGTAAAGCATCTATGGTATTGAATCAAAGTATACATCTGACCCTCTAGTCATCTCAAAATACAAATAACAATAAGAGTATCAAGTATCTCTCAGATCAAAATAAACAAGGTACAGACTGCAAACACAAGAGGCACTACAGTGGGTTTTGGGAACCATTGTCAGAGCCCTAGATTGTATTGGTGAAGTGGTTTTGTGCACCCCTAAGTGACAACTTTGATATAGTTTTGGGACTCTGCTCCAAGTGATATCACAATGACTAGTAGATCTTTGGAGAAAGACAACCATGTCAGATGGTAGAGAAGAAAATGATAATGAACTTCCTAATATAATGACAAATGTTGAACTATTGAGGGTGGTAAAGGAACATGATGTAGAAAGAAAACATATGAAGAAAGAGATGGAAAAACTTAAAGAACAAGTCAAGAAAGGGTTCAGTTGTAACTTTGAGATTGAGAAGGAGGGGAGTGATGAAGAAACTCCTTGGCATGAGGCAGAGGAAGAGATTCTTTTAGAATAGAGGATGTTCCTAAAGACTTTGAAATTCATGGAGAGAAGGACCATGGACACCAAATTACTTGATCTTCCTATTTATAGTGGGAAGATGGATCCAAAAGAAGTAATGGATTGAATTGATGCACTCATTAGTTTCTTTGTTTGTGAGGAGATAACATAACATCAAAAGGTTAAGATAGCCAAATCCAAGTTAAAGGGGTTAGCCCTAACTTGGTGGAATTTCACTCAAGCAAAGAGGGTGAAGATGGAGAAAAATTAGATAAGTACATGGAAGAAGATGGTGATCTTGGTGAAGGAAGCCTATGTACCTGAGGATTATGAGATTCTATTTCATAAGAAGAGGCAGATTCAAAGACAAAAGGAGATGGGTGTCTCTAGTTACACTGAGGAATTCCACAAACTTACTAAGAAATCAAAGTTGGTGGAACCAGAGTGTATCATATTTGCTAGATATATGCAAGGGTTAAGGATGAATATCCAAGATGAGTTAAGTTTGTGTTCCCCTAACATAGTCCAAAAATTCTTTCAATTGGCATTGAAAGTGGAGGAAAAGCTTAAGAGGAAGCAAGATCAAGGTGGCAAAGGAAGAGGTCAAAGAGATTTTGGCAACAAAGGAAGAGGATCAAGCAGTGGCAGAGGACAAACTCCTAGAGACTATGGTGAGACCAGTTAAGAGAACTCTTTTGGTGAGAACAATTCTAGAGGATCCCATATAGGGAGAAGAGGAGACTCAAGGGGAAGATTTGGAGGGAGATCATCAAGACCTCTAAGGTATTACAAATCTAACCAACCAGGACACTTGACATCTAAGTGTCTAGAGAAGGCAAAGAATCAAACTGAGGAAGCAAGATCAATGTGGCAAAGGAAGAGGCTAGAGAGACTGGCAACAAAGGAAGAGGATCAAGCAGTGGCAGAGGACAAACTCCTAGAGACTATGGTGAGACCAATCAGGAGAACTCTTTTGGTGAGAACAATTCTAGAGGATTGCATAGAGGGACAAGAGGAGACTCAAGGGGAAGATTTTCATCAAGACCTCCAAGGTGTTATAGATGTAACCAACTAGGACACTTGGCATCTAAGTGTCTAGAGAAGGCAAAGAATCAAACATAGAGGGGGCATATTTGGTCATAAATGAAGATAGTCAAGAAGAAGATACACAGGGATCTTATTCAACACCTAAGAAGGGAGAAGTTGTATTGCCTGCCCCTAGTTTACATTTTGTTGTCATTGCTGAACTCTTTTAGGCCAGTTTTATGCTTGATGTTTGGTAGCATTCCTTTTAGATTATCGGATATTATTTCAGATTTAGTTGATTCATGATGAGATTACTTAGTACTCTATACTTCATGTGTGCATGATGATTATTACAGTGTTTTTAGTTATTGATGATGATTAGCTAGATGGATTATTATGTGTTTTCTTATGGATACTTACCCCATACTGCATGTGTATGGTGTGTGTGTTTGTTTTCTTTATGTATGGTGCTTTTGATGTGGTTAAGGAAGGGAGTCGTAGTCACCTGCTAGTCGAGATCTACATGATGCACCACTTCCTACCATTGCCTGTTTAGCTTAGAATATTGTGTTTGTACATGCACGAGTTTTATGTAGGTTGCAGGTACCAGGTATTGACTTCCTTGAATTGCTAGGATGACCGTACCCTATCGCATTATCTCAATGGTAAGAGAGGGGAGATAAATTCTTAAGTCCAAATCCTAAATCTTTAAGCCATTTGTCCGAGAAAATTAGGACAAGTATCTGAGCTGACTACCCTCTGAATGTGTTGAATGATGTTAATTCATGATTATAACCCTTTAGTTTGATTTTGTATGTGTTTTTCTTTGATGGGTTTTTGTATGTTGTTTTATGAGTCCTTGGTGATTTTTCTATTAATTAAGTCTAATTAAAAGATTAAATTAATGTTTTAATTCAAAGGAAAATTATTATGATATTTTCATATTTAATTATATTTAATTAATTGGGAAATTCACTAAATAAAAAGAATTAAATTTGAAGATAAAAGTTATAAGTATAAATTTGGAACGTGATAATATTTATTTAATTTAATAATAATATATTTAGAGTTCATTTTTAAATAAATGCTAAGTGATATTTTATTTTATTTTTGATCGATAAACGACCAATTCCATGATAAATTTTATTAATATAATTAAAAGAGTACATCAACTTTTGCTCTATTCAAATGAGCATTGGTAGGAAAGAACAGAGAAGAAAACCTCTAGTCTAGCCCAGGACAAAAAATCCTATATTATTACATCGTAAAAGGGGCATTCCCTAGTCAAAACACATTTAATAAATATAATGATTAATACAAATAAATAAGGGGCATACCCCACATGGATGCAATTGCTTACAAAATAGAATTCAATTATTTTGACGAAATCCTTCTTGCTCATAAAAATAACTTGCTAATGAGATGTTTGAGTACCTGTATTAGATTTGTCTACTACCAGCTAAACTCAATATAAAAACCATGGTTAGTGATCCTAAAATTAATCATCACAACAAACCCATTCATAATCTACTAGAGGAACATAAACACTAACTTAATTAAATTTAAACCAATATGTGACCTTTGCGTCAGCAATAATCTATAATAACATAAGAGATGAAATTACTTAACAAAAGATATGGAATAAAGCCATCAGTGCAAAACCTCACACAGTTGAAATCTAAGAAATGATATCTAAATACATGAATAGATATCATCCAAATACTAAGCTACACCTAATTTATTATAACAAGGATACAATAGAATAGAGAAGAGAGAAGAGGTCTAACTCTAACGATCCTAACAAAAAATCATATAAGAATGCAAAGAAACCAAAGGACCATAAATATAAAGCTACATCATACGGTTTAGTGAGAATCTCAGAGTGAACCTAAATTCGATTCAGACAGATTAACCTTAAGTTGACATGAGCCGTCTTCGAAGTAGCATAACCAAGGCATTCAAATTAATAGGCATCCACATGAAAAAATTTAAAAAGGTTCTGCAGATCCGCTAGAACAAAATTTCAATAGAAAATCCATGCTCAGGGATTAGAGAATCCAACAATATTAAACTACTTCGGAGAAACTAGATAAAACCACCCAACCCTGAATATCTCACAGCCCATGAACAAAGGAATAGCCCAAAGGTAGAATATTAGGGTAAACAAAATCTTCATATTAAACCCATGATTCTCATAAAGACCTAAAACCTAAAACTAATCTAAAGATAGAGCTAATTGATACAAGGAGAATCCTAACCAGCACGCACCCAAACCTAGACCACTAAGATAGGAGGCTAAATACTTAACCAGAATCTAAAAGTGGATTGATATACCTAAAAACATAGGTATAATCCATGATCAAACTGCAAATGAATACCTTCAAGAATGAAGAGCTAACATAGCTAATTAGAGAATCATCATGCTGAAAGCTAATAGTCAATGTTAAAACATAAATACATCAATGAATCGAAAATAAAGTGATCCATCATAAGGCCACACAAGCCATGAAAAATAAGTCAAATACCCTTAATTAAGAATAAAAGGGCCAACATAGTGCAACTAGGTCAAAATAACATCTGATATAATTAAAGATAGAAGCATAAAAACAACCTAGCCTGACAGAAAATAGGCATGACATCGCTTAAGACCAAATATATTATCAAGAACTTAATCGAATGATATCATACAAATACATAAATGAGCTAAGGAGAATAGGAACTAATCCATAATCCACAAAATCTCTTATATGACTAGAGAAGATTAATCAATACAGGACTAAAACTGTAGAGATACCCAATCAATAATTGTCTCAATACTGCATGAAAACTAATCTTCAACCAAGATTCTGCATACTGAATCAATGAAAATACCTAAATAAACATGGTAACCATTATAAGCATATTCCCAAATCTGGGTTAGCACCAATAAATATAAAGTACATAGATTTAATTAATAGGATATGCCTATTGCAATAGAGTTCATAATGTAACTGCACTAATACAGAAATTTGAAACCTTAAAGAGTGTACTATAGATGCAAGAAAACCAAAAGTATCCATTACGCTATCTACAATATCAAAATAATAGGGGATCCTCAAAAATCTAAGGTGTACATCATAGGGCTAACCCAACTTCTACAAAAACCTTACCTCAAAAATACCATGACTACCTCCAATACGTCATTAGAGTTTTCAGCTTGGAAATTTGGAGGAAGATCAAATTTGGCCTTAAGCCTGCTAGTTTTGTCTGCATCAGGAATGCAAAAAATTAGGGCCTCTAAGTCTTCAAACAAAACCCCCATATGGATGTATGCCTTGAAGATATTGAGATATTCAGTGAGCCAATCTCTATTTACTTCTATCACTATGCCCCTCCAATGCAAGAGAAACTTGATACTTGCTTCCATCATTGGCCATTGGATGTAAAATGCAAGAATCTCCGGGATGATAAGGGACGGTCGGTGGTAGGACATGTCTAGCTCTAGAGAACCTGGGGGGTACACCATATATTTTTTAGGCAACAGAATGTGAAATTTTCTATCAATGCTCCTAACTGTGCTCTCCAAACCCTTTCTCCATGTCGGCTAGAATAAATCACAACAAAGCTAGATAATTTTGTCATGATCCACCTTGGCTCTTGCTAGACAGCCGATGAAGGACCCTATGATGCTATTGTTCATTCACCAAGTGAACTTGTAATAAAAAATTCCTCCTCCAATCACTCAGCCCACAACAATTTTTGACATGTCATATAAGGGATTTAGAATTCTATTTCAACATTTTGAAGTAACATTACCCTGAAACACCATCGTGTGGGCTTCTTTGGAATAGAACACTGTAATATTGGTATCCATTGCTGCAAGAAAAGAAGCACTTAACCTCAGATATGAAACCTTGCAAACAGAATTCTAAAAGCCCTATATCGAAATAGACGTGCCCCTACATGATGATGACAATGACCTACCCAAATACGAGGAAAAATACAGATTGAAGGAACAATCTAAAATGTTATAATTACATGATCAAGTTATGAAACTATCATGAAACATATATCCGACTCAAAGATACTAAAAGGGAGCAAAGACATGCCAAAGGAGTAATCAATAGACACCTACATGAATATTTTAAATGTTAACCGAAGCTCATGTAAAAATATCATACTATAATTAATAGCATAAATAAAGGAGTAGATCTAAGGAAAATACAAAACAAACCCTAATGTGGCAAGTCCTTGAGTAAATATACATTTTTAACTAAATGTAAATTATCCCCATCTGCACCTTTATTTGCAAGGTGATCCACTTTAGAGTTACCTTCATGATAGATATGCTGAATTTGAGTATCCTCAAAACTATCAAGCAAATCTAAGACTTCACTAAGTCTGGAGTTGAGGATCCAATTAGGAGTATAATGTTTCCTAATTGCATTCAAAATGATCTGCAAATCACCTTTGATAACTATTTTAGACACCCCTATCTCAATACTTAGTAACAACCCCGACTTTAGTGCTTCTAATTTATCCAAATTGTTTGAGGTAGGCCTAATAGCCATAGCCTTTTTTGCTATCCATTGACTTGAATCGTTGTTGATAATACAACCAATTCCTGCTATACCAAGATTTCCTTGGGTGGCTCCATCAAAGTTGAGTTTGTGCCAACCCTTCGGAGGTGGAGACCAAACACAATTGGCTTTATCTTCTTTGCTATTTTTATGATATACCAAAGGGGAGTTAATAAGATTGGCCCAATTTTTTTCATGATAGCATCCCAATGAGAGAAGGAGCCCTCTTCTTTCATACATTTCCTAAGATGCGAATTAGTAACCTCCACGATACTAACCTCAATCTTAAGGATCAATTCCTCAAACTTAAGCTCTGAATCATGAAAGATGCACCTATTTCTCTCCTTCCAGATCTCCCAAGATACGATTGACGAACAAATATTCCAAAGCTCAGTATAAATGCCCCCACCCAAATTCAAAGGCCAACCTCTAAGGAGGTCTTGGAAAGATTGAGGAAAAGGCGAGTGCCAATCCAACCTAAATCTAAGCCACTCCCAACATTTTTTTGAGTAAGGGAAATTATATAGTAAGTGATCCATGTCTTCTGAGTTATGTTTGCATAGCATGCATCTAGAGGGACCTTGGATCCCATGTTTACTAAGCCAATCAGCAATCAGAATCTTGTTTTGGAATGCTAACCATAGGAAGAAACCAGCCTTAGGAAGACAAGCCACATCCCAACAAAGCTTGAGTGGGATATCGACCTTGTCCCAACTTTGAGAATGGAGCAATGCTTTGTATCCATCCTTAACTTTATAATTACCATCATTAGCTGCAGCCCAGATAAGTACATCTTTCTTCTTCGATTGCTTGACAAGCCTATCCGCCAATAACTTGTTAAAAGCTTCAACTTCTGCAGGGTCTGCCCCCAATCCTTCTACCGATTTCCAGATCCACTTATCAATCCCATTCAATAGGATTTTGGTTTTATAGTTACTAACTTTATTCCCCCATAGTGAAATTAGCAATTCCTTTAATTTTTTTGGGTACGCATTGGAAACTAAAGGGGGATGACCATCCCAAGATCTTCCCAAAAAAACACTTCTTCACTAGTGCCAACATCCTAAGTAAGAAACTTGTCTATAAGATACGACATTTCAACATAAAATTCTAACTTTCGAAACCCTTGGGAGGATTGATCATTCTGAATATAGAAGTTGGGTCCTCAGCATGGAGATATTTGTGATAAATAATCTTGGCCCATGTTTGATCTCTTTCATTGTACAGACGCCAAATCAATTTTGCTCCCAAGGCTTCGTTTTGCCATTCAAGATTCTTGATGCCTAGACCTCCTAGCTCCTTAGGTTTACAAATGTTATCCCATTTGATGAGAGCTAATTTTTTGTCCTCTTAACAATCCTTCTAGAGAAAATTTCTAAGTTTCGCTTCGAATTTGATATGATGACTCTTAAATAGAGGGAGGCAGGAAAGGGGGTATATAGGAATGGTTGATAGGACGAAGCTAATTTTAGTTACCTTACCCGCTTTAGAGAACCATCTATCCTTCCAACCCCCAATTCCGGTATCCAATTTTTCCATAGTATTATCCCATACTTTGTAGGATTTAGAGCCCTTCTCTAGTACAAGTCCCAAATATTTACACGGGAATTGACCTTTCTTATATCCCATAAACCTACAAATCTTGTCTTCTATATCTTTTTCGTATTGATAAAGAAAATCTCTGATTTGGCCTCATTTACCTTTTGTCCAGAGGCCATCGTATACGATTTTATGATAGATTTAAAACCTGAAGCTTCTAAAATAATACTTTTTCCTAGAAGAATTGTATCATCCACATATTATTGATGTATAATATTAGGAAAACTTTTGGTAACGGTGATCCCTAAAATTTTTTGGTTACGATAAGCATTAGTTAATGCTCTCCCAAAAGCTTTAGCCATAATGATGAAGAGCGAGGGAGATAAGGGGTCACCTTGCCAAATACCCCTTGAAATTTTGAAGAAGCCTTTGGGTGTGCCATTAATCAGAATAGATATTTTGGGTGTAGAGATGAATTTAAAAATAATGTTAATCCATTGATGGGAAAAACAAAATGCTTTGAGAACCTTACATAAAAATATCCAATTAACCATATCATATGCTTTTTGGATGTCTAATTTCATAAACATACTTGGTTCCTTACTTTTACCAGCTAAATGTATTGATTCTTGAATAGTAATGATACCATCAAGAATAGATCTTCCAGGTACAAACCCAATTTGTTCCTCGGAGATCAACTTTAGTAAGAAGCTCTTTAACCTATTCACGAAAATCTTTGAGAAAATCTTATAAATTGTGTTGCATAAGGCGATAGGCCTGAAATCACTGGCAGATTCCAATTTTTTTTTTTTTTTTTTGGGATTAATGTGAGGAAGGTAAAATTAATTTCGGATAGCAAAGCTCCTCCATTTCTCGAAGCTTCAATGGCCTTCCATAAATCAATCCCAATGATGTTCCAACATTTTTGAAAGAAGAAAGCTTGAAAATTGTCAGGTCCAAGGGACTTGTCCTGATTCAAATTAAAAACAACTGCTTTCACCTCTTCCAAGGTTATAGGTTTATTTAAGAACCTATTATCCTCAGTAGAAATTAATTTAGGTATAAATTTGAGCAACTTTTCTTGTTCTTTTAAATTTGACTCTTCATAATTGTTTAGGATTTCTTTAAAATGAGTTATGAAAGTTTCAACAACTTCACTTGGGTTCTCAACCCTAGTGCCTAGACGATTTTTAATACTAGTAATCTTATTTTTAGATCTATTATATAAAGTAGAGTTATGAAAAAAAATTGTGTTGCAATCCCCTTCGTCTAGCCATTTCTCCCTAGATTTCTGACGCCAAAAAATTTCCTCTTTGGACAAAATATTTTCTTGCTTAGCCAGAAGATCTTTTTTCTAGCAAATAACTTTCCTTATTCATACCATTCTTAAAAATTTCTAGATTTAGATTTTTTAGTTGGTTTTCTATCTCTACTTTCTCTTTAAATATGTTATTGAAATGTTCTCTATTCCATCTTAAAATGTGCTCTTTTAACATTTTAAGTTTGGAAACAAAAACAAACATCTTAGACCCTTCAGCATAGTCATGCGCCCGCCACTCTTTAATCTTCCCAATAAAATCAGGGTCTAAGAACCACATTTTTTTGCATTTGAATGGATTCCTGATGATTTTGAAGGTTCCAAAAATTCTAATCGAACCAGGTAGTGATCAGACCCAGTGATGGGCAAAATAGAAGCTTGCAAATTAGAGTTATATTCATCTAACTCACTTATGAAAAAAAACCTATCCAATTTCTCTGCGATATATGCAAAGTCTTTCCTCCTATTGGTCCAAGTGAAATTCCCATTGATAATAGGAATATCAATCATATCATGTTTATCTATCCAATCTTTAAAAATAAGAGATGAGTCCGACAGATGACTAATACCACCTATTTTTTTCGTAAGATCTACAATGGTGTTGAAATCACCTCCTATTAGGAAGGAGTAATCCTTGTATTTGGAAATAAAACAACTAATCTCATTCCAAACATTTTTTTTTTCTACTATAGCTAATAGGACCATATACATTAATGAGAATAAATTGTAAATTAGATTTGAGACTCTTAACACTAGTACTAATCCAATTGGAGTTGCAGTAAAGACTGTTTAATGAAACCTTCCTAGGATCCCATAAAACTCCTAAACCTCTAGACGCACCTATAGATTCTTGAAAAATGGAATGCCAAATACCTAACATTTTATCTAACTTAATTACTTCATCCTTAATTTAGTTTCTTAAACTATGATAATTTCAGAATCAAAAGTTTTAAGAAGATGTTTTACTAACCTTTTCTTGCTAGGGGCATTTAGCCCCCTAGCATTCCACATGGTGATCTTCATACCTCTTTGGGAAGGCCCTTCCCCTTCCCAATGTTGAGTAATTGATCAATCTTCTGCTATTCTCTGCTATTCTCTACTAAGACCTTTCGCTTCCCTTAGATCCTTTAATGACAGTCTGCCTCTTTTACTCTTTGTTTTACCATAGTTGGGAGAGCTCGGACCTACCTGATTCTTCAGAATCCCAAGATTCTCTAAAACTTTTCCTGAAAACTGATTGTTGATCTTCCTCTTCTCATCTATTCCCTCTATGTCTTCATATTCTAATTCCTTAATAATCTTATTAATTATATGAGGCTAAGGATCCACTTCAGTATCATTTCCTATCTTATTGTTTATGTTGATCCTATTATCTAAAGTCTTGGGACTTGATCCATTGCTCTGAATCTATCTCTTAGCATTATCCTCTACCTCTATACACATTAGATCTCTTCTTAGATCTTTGCATGTATAATTGTCACCACCTAATTTGATTATTCTCTATATTAAGGTTGCCTTATGTGTCTTTGTACTATTATTAGTATCCTCGAAATTGAATACCTGTACTAGTTCATCTGTTAGCTGTTCAAGATCCTCCTCCCTTACATTTAGCTCATTTAATTCTTCCTCCATCTTATCTTCTTTTTTTAGGAAATCTTGTACCTATTTTGATAAGGAACTCTCCACCTTATCAAACTTAACTTTATTCAAATGCTCTGCTGGAGTAAACGGAGAACTAATTGTATTCAATGGAGTCTACCAAAACTTGGAAGATTTGAATGTGCCTTCTTTGTTTGGTGTAGTCTCTACAGGATCCAACATCTAAAATTGTTTCACTTTGGGTGTATCCTTTGGAGTTACTTGGGACTCTATTAGGATTGCTTTTGCTTCAAATAACATAATATTTTCTATATCCACTATATTACCTTCATTGGCAATCCCTGAATTCTTGTTTTGATGACAGGGCTGCCGCAGACTGGTTATGTCTACATTAACTATAGCAACAATTTGCATATCTTTGGAAGCTAAATTAACCATGTCGATTATCTTCTGCTATCTACTTCTACTGGATTCTGTATGACACTAATCCCTTGCTATCCCATCTACTTGTTCCTATACCTACATAGACTTCTCTTTACTTGCTAGTATATATATATATATATATATATATATATATATATATATATATATATATATATCTTCATTTAATGATGTTCCCTATTCTGTGCTGATGTTAGCCAATTTTTGTTTATGTTTCTTGTTCCTTTTAGCTACTCCAACCTTAGCGCTTGAGTAGTTCAACTTTGGGCTCTATTCAACCACAATAATGGATTTAAGACTTCTTCTAGGTTACGAATTACCTTCGATGATAGCCTTACTTCCACTTTGGAGATCTATTTGAAACTTGTGATGTTCATACTCCATATTGCTTGGATCCAAAATACATGATTAAACTCTTGATTTCATCCTCTGTTCTCTAAACTTTGGAAAAATAATCTGCAAGTCTGATGTATGCAGAATGTATTTGGAAATTGTTTCCTTGCCCTCCTCAATCTTGATAATCTCTATAATTTCTCCTTCAAACTGATGAAGATGACAATCATATGTAGCTTTCCTTGTTACAACTTTCCTTAACCCTTGAAGTGCTTGATTATATTTTTTTTTTATGAGCAGTTTAAGATTATTATCATACTGATATGAAGAGTTTATGCCCAGGAGTTCTCCCAAGCCAAACCCTAGGGATTTAAGAATCTCTATATGATTCAGCTCTGGAGGCAGAGACTAAATATTATACCAGATTGGACACAAGAAATCTAAACTCTCTAAAATACGATTAGGTTTCCAATCAATAAATTTGACAAAATGCCCATTAAAGAAACACTTTGATGCTTTAATGAATTGATTTTTAACACTTACATTACTACATTGCAAATAAAGAACAGAGTCTGAATAATAAGAAATACTTACCTGTGATCCACAATTTTCTTCTAACCAATTAGATAGAAATAGCAGATCTTCCCTCGATCCACACCAAATTGTGAAGATACCAAATTTCCTACACATATTCCAAGCATCTTCGATTTCACTGCCGGTCAGAGAGATGGAACTCTGTCTTTGGGAGAAGGTTGAGGCTCTGATGTGCCCTTGGGGTTGGTGGAAGCCCTCGGAGATGAAAATTCAGGTCGACGATGTGGAGGAACGTATGAACCAAGACGTCCTAAGCCATCACAGGAACCATTGCCAAATTTGGGTGGGGAGGAATATGAAGATGAATCTGCCCTAACATAATTTGCGAGATAAGGAACTAGCTTACAAAAAGAGGGTTGGGTATATTTCGTAAGAAAAAAAACCCTGATTTGCTTTTCAAGGCTGTCCAAGGTGAAAAATGACAAAGGGTGATGGTATTTTGACAAATCTATGGCATTGTGTGAGGTGTCTTCCTGCACTATTTTGGATGGCCTCAGAATCGGTTATTGCTTTACATTATGGCGTTTGTGCTTATCGTTGCCTTCCACCTTCTTCAAAGCTAAAAATGTGTTTAAGAGTTTGATCTCAAAATTCGATCTAGGGTTCTTCTGTATTCTCTGCGTGGAAGCTTGGCACTTCTTTTTTGGTGCAAATTTGGATTTTTTGCCCTTTTTAACTCAAAGTTTGGAGTCCTTGAATTGAAGTATTCTGCTATGCATTATTCGTAAATTCACTTGAGCTTGCCATTTTTTCTCCTTGTGTGAAAAAGTTAAATGGAAGAGGCTTAAATGCTAAATAATATTATTATTCAAATTAATAAATATTTTATTAATTAATTTTCAAAAATAAATCAATAAATGAAAAGAAATTAATTTATTAAAATTTGTTAGATTGCATGATGTATGCATGAGATTAAAATATAAGAAATTAATTAAACAGATAAAACAAGTGAATTTAATAAAGATGTTTTAATTGCATAAAATGTGTGCATGAGATTAAATTTAATAAATTAATTTAAAAAGGAGTCAAGTGAAAATTAAATAGAGTAATTTAATAATTTAATAAACGTACATGGAAAAGATAAATGAAAGATTGAGAAAAGTTACTATAGAGTTCGAGTCTGGTGAGCAGAGAGTTCTCTCGGGCAAACACACAATTAGTGCCTTGATTTTAGTAGAGAACTCCTTATCACCAATTGAAGGTTCATTTTTGAGGGACGCAAATTTCGGGAGCGAATTTTGGAGAAGGAAGGAATTTTCAGAAAGAAAGAGGTTTTGAGAGGAGAAACTTCTATACAATTTTCTTGGGAATAGCGATTAGCATCAGTGTCCAGGTAGACGCTTGTGATTATTCACACAATTTAATTATGCAATTTCCTTTCTTGTCTTTTTCGTGTCTGTGAAATGATTATCTATGTTGAATGTTTCAATACAGTGAATTTCTATTATGCACGTTAAATCTTCTCAATATGTAGGGATTGTAACATCTTAGAATTCTTGTCTAATAAATTCGCAAATTATATTGAGTAATTAAATCTGGGTAGGGTTTGAAAGAAAAGAAAATTCTAAAATGAGGAATTCGAATGGTTGATAGTAATTCTTCTATCAGATTATGTTTGCAAATGATATTAAAAATATATATTTAAAAAATATATACTGTTGAATTTTGTTTTGGTAAAAAATTTAAATAAACAATAAAATAAAATAAATAATTTATGGGGGGAGGCAAGGTCACCACACCCCCACCTTCCTTTCCCCACCATACCGCTCGCGGTCTTTATTAAGGCTGTGGTAGCAGGCCTTACTACCTGTCGCAGCAGCTGTTAATACTGTTGCCGGAGGTAGCAGTAAGACTTGCCATCATAGGCCAATGTCGCGTGGGCCTTTAAAAAAATGCATTGCTTTATTTATTTATTATTTAAATTTATTTAAAATAAAAATTATTTTATAATATTAATTATTAAATTATTATATGTTATTAATTTTATTAATAAGTTTATTTAATATTTATTAATTTAATTAATTAATAATTAATAAATATTTATTATTAAATAATTTTTATTAAGAGGTTTTAATTAATTAATAATTAATGAATATTAATTATTAAATAATTTTAAGAGTTATAATTTTTAATAATTATTAAAAATAGTAATTTGGATTATTAATGGCGCTAATTCAAAATTAATGATGAACATTAATTGATAGATGTCAATTATATTTATTGTTGTTATTATTTAATGAACTGATCATTATTGGGTTGTGGGTATTTAATTTTTTATTTAAAAAAAAAAATCATTATAAAATTAAATAAATAATTACCCTTGAACTTATTATTTTTGAATAATTGACTTGATAGGAAATTTTAGGGTAATTGGACTTTTTAAGAATAGGGGTAATTCTTTATTTCATTTGAACGAATACATGGGTTAATCTTAAGGGTTAACTGTGAAACTTATTTACTCGAAACATATTAAACTAGAAACTTAAACCTTACTGCTTAACTCAACTATGTGTTTTCAAACTCAAACCAAACTATTAGACTACTTTATTTTTGTGTGATTGTTTATGTTTTGGGGTTGACCTAGCTTTGACCAGTCTTAGGATGTTACCAAAGGCTTGGGGGTTATATGATTGTGATGCTATGTTGATTTGATCTCGATCTTTTTAACCCAACCATGGTAATGTGATGATATGATCTATGATGTGTTTGTATTTACTATTCATTATTGCTTTCCAGTGTTTTTTTGTGTGACATTGAGGTGAGTGCATGACCTACTTGACTTAACCATTTTTAGTCCTCGATCAGTTATACTTGAATTGCTTTCCAGTCGCTTTGATAGGACTGAGGTGTTTGTTGGCTTTGTTCTTGGTGATGTCATGTTATGACATGTTGACTTAACCATTACGAGTCTTTGATCAGTATTTTTGGGATGCTTTCTAGTTGCTTGTGGAGAACTAATGTGGTTATTATGATTTATCTTTGATGCTTTCCAGTCACTTGTACAGGACTTAGGTGATTTTATATGTTTCTTAATTTATACTTTTATGAGCCTAGGGTAGGTTATCTACTTGTAGTGTCAGGAAGTGGCTTGCAATGGGGGCCGGGGCCCTAACTGGTTCCCAAGGTAACCCATTGTAAGTTGTTTAATAAGTGAAAATATTACACTAAATGGGGATTAAAATGAACCTAATAAGAGTCTTTGTATGTTCTTGCCCATGCCTCGAGTGCTAGTACAGACTAGGATGGGAGTAGAGAGAATGCTTGGTTGTGACCTTGCATTCTGTAGTAGGCCTTGTTAGTATGAGCGGATACTAGTGGTCGCACTAGGATCACTAGGGGGTTGGGGTCCTGAGAGATTCCTAGGGTAACTCTAGCATGATTCATGCAATGACACTTGCTTGCTTACATAGTAGGTTTCCTACATGTCTTGTGAGCCTTTGGGAATTAGATGTCAATCTACCTTGGAACCTTTGAGTTAGATTGCTTTAGGGATTTCCTGGACTCAGAGAGTATTTTGGTATTTGGTTTGATAGCCTATTTGGGACTTGAGACTATCTCCTCAACATGGTGGGAGTGGGCCATTTAGGTTCCACGCAGTCAGGTGGTAGTGCTTTTTCACTCTTACCATTGAGATCCATCCATAGTCCCATGGCTGGAGCTTCCTTGTCTGCATTTCTTTTCATTCTATCTCTGTATCATTATGATGGATGGTTATATTTTATGATGGATGGATATATCATGTATGGTGGATGGTTTCATTTATTCTATTGTACTTTGTATCATGGACCTGAGGAGGATGATATATTTCTAATTTCTACATATGTATATTCTTTTAGCCTTTCATACCCTGTGACATGTACAGTGGATGATTGAGCATTCTGAATTTCATTTGCCAAGAGGCATTCAGAACAAATGTAGATTATTTAAATGGACATTGGACTTTTAAATTATTCTTTCATGTGGATGTGACATTTATTAGTCTTAGTATTAATTAAATTTAAATGTGATTCAACATCTTGGGATAAGGAATGTAACCTATTATGTATGCTTATAGTTGATTGTATGTTTTTGCTTCCGCTACTATGTGTTTGATGTGTATGTTATTCTTCTTGTTCAAAAAAAAAATGTTGGCAAACTTAGTAAAACTTTAGGTTATTTCTTTTGGATCCCTTGGTAGGGTGTTACATAAGCCCTTATGATGAGGAGGACACTATTGAATGCTCCAAGCACTCATGAACCACCTCAGAGGAAAATTTTATTTAGAACCACTTGCAAGTGTGGAGACAAGGTCTCTAGAATGCTGATTGACAATGGGTCTACATACAACTTGACATTTGAAGAAGTAGTAAAGAAGTTGAAGTTGAGAAGGGTGCCACATCCAAACCCTTACAAAGTGTCATGGCTCACAAAGAAACAACAAACTATCATAGAGGAGCAAGGTGGAATTCCAACTTGGAAAGTACAAAGAAAGAGTCCTCTGTGATATTGTTCCAATGGATGCCTATTATTTGCTACTAAGGAGATCTTGGCAATATGATGTAGAGGCACACCATGATGGAAGGTTGAACAATACACCATCAACTACAAAGGTGAAAATGTAACTCTCTTACCCTTGCTAGATTCTATAGAAGAGCAAAAAGATCCAAAATTTTGGTTTGTAGATGGAAAATAGTTTTTAAAAGCTATGAAATAAGAAAAGGCTCCATGCTATGCCCTAATTATTTTTCCTAAGGATGACAGACCTAAGAAGGCTGTGAATGAAGTAAATCCCTTGAGACATGTAGGTCCTAAAGAACTTGTAGACCTACTAGACCAGTACAAGGACATTGTCATTGAGGAGTTGCTAAATGAGTTGTCCCCAATTAGAGATATAAGTCACAACATAGATTTGATCATAGGAACAACATTTCCTAACAAAGCAACATATAAATTGACTCCAGAGTAGAATAAAGAAATAGCAAGACAAATACAAGAAATCCTAGATAAGGGTTTGATGATAAAAAGCCTCAACACTTGTGCAATACCTACCCTTTTAACCCCTAAGAATGCAGGCACATGGAGGTTGTGTACTAATTCTAGAGCCATAAATAGAATCACTATTAGGTATAGATTCCCTATGCCTAGAATAGAAGACCTATTGGATCAACTAAGAGGATCAAGGTACTATTCTTAGATAGATCTAAAGAGTGGCTATCACCAGATAAGGATTAGGGATGGTAATGAGTGGAAAAAAAGCATTTAAAACCAATAAAGGCTTATATGAGTGGAGAGTGATGCCTTTTGGCCTATGAAATGCTCCAATTCATAGTGTACCTCCATGCCATCCTTATTTTCAGTAAGAATAAGGAGGAGCATTTAGAACATTTTAACTTGGTTTTAAAAAGGTTACATGAAGAAAAACTTTTCATAAACTTGGACAAGTGTGTTTTTATGCAGGAAGAACTTATTTACTTAGGATTTGTGATCTTAGAAGGGAACATCAAAATGGACCCTGAGAAGGTAGAAGCCATCTTAAGTTGGCCTTCTCTTAGGACCATGATTGAAGTCAAAAGATTTCACAAACTTGCTTCTTTCTATAGAACGTTCATTGGAAACTTTAGTCAATTATGTGATCCTATACTTAAGACCATCAAGGGTGGGCAAAAATGTAAGTTTGTGTGGAACAAGGATGTAGAAGAAGCCTTACAAATGCTAAAGAAGAAGGTAATGGAGAAACCTATCCTAGTGTTCTCTGATTTTCAAAAGATATTTGCTATTGAATGTGATGCTTCTAACTTGGCTATAGGGGCTGTCTTGAGTCAGGAAGGGAGGCCAGTAGCCTTTTTTAGTGAGAAACTGAATGAAGCAAAGAGGAAGTATTCCTCTTATGACTTGGAACTGTATGCCTTAGTACAATCATTGAAGAAATGAAGGCACTACCTCCTTCCAAAGGAATTTGTGGTTTTCACAGACAACCAAGCTTTGAGTTTCTTAAATAGTCAAGAAAAACTAAGCCACAAACACATGAAATGGGTGGAATCAATTTAGGCCTACACCTTTTCAATCAAACACAAGTAGGGAGTTGCTAATAAGGTGGTAGATGCACTAAGTAGGAGGAATCTAGTTGTGCAAGAATTCCAACTCCAAAGTGTAGGGATCAATTCATTAAAAGATATGTATAAGGATGATAGTGATTTCAAGGATATCTATAAGGTATGTTCTAACTTTTCCAAGGCTTATCACATTGAATATGCAGATTACTTAATTCAAAATGGGCTACTATTCAAGGGATGCCAACTGTGCATTCTATAATGTTCAATGAGGGAAAACATCATTAGGGAGAAACATGCAGGCAACATGGGAGGACATCTTGGCTTGGACAAGACCTTGGAATAGGTAAGAAGGTTTAATTATTGGCCAAAGCTTCAGATTGAAGTAAGGAATATTGTAGAGACATGTACAATTTGTTAAAGAACCATGGGTCCACTAATGTAGGGCTATATCAACCTTTACCTATTCCTACAAGGCCTTGGGAGAGTTGTAGTATGGACTTTGTGATGGGATATCCAAGGACACAAAAGGGAAATGATATAATTTATGTTGTAGTGGACAGGTTTAGTAAAATGACCCAATTCATCCCTTATAAAAGCATTAACGATGCATCAACAATTGCAAGTTTGATATTCAAAGAAATTGTCAAGATACATGGTTTGCCTCAAACCATACTACTAGACAGGGATGTGAAATTTATTAGTCACTTTTGGAGGACCTTGTGGAAAAAATTGGGAACCAATTTGAGTTTTAGCTTTTCCTACCATCCACAAATAGATGGGTAGGCAGAGGTGGTCAACAAATCTCTTGGGAACCTACTTAGGTACTTGACAAAACAATATGGAGACAAGTGGGAGTTAGTCTTACCTCAAGTAGAGTTTTCTTTTAATGACTCAATTAAAAGGAGTATAGGGAAGAGTCCCTTTCAAATTGTATATGGACAAAATCGAAGAGGCATTTTAGAACTCAGGGAATTACCTTCAAACACTCCAATCAGTGCTCATGGAGAGGAGCTTGTAGAAAGTATGAAGTAGATTCATGACTTAGTAAGATTGGCACTTGAGAAGAGTGAAGAGAAGTATAAACAAGCAAAACACAAACATAAAAGAGATGTTCAGTTGTAGGTTGGAGACTTGGCCTGAGAAAATCTAAAAAACGAGAGGTTGCCAAAGGGCAAGCATACTAAGCTACTTATGAAGAAAGTAAGACCTTGTCACATATTGAAGAAGCATGGAATGAATGCTTGTGAGATAGAGTTTCCCTCACACATTGGTATCTCTCTCATATTTAATATTTGTGGTCTAACCCCATATAAAGGTGATGTGAATGCAGGTTCAGAAGTACTACTTGAAGAACTCAAAGAAGATGTTACAAGAATACCAACTCCTGAACCAAGGAAGCTTGACAAGATATTGTACACAAAGATCATCAAATAGACTAGGAAGAATGTGTACAAGAAGTATTTGTTTCAATGGCAAGGATATCCTGAGGAAGAGTCTGTATGGATGGATGAGTAAGAAGTCCAAAAGCACGGCTTAACTTTGCAAGACCTTATCTCAAGAGGACTTGAGATCAATGCAGACACTTTCAAATACATCAATTGCAAGTACATCAGGAAGATCAAAGAAAAAGGCTTAGGGTAGTAATTGGATCTTGAATCCAATGTTAGAAATAATGTCCTACTTGTAAGGCAAGGTGACATTAGGTGTGTTATAAACCTAGTTGTCTACCTTAGCCATTTATGGTCAATTTATAAGTTAGAAAAGGGTAAAAGTAGTCTAGAAGATTTAATAATGGCTAAAATATGATCATAACCTTTCTAGGATCCTAAGTAGAGTCTAGGATTAAAGCTTTAGAAAGTTTGTTAACATTTGACAACTTTTTCAAAAAGTTGTCAATGTTGCATAATGCAACTTCAGTGCAAAAACTATAAGATTTGAATCCCAATGTTCAAAACCATATTTTTCAGTTGGAACTACTTGGGAATGTTATAAATAATGTTGAGAAACCTTTCTCCAATAGAGGGGAAGAATCTAATGTATGTTTTGCATTGAAAT